>CM041813.1:36124822-36217321 GCA_023376895.1 Aspiorhynchus laticeps
ATAGAAAGTTCAGAAGAACAGCATTTATCTGAAATATAAATATTTTGTAACATTATAAGTGTCTTTATCATCATTTTTGATCAATTTAAAGCATCCTTGCTAAATAAAAGTATTAATTTCTATAATTTCTTTCCCAAAAAACAAAACAAAAATTATACTGATATCTTTTGAATAGGCTATAGAGTATAATGTTACAAAAGCTATTTTATTTCAGATAAACGCTGATCTTTGGATCTTTCTATTCATCAAAGTTACTCAAAAAATTACTCGACTGTTTTAAATATTGATAATAATAATAATTAATAATAATAATAATTGTTTCTTGAGCAGCAAATCAGCATATTATTATGATTTCTGAAGATCATGTGACACTGAAGACTGGAGTAATGATGCTGAAAATACAGCTTTGATCACAGAAATAAATTACATTTTAACACATATTCACATAGAAAACAGCTATTTTAAATAGTAAAAATATTTCACAATATTACTGCTTTTGCTGTATTTAGTATCAAATAAATGCAGGCTTGATGAGCAGAAGATAATTCTTAAAAAAACATTAAAAATCTTAGGCTATACTGTTCAAAAACTCTTGACTGTAGTGTAGATATGTATCATTGCATCTAGTTGTTTTGGATAAGAATAAATCGTCAGGTCCGACAATATCGTGTCTTTTTGAATTTAAATCTAGATTTATTCGCATTGGCCCATGGAAACCTCTATGAACACACTTGACTTGTCCAAAAAATCGCGGGGTACGAATTTACGGTTTATTAAAAAGTGTTAAATAAAAAAATATTAAAAAGCATATTCTGCACTCATGGCGCGCGCGCGCACACACACACACACACACTAGATGCCTGCCTCCGTTGCGAGTCCCTTATCAAGCACTTTACAGATTCAACTCCTCTCCTCTCCCCTCCTGCCTGGCTCTTTGGCCCGCATCACTCACCGCAGAGCAAGCCTGTTTTTATAAAGCTACTGTGAAACGTGGGGAAAGCCGATACGGAAGAAGTTGGGGGTTATTTAGGCGGAGCAAAATACTTCATCGCTCCGTCTATAGCGCATTGTGATTGGGTATTGACGTATTTTGCTCCGCCTATATAAACAATCGCAGGCAGAAGGAGGAGAGCAGTTGAATCGGTAAAGTGCTTGATCGGGACTCTCAACGGAGGCAGGCATCTAACCTATCCTAATGTGTGCACGCGCGCCACGAGTGTAGAATACGCAAACACTTTTTAATGAAACGTAATTCTTCCCCCGCGATTTTTAGGCCAAGTCAATTCAAGTATGTTCATAGAGGTTTCCATGGGCCAATGCGAATAAATCTAGATTTAAATAAAAAAAGACACGATATTGTCGGACTGTTACGGGGTTGACGAGACGTGAGACAGGCGGATCCATCTGCAAGCTTTTATTATAATACATGGTCAATACAGGCAGGGTCGGACAGTAGCAAACAAGTATGGCATGGGCAAGACACAAGAATAATCCAAGGGCAAGCGTGGGTCGGCGATCGGCGTACAGTATCCAGAGGGCTAGGCAGAGAGAGAGAGAATCAGGAACACGGGCAGGAATCGGAACACGAGAAATCAAACTAAGAACACAGGGAAACGCTTTGTATGCAGACTGGGCTAACAATACTCGGCGGAGTGTGAGAGAATGTCCATGGTTTATATAGGGTGTGTGTGTGTGTGTGATTGGGTGATGGTGATTGTGAGATTGTATACAGGTGCAAGCGAGAAGATGGTGAACAGCTGTGTGGGTGCGGTGGATGATGGGAAATGTAGTCTATGAGTGATCTGTAACTGTGTGAAATCCATGTGATGGGAGAGTGATGCAAAGTTCATGGCCAGGATTCGTGACATAGCCCCCCCCCAAGGAGCGGCTTCCAGAAGCTCCTAAAAGATCCAGGGTGGAGCGGGCGGAGCAGGAGCCCACCAGGGCGGAGCAGACGGACCTGGAGCCCACCGGGGTGGAGCGGACGGACCTGGAGCCCACCGGGGCGGAGCGGACGGGACCAGAGCCCACCGGGGCGGAGTAGATGGACCTGGAACCCACCAGGGTAGGGCAGATGGGACCAGGACCCACCAGGGCGGAGCAGACGGACCCGGAGCCTACCAGGGCAGAGCAGACGGGACCAGAGCTCCCCAGGGCGGAGCAGACGGGACCAGAGGCCCCCAGGGCGGAGCAGACGGGACCAGAGCCCCCCAGGGCGGAGCAGACGGACCTGGGGCCCACCAGGGCGGAACAGACGGGACCAGAGACCACCGCAGGGAAGCAGACTGGGCAGGTAGCCATGACAGAACCTGCAAGCAGAGGAGCACAAGGACAAACAACACAGGGAGAGCAGAGACAGACAACACTGGGAGAACAGAGACAGACAACACAGGGAGAGCCATCCTGGTCTCAGGAGCCGTGGCAGAGCAGGTCTGGGAATCACAGGCGGCCTCCATGGCCGTGCCAGGACAGGGTGAGAGCTCACAGACGGCCTCCATAGCCGTGACAGGACAGGATGAGAGCTCACAGACGGCCTTCATAGCCGTGACAGGACAGGATGAGAGTTCGTAGAGGGATACCACCGACACCTCTGGAGGTTCTGCAGCTACCGCCGCCACCTCTGGAGGTTCTACGGTGGTACCATGACCGGGTGAGAATCTATTGCTGGGCGCCACCACCTTACCAGGGGCTAAGGCGAGCACCACCGCTTGGGGAGGTTCTGCGGCCGATGCCTTCCCCTGGGGCAGTACCGTGGTGGTGTACGTGGCCCAAATGCAACATAGTGCTATCCCCACCCTGGGAAGCGCTTCAGACAGGGTAATCAGTTCATAGACAGGAGGGTCAGAGTGAGTGGATTTGGGGATGCCAGCGGCGCGTACAGACACCAGTGGGACATCCCTCACACTAGACATCAGACTGGGGTACCGAAAGACTGACCTTGATGAACTGGGTGCAACAGACAGGGCATGACGAGATTCTGGCAGATCAACTGAGACGTGCTGTGACTCTGGCGGAGCAGCTGAGACGTGCTGTGACTCTGGCGGAGCAGCTGAGACGTGCTGTGACTCTGGCGGAGCAGCTGAGACGTGCTGTGACTCTGGCGGAGCAGCTGAGACGTGCTGTGACTCTGGCGGAGCAGCTGAGACGTGCTGTGACTCTGGCGGAGCAGCTGAGACGTGGCGTGACTCTGGCGGATCAGCTGTGACGTGGCGTGACTCTGGCGGATCAGCTGTGACGTGGCGTGACTCTGGCTGGTCAGCTGTGACGTGGCGTGACTCTGGCTGGTCAGCTGTGACGTGGCGTGACTCTGGCTGGTCAGCGGTGACGTGGCGTGACTCGTGACGATCAACGGTGGCTTGGCTTGACTTGTGATGATTAGCTGTGCTTTGGCTTGACTTGTGACGATCAACTGTGGCTTGGCTTGACTTGTGACGATCAACTGTGGCTTGGCTTGACTCACGGACAGGGGCGTCGCACCCGTGGGGGATGTGGGTGTTTTAACACCCACACTTTTCCCGGTGAGAGGGTTCAACACCCACACTTTTTCTGCAGTTTTTCCGCAGTTTTGCAAAAACGCCTTACAGCAGTCGCTCTCCGTTTCTCTGGCCGCTCTGTGTCTGCGCTCGCTGCGGCTCTCCTCTCCCCTCCCTCTCAAACATGACACCGGCTTTGAGTGTGACCGGCTGATGATTGGCTGTTCTGCCTTAAGTCCCGCCTCTCTTGGTGTGTTAGATTTATCGGTCAGCTCGTGCTGAGGAGGCGGGAACTTATGTTATGGTTATTTACATCTCCCTTTTCCAGGTACTTTGAATGAGTGTATTTTCACAACAGAGTTTTGACTTATTTTCTGTGTGTTCCGAGTGTGTTTTTATACTTTTCTAGTATCACTCATTTAAATGGGAAGCTTTTTATATCTTGTATGTTATACCTTTTGTACCCTTCTGTCATTGTATTCATCGTTTTTATTGTTAACAAACAAACCACATCCATCCCCCGCACTTTTGAAAAGCTTGCTACGCCATTGCTCACGGAGATCACTGGTGGCTTGGCTTGACTTGTGATGATCAACTGTAGCTTGGCTTGACTCATGACGATCAACTGTGGCTTGGCTTGACTCACGGAGATCACTGGTGGCTTGGCTTGACTTGTGATGATCAACTGTGCTTTGGTTTGACCTTTTAACATCGGCTGTGACCTGACTTGGCTTCTTAACATCAGTTGGGACTTGACTGGGCTCTTTAACAGTAGCGATGATCTGACTTGTCTCTTTAACAGCAGCGGTGACTTGACTTGACTCTTTAACAGCAGCGGTGACTTGATTTGACTCTTTAACAGCAGCGGTGACTTGACTTGACTCTTTAACAGCAGCGGTGACTTGACTTGACTCTTTAACAGCAGCGGTGACTTGACTTGACTCTTTAACAGCAGCGGTGACTTGACTTGACTCTTTAACAGCAGCGGTGACTTGACTTGACTCTTTAACATCAGCTGGGAACTGACCTGGCTTGTGATTGGCCGCAATGCCGCTACGGGGTGTTGTTGTTGCCGCCATTTTGTGAGCGTGATCTAGCGTGGCTGTGTCCACACAATTGGGTGCGGTGTCTCGTTCCTCCGCGACCCCCACAGTGAACGAAGAGCCAACACATAGCAAAGCATAGTCCAGAAACTGACTGAGAGATGAACGGGGACCCTCACGGATTAGCTGTGACTTCAGCGGCTAATTAATACCCTCACAAAAGAAGTCTATGAGTACACAGTCCGGCAGATCAGAGAAATGGGCGAGGTCTAAATATTCTTGTATATAATCCTCGAGTGGTCGAGAGCCCTGCTCGAGGTGTAACAACATCCTTGCAATGTCCATACCTGGCCAATATCCACATGAAAAGCCGCTGGATCCTTTTGTGGCCGAGTATTCTGTTACGGGGTTGACGAGACGTGAGACAGGCGGATCCATCTGCAAGCTTTTATTATAATACATGGTCAATACAGGCAGGGTCGGACAGTAGCAAACAAGTATGGCATGGGCAAGACACAAGAATAATCCAAGGGCAAGCGTGGGTCGGCGATCGGCGTACAGTATCCAGAGGGCTAGGCAGAGAGAGAGAATCAGGAACACGGGCAGGAATCGGAACACGAGAAATCAAACTAAGAACACAGGGAAACGCTTTGTATGCAGACTGGGCTAACAATACTCGGCGGAGTGTGAGAGAATGTCCATGGTTTATATAGGGTGTGTGTGTGTGTGTGATTGGGTGATGGTGATTGTGAGATTGTATACAGGTGCAAGCGAGAAGATGGTGAACAGCTGTGTGGGTGCGGTGGATGATGGGAAATGTAGTCTATGAGTGATCTGTAACTGTGTGAAATCCATGTGATGGGAGAGTGATGCAAAGTTCATGGCCAGGATTCGTGACACGGACCTGACGTTTTATTCTTATCCAAAACAACTAGATGCAATGATACATATCTACACTACCAGTCAAAAGTTTTTGAACAGTATAGCCTAAGATTTTTAATGTTTTTTTTTTAAGAATTCTCTTCTGCTCATCAAGCCTGCATTTATTTGATACTAAATACAGCAAAAGCAGTATATTGTGAAATATATTTTTTTTTTACTATATAAAATAACTGCTTTCTATTTGAATATATTTTAAAATGTAATTTATTTCTGTGATCAAATCTGTATTTTCAGCATCATTACTCCAGTCTTCTGTCACATGATCCTTCAGATTATTCTAATATGCTGATTTGTGTTCAAGAAACATTTTTACATATTATTATTATTATTATCAATATTTGAAACAGTTAAGAATTTTTTTTCAGGATTCTTTGATGAATAGAAAGATCCAAAGATCAGCATTTATCTGAAATAAAAAGCTTTTGTAACATTATACACTGAACTTTCTTATCAAAGAAACCTGAAAAACATTCTACTCAGCTGTCTTACATAATAATAATAATAAATGTTTTTTGAGCAGCAAATTAGAATATTTGAATGATTTCTGAGGGATCATGTGACTGGAGTAATGATGCTGAAAATTCTGCTTTGAAATCACAAGAATAAATTACATTTTAAAATACATTCAAATAGAAAGCAGTTATTTTAAATAGTAAAATATTTCACAATATTACTGCTTTTGCTGTATTTAGGATCAAATAAATGCAGGCTTGGTGAGCAGAAGAGACTTAAAATAATCTAAAAATACAATAAAGTAAAAATCTTACTGTTCAAAAACCTTTATCATATATATATATATATATATATATATATATATATATAAGTGGGTGGTGGTCACACACTCACTCACTCACACACTCACTCACACACACACACACTCACTCACACACACACACACACACACACACACACACACACACACACACACAGACACACACACACACACGTCACACACCGGATGTGTGTGCGCACTCAGATCACTTGGACATGGTTGTGTACAAGTAAAAAACGATATAAATGCTGTTCGTTTTCTCACACAAACTGCTCGTTTCGTGTCTTAGGCCATCAATGTGTAGTTACGATGGGGAATTGTTTAATTTGGATTTCTCTGTGCATGTTCTTTTTCCCTCTTATAGAGACAGTGACCTATACCTGCCATTATATGACTGACAGACTAGAACGGTTTGACCTAAAAGCATCAAAATTGGATCTACTGAAGAAAAAAAGACACCTACATCTTGGATGCCCTTGGGGTAAGCTGATAGATACCAAATTTTAATTTCAAAGTGAACTATCCCTTTAAGCTTGTACGTAAGTTTGACAGAAATATAACGGTTTTCCCAGTAAAGGCAGTACAACGCAGCACCGGACTTTAAACTTGCAGCGCTCATGTTTATGAAATCATAGCCTTTTGAAGTTTAATCATCACATTCAGCCATTATCGCAATTCTGGTCTTTCCGTCCCCAAATTTAAGACCTCTTGAAATCATAATTAAGACTTTCTTGTACAATTTAAGACTTTTTAAGACCTTAAATATGATACAACTAAATTTAAGACTTTTTAAGGCCTTAAATATGATACAACTAAATTTAAGACTTTTTAAGACCCCGCGGAAACCCTGGAATGTTGTTGTTTCTGGGTAAATTGGGTGTATAAGGAAAGCCAGGAGGATCATCAAGGACTCCAGCCATCCATCCCACAGACTGCTCTCTCTGCTGCCCTCAGGGAGACGTCTCCGCAGCATCCGATCCCGCACTAGCCGACTGAGGGACAGCTTTTTCCCTCAGGCTATCAGGCTAATGAACAGCCAGAACTAATTAACCCTACATCACACTCCCACTCACACAACATGCCATGCACTGCACTTTAACACCGTTCTACTGGACTACACGCACACACCGCAATAATCAGTGATGGGAATAACGGCGTTATAAATAAACGGCGTTACTAACGGCGTTATTGTTTTCAGTAACGAGTAATCAAACTAATTACTGTTTCCCCAGTTACAACGCCGTTACCGTTACTGACAATAAAATGCGGCTTTACTATAATTTATTATAATATTATTATCATTTTATTTTTCAGTTCATCTGAATGGATGCGCAGTGTAGCTGTATTTGACGTACCGTAAACTCTAGTGTGAAGCGCACGACTCGCCGTAGCTTTGTCTCTCTCTCTCTCACACATATACACACACACACGCGCGCGCGCAAAGAAAGATACAGAGCGAGAGAGTCTTTCATAACATGCAGAATTGACGCGCTACATGTAAACGATATTCTTTGTTGTATTTTCCTGTCAAAATAACGGAGTTTCTTTGGAATTCTTCAGCTTTTAAGAACTGCCGGGTTCTCTGTTAGTGGGCGGAACTAATGCGTAAATGACAATCTCATTGGCCGGCGCTCACCTATTATCATCCCTGTTTTGATTTCAGGAAATCATTTCGAGCGAACGCAGACTACGTGATTAATATTCATGAACCCAGCAGCTCCTTTATCCTTAGTGCGTTTTATATTGTTATTAGTGGTATAATTCGTAGTAGTTTTGTTATCTTATCAATTTTTCCCCCCTTTTTTTATAGAAACACTAAATGACAAATATCTTAAGCACCAGTCGTAAGTTCAGTCAACATGACAAATATGAATTCATACTTGGTTATTCTAATTACTAAAGTTATATCATCATATAATGCTAAATTATCATAATATCATATTATAATGCTTGACTAACTGATGCTAAGTGTCAGTAGATAAATAGTGTCGATTAATGTACAATGTTTTATAATTTATTCTATTTAGTGTCCACTTCATTCATTTAACATATTTAATATGGGGGCATCCAAGTTATTTGACATTTGGACATTTATTTGACATTTTTTAAAAAAGTAACGCAATAGTTACTTTCCCTGGTAATTAGTTACTTTTATAATGATGTTACTCGGTTTCTAACTCAGTTACTATTTGTGAGAAGTAACTAGTAACTATAACTAATTACTTTTTTAAAGTAACGTGCCCAACACTGGCAATAATACAACCTATCTGCTATCACTGGATACCATACAATGCACATCCACGACATTGCATATGTATAATCTGTTGCACCTTTGCACAACTATCTATTGCACAACTAATCTGTTGTAAATGTATAATCTGTTGCACCTTCACATATTACTATGTATAGATGTGTACATAATGTAGAATGTGTACATACGGTGTATTGGTAACTAAGTATGTCTTTATAGTACACTGTGTGTATTGAGTATATGTATGTGTATTTTGCACATTGTCTTCTGTACAGTCTGTAAATATGTACTGTCTATATGTAAATTGTTTTGTTTTTCTGCACTGTCTGGAGCACGCTTTCAAGAATTTCACTCACCAAGGCACTCGTGCTGTGGTGATGTGACAATAAAAGTGATTTGATTTGATTTAAATTACGTGATCCTGCTGCAAGCACGTTCATTACTAGGCAACATGGATGCGCACACACACACACACACACACACACACACACACACACACACACACACACACAGAATGTAAGTTGGGAGAGCAAGATAGGTAACCTCTTCATTTTTTTTTAGCATTTTGATTTTATGATTCCTGGACAAAATCTCTTGTGATCAAGATGGTGAGGGATGATGTTGGGGAACATAGCCAAATTTGTGCTAAATTGTTATTGATGCAGTAAAAAACTCCTACTTAGCTTTGGCTACCTGAAAAAAAAGGACTAGAGACTACATCTGTTAAAGCAAAGCACTCTGGCTATCATTTCAGTAATGGTTTATATCCTGGCAATGCGTAGATTAATCATTGCATTTCAAAGATGTCAGGGGAAAAGCAACAGAGTATTGTTCCATTGACACACGCGCTCAGGGAAAGGTCTGCGATCCTGCTGTATGTGTACAGTATGTATATTGAGCTCTGCTGTTCAGTTGGCTTGTTTGGGGACACATTTATTTATTTGTTTTTTGATACAAAAAATTGTTATAATTTCTATTTGTGCTGGTGAATTATGAACAATATGTGAAATTGAACTGCTAACAAAAGCTGGAGAGAATTGTGTGGGGCCGAGGGTCCGCTGCTGCAAATATCTGAGTGTCTCCTCCTCTAACAGATGCAATCTCTCTCCAAACTTTTGATTTAACTTTGATATAACAGAGCGTAAAAGTGGATTTCTTGTCCTGTGGCCCCCTCTATAGGACAGCATTAGTATAACAGCTAAATCTATCCGATTTTTTGATAGCAATTTATACTAAAACCATAAATCGGATCAATTAGAAAAGATATAGCACACACAATAAGAACAGTATGAAGGTCTTCTGCCTGTTGTCTTCTGCAAGGTGACCAAGTTGTTATTGTTAAAATCACATGATCAGCCACTAGTTGATGTCAAGCTTAAAGCATCATGGCAGAGCATTAAAGTCGACTGGTCTGTGCAAACCCTAGTTTGTATTAAGAATATGTTTAATGCATTTTAGTTTTGTCATCTTTGCATGAACTGTATTAGTGTTCATTATGAAATCAAATCTTTTGCATTTGTTCAGAGGGGGTTTATTCATTTATGCTGAGTTCTGTAAATGGTACCAGATCATATTTATATATACCAGTCATTGTGTATTTATCATTTTATTTTACAAGCTGATTTTAAATAAAATTTTACATCAAACTATACAACTTACTGAGGATAAAGACACATGATTATCCGAGAGATGATCTTACCACAGTGTCTCCAGTTTACAGTGAGGATCCTCCAGTACAGCAGACAGCAGCGTGACTCCAGAATCTAGTAGTTTATTCACAGACAGATCCAGTTCTCTCAGGTGTGAGAGGTTTGATCTCAGAGCTGAAGCCAGAGCAGCACAACCTTCATCTGTGACGCCACAATCTGTCAACCTGTAGAGAACAATCACACACTCTTCACTCTCTCAGATCAGATCAACAGGTACAAATCACAATCCTAAACAGACTAGTAAATATATCAACATTTCCATTGGAGTTTTATCACAGTTGTGAAAATGATAGAAATTCAAAAAGCTTTCAACACCTGTGCTTCAAAAATCTCTATTTATATTGGAAGTTTAATAATAACAGAGGCACAGAGGAAAGATGATCTTCATTTGTCATGTTTGTTAATCACAGTATGATCCACTGATACTGTAGTACATGATGAAACAAAACTGCCTTTAATAATAATAATAATAACTTACTGATTTTAATTTCAGAACAAGTAAAAAAATATCTGAAAAGAGTGTAGAAGATTTTCATTAATCTTCAATTAACATAATACATATAATTATGCCTATTTGTATCTACTATTATCTAGTGTGATTGTGGTGAAGCAACTGTGTGTAAAGGGCTGCAGTGAGCCTAGAATAGAGTGAATGATTTGGGGCTGGAGAGTCACTCATATATAGAAAGAATCTGTTCAGGACCTAGAAGTGCATTCATGACAGTGATTGATCATCCTTCAAGAACTCATATATGGTAAAAGATATCTGTCCAAAAATACATCGGTACATATATGAAATGCTGTGAAAACTTCAGGATGTATATATGTGAGTTTGAGACAAGACTCTGGAGTGGTGTTCGAACATTACTCGGCCTTTTGTTAACTTGTTAATAAAGGTCTATCTGGCTTCAAAACCTCTTCAGAGCAATTCATTTTGAACAAGGACATTTCTACAACAAGAGCAGCAGGGAAAGGAGTATTAATTAATGTACCAGAAGCAACTAAACCTCCAGTAAACAGCTGCTGGGTCAAAAGCAGGAGAAACAGGTCAGATTTTATATTATAATTAGGTAATAATTGTGTAAAGGTAATTAATTACACAACATGCCAATGAATTAATCACACATCAAATTTGGCTGAGAAATTACCCCAAAAATATCCTTTAAAGCAGTGATCCTCAAATCTGGCTCACGAGATCCACTTTCCTGCAGAGTTTAGCTCCTACCCTGATCAAACTCACCTACCTGTGATTTTCTAATGATCCTGAAGACATTGATTAGCATGCTCAGGTGTGTTTGATTAGGGTTAGAGCTAAACTCTGCAGGAAAGTGGATCTCGCGAGCCAGATTTGAGTATCCCTGCTTTAAAGTCATTATTGTGTCAAATAAGCACCAGCGGAGACCCCTACAAACAGTGAACGGATCAATCGTTTAGCTCACTGCAGTTTTTAAGCCCACATTATCCATTTGTTTTTATCGGTTTCTGTCATTAAATTAAATTATATGATGTAATATGCCTTTTTCATGCTTTATCTTCAGTTATCAGAATCATTTTTTGTGCTGAGATATAGTGAGTCCACTTAGCATTTTAAAAGCTGATTTTCTAAATTGTAGTTCTAAAATTTACATAAAGGGTTTAGTTCTTACAGAAGACAATAATGTGTGACTATGTGTTACGTCCCTATTGTTTTCTGTCTGTTTTCTTTTGGGAAGTGTTTGTATGTCTTCTGTCCAGGAAGTTCCTGATTGGTTCCTGCAGTCCAATTGGTGCCACACCCTGCCTGATCAGCTGACTCCTGGATGCCTATAAGAGACTTCGTCATCACTTCCTGCTTTAGCTTCGTGCTCGCTTGCTGTTTGCTCTGCTAGTTACATGTGTTAGTAAGCCTGACAATCTGTGTGTGTTTGACCGTGAGAGAGTTCAATTGTTGTTTGCTAGTTTGTTTTTGCCCAATTGTTTGTACTTTTGACTACCGCCTGTTCTCTGACCTAGATTCTGGATTGCCCCTGTTTGGACTTGTTTGCTAATAACTGTAAATATTTGTATATAATTCACTATTTGGGGAAGTAGGGAGACCGACGCCATTTTTGTTATTGGAAGTTTTTGTTTGTTTTTGGTTAGGGAGTTAGGGAAGTTATCTGTATTTTATTTTATTTTTACGAATTAGGGAATTTAGAGGGTCATAATTAGTTGTCTTTTTGTTTGTTATTTTGGCCTGGTCGGCTCTTGAAGTTGAACACCCTAATTGTACAGCTGAATTCATTGTTATCATTAAAATATTGTTCATTCATTACTCAAAAACCTCTCCGTTTCCTCACACTCTTTTCAGGTTGCGCCTTTACCCCTAGACGGGGCGTAACATGAAATTGGGGGCTCGTCCTATTTTTTTTTTTCTTCTTTCTCAGATGAAACCACAAAACTTTTCTTCAGTTAAGCAGGGTAAGTTAAGCATTATTCAACTGATTGTTTGCCTGGGGTTTTTACTTTGCGTGGGAGGAAATATAAGGATTGGCATGGCATCAAAATTTTAATTGGATAAATTTGCAATCGCACCAACTGTGGAACAGTTTGAACAGTGTCGTAAGGATGATTTGTTGTTAATCGCTGATTTTTATAACATAGCTGTACGTCGATATGCACTGAAAAGAGAGATTAGAGAGGCATTACACACGGAGCTTGTGAAACAGAAGGTCTTACCTGGTGTGACTGTGGTTACAGGTGTTGCAACTGTAGCTTCGTCTGAAGATTTGGAGACTGCGGAGGCAGAACTCAAATCTGAAGACATTACTCGCATAGATCCCGTTAATCCGCCACCAAAAGGTCCATTGATGGAAATCCGGTTGAAGGAACTGGATGTGGAATTGTGCAGACAACAGTACCAAAATCAGCTCTTGCAAGTCCGAGCAGTTGAGCTCGAGGTGCAACGAGATATCCGGCTGAAAGAGCTGGAGGTCGAGCTAAAGATTGGTTTGGCTCCTTCTCCTGTGTTTCGGGGTAATTCTCCGGTGCAGACTCCAGTAAATGCCTCCTCTCCTCTCCCTGCAGCATCATCCGTGGTGCCGGTAAGTGCTGACGTTAACTTTGATATTAGCAGACAAATTTCGTTGGTTCCTACTTTTAGAGAGAGTGAAGTTGATACATACTTCACCTGTTTCGAACGCATCGCGACCACATTAAAGTGGCTCAGAAATTTGTGGACTTTATTGTTACAGTGTAAATTCGTTGGAAAAGCACAAGAAGTGTGTTCTGCGCTAACTATTGAACAAAGTTTGGATTACGATTCCGTTAAAACGGCCGTGTTAAGAGCTTATAAGCTCGTTCCGGAGGCGTATCGACAAAAATTTAGAAAGCATGTGAAAATCCCCAGTCAAACATTTGTTGAATTTGCACGAGAGAAAACTACTCTGTTTGAAAAGTGGTGTGTTGCTAGTAAGATTACAACACTTGAGCAGCTGAAAGAGCTAATTTTAGTTGACGAGTTCATGAATTGCGTCTCAGAGAACATAGTAGTTTATTTGAATGAACAGAAAGCTTCATCCTTATCTGAGGCTGCTGTCTTTGCTGATGAGTTTGTGCTCACCCACAAAGTTGTTTTCCCGTCCTCACGTTCTTCACGTCGCACTGTTGTAGAACGCAGTTATAGTCCTAAAACAGCCGTCGCTGTGACAAAAGGTGATCCGGTTCCGATTCTTCAATGATGTCGAGGGAATGTTTTTATTGTCATGAGAAGGGACATTTGATTGCTACTTGTCCTGTGCTGCAGCGGAGAAATCAAAGGAAAAGTCAAAGCACTTCTAAAAGTGTGGCTTTAGTGCATACTCACTCTTCTGATTCTGTTATCTATTGATTCCTCTTTTGAACCGTTTGTATGTGAAGGTGTAGTGGCACTTTCTGAATTAGACCCAGAGTCTAAATCTGTACGCATCTTGCGAGACACGGGTGCTGCGCAGTCGTTCATTTTAGCTAGTGCGCTACCGTTCTCTCCTTTGTCTAGTTGCGGCTCTGATGTGCTGGTTCAAGGAATTGAGTTGGGGATAATGAGAGTTCCTTTGCACACCATTTACTTGCGCTCCAATATCGTGTGTGGTGTGGTGAAAGTTGCTGTACGATCTCAATTGCCAGTAAAAGGAATTTCTTTTATTCTTGGAAATGATCTAGCTGGAAGTAAGGTTAATTCTCTGCCAGAAGTTACTGATGTACCGTGTGCATCTGAAGATGATGTGGTGTTGCACGAATTTCCCAATGTATTTCCATCATGTGTTGTCACTCGAGCACAAGCACGCAAATTTGAGGATGAAATTGATCTTTCAAACACATTTGTGGCTTCAGGAATTCCAGATACGAAGGCCGAAGTTGAAAGTAGTTCTACCGATGTGATTGTTCAGCCTAGTTTTGATTTCCCTTTCAGTAAGCAACAGTTGATTAGTGCTCAAAACGCTGATGAAACACTGTTGACCTGTATGTCTTCTGTGGTAGATAAGTCTGAGTTGTCTAAACACACAGTGGCCTATTTCCTTGATGTTGGGGTACTCATGCGAAAGTGGAGTCCTGAGAAAGCTAACAGTGATTGGAGTTCAGTTTTTCAAATTGTTGTTCCACAACCTTACCGTGGTTATGTACTGAGTCTAGCCCATGACCACAAACTTTCAGGTCATTTAGGAGTTAGGAAAACCTACCATAACCTTTTGAAACATTTCTTTTGGCCAGGAATGAAATCCTCTGTGTCACAGTATTGCCGTTCCTGTCATTCTTGTCAAGTTGCAGGAAAGCCTAATCAGGTTGTCTCTCCCGCACCTTTAAAGCCTGTTCCTGTGTTAAATGAACCATTTGAAAAACTTGTGATCGATTGTGTAGGACCTTTGCCCAAGACTAAGTCCGGACATGTGTATTTGCTGACTTTGATGTGCTCTGCTACCCGAAGCCGTTCCATTGTGTTCTTTGAAGTTTAGTTTCAAGTTTCAAGTTTCAAGTTTTATTTGTCACATACACGACTATACAGAGACTGTATAACCAGCAGTGAAATGAGAGTCGGGTCCGCTCCATGGACAGTGCAAATATTGAAAAAACAACACAAGGGAAGTAAACATAAGATAAAACGAATGAAAAATAAGATATAAAGAATAAAATATAAAAGAATGTGCATGACAGTAAGCTGTAGAATTAAATATTAATATAAGCATGACTGTACAGAGAGGAATGTGCAACAGGTTATACATGGTTGACATGAAGCAGCCAATCACAAAAAATAAAATAAATATAAAAATAAGATACGATTTACAAGATACAGAACGTGTTGTGTGCAAGTGTGCAAGTGTGCAAATGAGCAAATGACACTGTCAGTATGAGGTAGAGAGTAATGAGTGTGTGATTCGTGATTTGAAGTAAGTCAGATGATGTTGTTAAGAGGCTGAGTTTGAGTTCAGAAGTTGCCCAACATTGTGAAAGCCCTTGTGAAATTTTGTACCACTTTTGGTTTACCAAAGGTTATTCAATCTGACCAAGGAACAAATTTCACTTCACGTGTATTTCGTAAAGCAATGAACGAACTGAACATTACCCATACTGTGTCTAGTGCTTACCATCCACAATCTCAGGGTGTTATCGAACGATTCCACCAAACTTTAAAGACTATGTTTCGTACTTACTGTGTTGAAAATCAGAAGGATTGGGATGAGCAGTTACCATTTTTGTTGTTTGCAGTTCATAACACAATACAAAAATCCTTAGGATTCAGTCCAGCTGAGTTAGTTTTTGGACACTCTCTTCGTGGACCATTAAAGTTGCTTCAGGAGCATCTCCTTGCTGAGATTCCTTCTCTAAGTCTTCCACTCATGTGTTCGACCATGTTAGCTCATTTTGTGAAAGACTGCATTCTGTTTGGAAGTTAGCTCGTCAGTCTTTACTCTTGTCACAGTCCAAAATGAAGGATAACTATGATAAGAAGTCTGTCAAGCGTTCATTCCACGTTGGTGATAAAGTGCTGGTGTTATTGCCTTTGCCAGGTTCCTCACTGCAGGCAAAGTTTGCAGGTCCTTATGAAATAGTGGAAAAGTTAAGTGAAACAGACTATGTTGTACGAACTCCTGAAAGGCACAGAAAGTCTCGTGTTTGTCACATAAACATGTTAAAGTCATATGTTTCTCGTTCAGGCCCTGAAATTTCTAAAGCTGCCGCAACAACTCCTACTTTTGTAGCTGCTTCTGTAGAAGTTGTTTCGTCTGCTGTTTCTCCATATGTGGACGATCTTAGTTTGGGCAGTGCTGTCATTTCTGGTGCCCGGTTACAAAATTCAGAAACTCTTGCAACCTTGTGTTTAAAACTCTCATCTCGCTGAGTTCCCTCAAAGAGAGTTGTTACAGTTAATTGAAAAGTTTTCATCACTTTTTTCTGACATGCCTACTGTAACCACTGTGTTAGAACATGATATTGATGTTGCTGGTCATCGCCCAATTAAACAGAATGCTTATCGTGTTAATCCTGTCAAACGTGAGATAATGAAACAAGAAACAGATTACTTAGTAAAGCATGGTTTAGCCGTGCCTAGCTCTAGTCCTTGGTGCTCACCTTGTTTATTGGTTCCTAAGCCTGATGGATCTTCATGTTTCTGTACGGATTACAGGAAGTTTAATCAAGTCTCTAAAGCAGATTCCTATCCACTTCCACGAATTGAAGATTGCATTGACAGAATTGGTAGTTCTAAGTTTGTAACTAAACTAGATTTACTCAAAGGTTATTGGCAAGTCCCACTTACTGAACATGCTTCAGAAGTTTCAGCATTCGCTACTCCAGATGCCTTTTTACAATATAAGGTGTTAGCTTTTGGTCTTCGAAATGCTCCTGCAACGTTTCAACGTTTGATGTGCAAAGTGTTGTCCAACGTGAAAAATTGTGAAGCTTATCTTGATGATGATGTTGTTTGTTATTCAGAAACTTGGGAAAGTCATTTGAAAACCTTAGAGGAAGTATTCACTAGATTTAAAGAAGTCAATTTAACTTTGAACCTTGCCAAATGTGAATTCTGCCATGCTACTGTTAAATACTTAGGGAAGGAAGTTGGCCAGGGTACCATAAGACCGGTAGAAGCCAAAGTCAGTGCTATCGTTAATTTCCCTGTGCCTCAGACAAAAAGAGAACTTCGTCGCTTTCTGGGTATGGCAGGCTACTACAGAAGTTTCTGTAGGAATTTTTCTGATGTAGTAAAACCTCTTACTGATAACCTCAGAAAAGCTGTTCCATTTGCATGGTCTCCTCAGTGTCAAGTTGCTTTTGATTCTTTAAAGAATTTGTTATGTAGTGCTCCAATCTTGGCTACACCTGACTTCTCCAGACCTTTTAAATTGGAAGTCGATGCTAGTGGTACTGGTGCAGGTGCTGTACTGTTACAGGTAGATGATCACGGAATTGATCATCCCTTGTGTTTTTTCTCTAAGAAGTTCAACCATCATCAATGTAACTATAGTACTATTGAAAAAGAAGCCCTTGCTCTTTTGTTAGCTTTGCAACAATTTGAAATTTACGTTGGTTCAAGCTCAAAACCTTTGGAAGTCTTTACCGATCACAACCCTCTTGCATTTTTGCAGAAGTTTTGTAACAAAAATCAAAGACTTATGCGCTGGGCTCTAGTTTGTCAAGATTTTAACTTGGACATTAAGTATAAGAAGGGTAAGGATAATGTTATTGCTGACTCCTTGTCAAGATCTTGTTCTTAAACATGTTGCATGTTTAGTCTTGTGTATGGGGGTGTTACGTCCCTATTGTTTTCTGTCTGTTTTCTTTTGGGAAGTGTTTGTATGTCTTCTGTCCAGGAAGTTCCTGATTGGTTCCTGCAGTCCAATTGGTGCCACACCCTGCCTGATCAGCTGACTCCTGGATTCCTATAAGAGACTTCGTCATCACTTCCTGCTTTAGCTTCGTGCTCGCTTGCTCTGCTAGTTACATGTGTTCGTAAGCCTGACAATCTGTGTGTGTTTGATCGTGAGAGAGTTCAGTTGTTGTTTGCTAGTTTGTTTTTGCCCAATTGTTTGTACTTTTGACTACCGCCTGTTCTCTGACCTAGATTCTGGATTGCCACTGTTTGGACTTGTTTGCTAATAACTGTAAATATTTGTATATAATTCACTATTTGGGGAAGTAGGGAGACCGACGCCATTTTTGTTATTGGAAGTTTTTGTTTGTTTTTGGTTAGGGAGTTAGGGAAGTTATCTGTATTTTATTTTATTTTTACGAATTAGGGAATTTAGAGGGTCATAATTAGTTGTCTTTTGTTTGTTATTTTGGCCTGGTCGGCTCTTGAAGTTGAACACCCTAATTGTACAGCTGAATTCATTGTTATCATTAAAATATTGTTCATTCATTACACAAAAACCTCTCCGTTTCCTCACACTCTTTTCAGGTTGCGCCTTTACCCCTAGACGGGGCGTAACACTATGAGAGAGATGATCTTACCTCAGTTCCTCCAGTTCACATCGAAGATCCTGTAGTACAACAGAGCGAAGCTTCACACTTGGATCTCTGATTGCTTTATCAGACAGATCCAGATCTCTCAGCTGTGAGGGGTTTGATCTCAGAGCTGAAGTCAGAGCAGCACAACCTTTATCTGTGACGCCACAATCACTCAAACTGTAGAGAGATGAAAACTTATTAAACAAATTAAAATAAAAGACAAAAAAAGGTGAAAAAGACAAGTGGGACATGATATGGACTCAGGATAGCAAACTCTCAGTGTGCAACAGAGCAAACGTCATTCATTTTATTAATAATAAAACAAGTTAATAATCAAATTTGCAATAAAGAGCTTTACCGTGGATCAAATCCACATAATTTAAGTACCAACTCATTTATAACATTAAACTTGTTGGTTTCAAACTAATCCACATGTTAAAGACATTGACTGGTGCTTTAGAGCCCAGCTTGTATTAAAAAAACTGTTAAATACTCGAAAATAATTAATTTCAGAAATTAAAAATAATAATAATCAGGGAAGATTTATAATGTTGTCATTAAAGTATGTGTTTCAAGTATGCTTCCATATTGCTCCATTAACTGATGCTATTATTATGAGATTTAGATGTTCTTTGCTTTAACAGTAAAGTGATTGTTCTGAGTAATACTTACTGAACTTTAATCACAGGCAGCAGATACTGAAGAACTTTCTGTTTTTCAGCTTTGTTTTCTCCAACAAATTTATTAATATCAAACTCATCCAGTTTGTTCTCTGATGTCAGCAACACAAAAACTACAGCTGACCACTGAGATGAAGAGAGTTTGGTTTCCTTTATTGTTCCAGATTTCAGATACTGTTGTATTTCCTTCACTAGTGAATGATCACCCAGTTCATTCAGACAGTGGAACAGAGTGATGGATTTCTCTGGAGAGTCAATGATCCTGATCTTCTCCTTGATGTACTCAACTGTTTTCTCATTGCTGTCAGATCTGCTTCTTTCCAGAGTCATTATTCGTTGTAGGATAATCTGATGAGACTCCACTGACAAACCCAGAAGGAACCGCAGGAAAAGATCCAGATGCCCGTTTTTACTCTGTAGAGCCTCATCCACAGCTCTCTGATGAAGCTCAGATAATGAAACATGCTCTGATGAACTGAGTTGAAACCAGCCCTTCACTTTAGACCACAAACTCTGTTTGGTGATTTGGTCAAACACATTTCTGTTGTGGTTTGTACAGGAGAGGTGCACATATAGAGCTGCTAGATGTTCCTGAATGCTCAGATGAACAAAGCAGAAGACTTTCCCCTTAAACAAGCCCAACTCCTCTCTGAAGATCTGAGTGCACAATCCTGAGTACACTGATGCTTCTTTCACATCAATGCCACACTCTTTCAGGTCTTCATCATAGAAGATCAGGTTTCCTTTCACAAGCTGCTCAAAAGCCACTTTCCCCAGTTTGAGGATCATGTCTTCATCTGTCACCTTCTTCTCATAGTCCTTCTCACGTTTGATGTTGGTCTGAAGGATCAGGAAGCGTGTGTACATTTGAGTGAGAGTCTTGGGAATCTCTCCACTCTCTGCTCGGCTCAACATCTTCTCCAGAACAGCGGCTGAGATCCAGCAGAACACTGGGATGTGGCACATGATGTAGAGGCTCCTCGATGACTTCAGGTGTGAGATGATTGTATTGGCCAGACTCTGATCACTGATTCTCTTCCTGAAGTATTCCTCCTTCTGTGGCTCATTGAAGCCTCGTACCTCTGTCACTCGATGGACACACTCGGAGGGGACGAGATCAGCTGCTGCTGGTCTGGAGGTGATCCAGATGAGAGCAGAGGGAAGCAGATTCCCCACAATCAGGTTCATCAGCAGC
Source organism: Aspiorhynchus laticeps (assembly GCA_023376895.1). Lineage (NCBI taxonomy): Eukaryota > Metazoa > Chordata > Actinopteri > Cypriniformes > Cyprinidae > Aspiorhynchus > Aspiorhynchus laticeps. The sequence goes on from CM041813.1 coordinate 36,145,330, forward strand.
ACATCCACTGAGGCTGATTCAGATATATTACACAGTTTCACTTTGCTCTTAAAGTTCAGAGACAGACGACATTCATCCAGACCATCAAAGATGAACAACACTTTATATTCATCACTGGATATTTCCATTTCTTTTGTTTCAGGGAAAAAGTTATGAAGAAGATCTAAAAGACTGAGTGTTTTGTCCTTCATCAGATTGATTTCTCTGAAAGGCAGTGGAAATATGAGCTGGACGTCCTGATTCTCTTTCCCTTCAGCCCAGTCCAGGATGAACTTCTGCACAGAGACTGTTTTTCCAATGCCAGCGACTCCCTTTGTCAGCACAGTTCTGATGGGTTTGTCTTGTCCAGGTAAAGGTGTAAAGATGTCAATGCATTTGATGGCTGTGTCCTCTGTTGCTGCTCTCCTGGATTGTGTCTCAATCTGTCTCACCTCATGCTCATTACTGATCTCTCCACTCTCACTCTCTGTGATGTAGAGCTCTGTGTAGATCTCATTCAGGAGTGTTGAGTTTCCCTGCGTCGCTGTTCCCTCATACAGACGCTCAAACTTCTTCAGCAGATTTGATCTACACTTGTTGAGGACTTCATGGCTGGAAAATTAAAATACTGCATTATTAAATAAGCTAACGATAACAATGTATTTTCTGTATTCTGTATCATAATCAAATAATCTTTTACAGAAATATTAGACCTGGGATCAGTCTTTGTATCTTCACTCTTATAATCTAATGACTGATTCATAGACGCGTCTCTCCTCGTAGACACACAGCTGGATCTCTTCTGATGAACTGAACTATAACAGAGAGATTAAAGTGAATCATCTGAATTAACATACAGTATTTAACAAAGTACATACATTATTCAAACAATCAAGAGCTTTTCATGATCATTTAATTTATTCCAAATATGTTTCATTGAACTGAGTGCTTTCACAAATATGTGACCAACATTACATATTGCATCTTAAAATTTCAGATAAAGATGAAGAAATGCCTATAAATACTATACTTTTTTTTTTCAAACTTTAGAAAATACTATGAACACTATTCTGATACTATAAAATGTCATAATAATATTTTTATAGAAATATTATACCTGAGATCAGTCTGTGTATCTCCACTCTTAAACTTCATTGGAGGATCCATAGACGCGTCACTCCTCATAGACACACAGCTGGACTCTGGTTCTGATCTCTTCTGATCAACTGAACTATAACAAACACATTTAATCCTTTATGATGATAATCATAAATTAAGTAGTTTCATCAAAGAGCACTTCATGAGGAGGCTTTATGCTCTTTTTGTTTAAATAACATTGTATCTTAAAAATACAGAGACATAAAAAGCACGATGGAGACTCACATTTACTATCATTATAATAGTGATTTAATTCAGTGTTTATTGAAAGTACCTGCATCCTGGAGATAAATCTTTATCTCTGGATGTTTGTGTGTCATCCATGATGAAGCAGAATCTGATGTTCAGCACTGACTCTGATTGAAATGACAAACACAATAATTCATCTGAACTGATCTTGAGAGAAACAGATCATGAGACGTGTTCACTCAAATACAGTTAGTTGTGTTAACAAATGATAAAATAAACCACCACAGACAGCACCAAACACCAATCAAACCACGTTCATTTGCTTAAAATAAAATATCAAACACATATCAAAGAACTACTCCGTCCTTCAGAGTAATTATGAATACAGAAGTCACCTGCACCTTCATCAACATTAATTATCCTTCATACGGATTCACAAACTCCACCGGCTTCTACACGTGAATCCTTGGCTTATCTTTTATAAAGGTTCCTATGAAACACTTATAGAATCCGTATAGAATCCGTATAGAATCCGTATAGAATCGATTCTGGCTGTTAAAATGGCGACACTTCAAATGTACTTTCACTTTCTCTTTGTATTTGTGACGTGAGCGATGACGTAAGAGAGCGTCTTTAAACTCCACACAGAGTGAAAAACATTAACGATGTCAAATTATTTATTAACGTTTTAGAAAACAAAATCATTTAAAAACACATCTGCATTCCTAACATTTCTACATTCTAAAGGTTTTATTAGGCTCACAGCGAGATTCTAGATGTATTACAGGTACTAGAGATTTTAAGCCTTTAGATTGATTAGATAGATGTTGATAACATGTTTCTAGCATGATTAGCAAGGTGAATGTGTATATGTGTAATGTCTGACCCATGGGCGTCGCTAGGCCATTTTTAGGGGGGCTTTAGCACCCTTTAAATTTCAAATGAAAACGCAGCAGACTTCGGCTCCTCTCCATCTTTCTGCGCGTTCTTCAATCCACAGACTGCGGTGGCGCAGAGGTGTGTGTTTATCGATAGATTGTTATAATATCTACATCTATGCAGTTCTTTGTCATAAATACAGTTTACAAAAAGTCATGTGAGAGCAATCGTTTTCCAATCTACTGTAAAGTTTTCGCTGCATTCACCACTCATCACACCACAGCTGTTTCCTTCAGCGAAAGCCCTTAACACATATGAACGCATACTTTAGAAAACGATCACGTTATTGCTATTTTCATTTGAAAAATTAGCTTTCAATATAGAACATAATATTACAGTGCATGTGGCATTAACTACCATACAGTTATGCATAGAAATGATCAAAGACAGTGACAGACAGCACTCAGTCAGTGCACTCATTTTAGTTACATATCAGAGTGATTGACAGAGATTGAAACGTGTGTGTGTGTTTTGTATTAATTTAAAAAAATATATTTTTTATTGTTTGAATTGAATTTATATAGAACCTAATATTATTTCTGTTTGTACTTGAGCATAGAAAGAGATTTGTACTAGTAATGCAAACAGTAACATTTTTGGTTTGTACAGTAAACAGGTGTGTGTGTGTGTGTGTGTGTGTGTGTGTGTGTGTGTGTGTGTGTGTGTGCGTGCGTGTGAGTGTGTGTGTGTGTGTGTGTGTGTGTGTGTGAGTGTGTGTGTGCGTGCGTGTGAGTGTGTGTGTGTGTGAGAGCGTGTGTGTGTGTGTGTGAGAGTGTGTGTGTGTGTGTGTGTGAGATCAGGTAGACTTGTATTTGGCTTATTCAGTACTCGGATGTTATACCCATCTATGCAATACAGTGGAATACTGCAATAAGTTTAGTATACCATCCTACCCTATTAATCATTTTTTTTGTAAATATTTATTTATTTTTTATTATTATACCCTCATTGGGGGCTGAGCCCCCCTAAAATGAAAATCCTAGAATCGCCCCTCAGTGTGTTTCTCTACTGTCTACCACAGTGACCCTGAAATGTTCACATATGTTCTAATTTGTTTGTTTAAGTTTAAATTGTTATAATGTTTCATTGTTATTATTATATTTCTGCACTTACAGGTATATTCCAAGCTTTGGCAATATTGTGTTTTTTACAGTCATGCCAATAAAGCAATTTTGAATTTGATATAAATGTCCTTTAATTCACTTCAGTTAATGGTGTTTGTGGTCAGAGTTTCATTCGTGGATCACCAATATTACGATTTCTAAACGTTTCGCACCTGGAATAAACCAGTCTTATAAAGTCATTGATTTCTCTTAAACAACTTAAAAAATAATATGCATGCACAATAAACTGTAGTGAAATTGATTTAGAGTTATTGCAGGTTTTAATTAAATGTTAATGTCTAACAATAATCATAACAAGCATATTTACAGTATGTGGCTCAGGCACATTGCACAGTATCATAAGAATCTTCGGTAAGCCTCGGCAAACTTCGACAGATGGTGGAACCGGCTCATTCGGTTCTTTTGGTGAAGGCTATGATCATGGCTAGGATATGTATGGCGCTACTGCGCATGCGCACGTCAGTACAGCATAATAATTACTATTTTTGCATTATTGTAAGGGGTTGGGGTAGGTGTAGACGTTAATAAAACACAATCTAATAAGTAGAAAATTAAATTCATTGTCAGTTTCCAGTCGGATACATATCCCTTCTAGCCACAAACATAGACGTAATAAATACTATTTATAATTAGTATTATTATATTATATTATTATTAGAACTAAAGTTTGATTCGCGGGAGTTTTTCCTGCGTTCACACCACGTGCTCAGTGCTCGACACTGACTGAAAACTGTGAAATCTCTCTTTAAGAGCAGATACGATGTAAGATATTAATTTATAATCGTTATGCTTTTGTTATTAAAATACAAATGTCTGCGTGGAAGCAGTTAATTCACGAATGCACACAAGAATGACCTTAAAACGATTAATATATTATTTTGTTTCATATACAATATCATGTGCAGTAATCCACAATAATGTTTATTTTCTATAATATTGAAGCCCTACGCTGTAATGAATTCCATTTTTTAGTTTTATAATATGTATATTTTTTGTAAACGTTTTAGATTTGGTTAAATTTAACTCTTTGACAGAAAGGACAGCATATTTAATCAGGTAATTATAAAAATTGTCCTTAAAACATAATCAGTCCCTAATGTGGGCTGTTAAATGGCACACACCTGTTTTGAACAGCAGGTGTCTCCGGCACTTTCTTTTATTTAGAGGTCATTTTAAGCTGACAAGTAAAACATTTAAAAGATCATTATTATTAGTTGTTATTGTATGCACACATTAATTCTCTATTTAAGTATCGTATAAACTTCAAATAAACTGTTATAATGTATTCTACATTAATTAATGTTATGTAATGAATTACTGTATTAACTCAATATACACAGTTATCATGTATTATTTGTTGAAATAAGATATTACAATTCAATGTTTATGTTTATAAAAAAGTAAGAGAGAGAAAATGTTACTCTTAGTTGGCGACTAGTAATTCAATGTTTAAATTGGAATTGATTAATGATCTTATTGTTTTTGTTTAACATACTTGGTTGCATTAAGATCAGGGGTCCGTTCTTCGTACCTCGCTTAATACATCTGAGATGATTTGAAAGATGTCAGATCTTCTAATCCTGATCACTGATCTCTGGATAATTTGCTTCTTCAAAAGACAGCAACGTAATGACATCATATCATTAAAAAAGACACCTGACGAAAAACTTTCATAAGGAAACATCCAAGCGAACAAAACTACATAAATGTATATAGATGTATATAGATGTAAATAGATGAATGAAATGTGCACTGTTTTTAATTTATTTGTATTTTTTTACATGATTCCCAATTTATATTCATGACTTTTAGTATTTGTACATGCTTTACATTTTTATTTCAATGTTGTAATTATCGATTCATTTAATTTTATCTTTGAAACAGATTTGTTACGTGACAGCATTAATTAAAGTTTCTTAGAGATCAAGTTATCTACATCAAGCTGCTCCCATAATATCTGTCATCTCTCAAATTAATGCACAGCTCAGATTAACTGCATGTGTGTAAGACTCCAATACAATTATAAAGTAATTATTTAATCACTAATAAATCTTTCAATGAGTAAAACTGGCTGTGTCTATAATATTAAAGACTACACAACATTATCTTATTTTCAAATTATTTTTTAAATTATTATTATTTTAAATGATTGGCCCTGGATCAGTAGGGTACTCTTATAATAAAGTAGCGATGACGTTAGTTCTGCTTAAAAAGATGCGATCTAATCCTGTTTACATGAAATAAGCTGCTCCCGAGCAGGTTTAAGCTTACGGACCTGTTGCTATGACAACAACTCCAGGATCAGCTTCAAAGAACCAACCAATCCAAGATCAAGTGAAATCATCAACCATCAAATCCAGCTGAGTTAGTGACGTATGAAGAACAGGCCCCAGAGAAGCATTAAGCATTGTTTTTATGGTAGGGGGGGTGATAAAACACATCAGACTTAATTATTATTTAATCTACTTTTATAAAATGCATAACTTTAAACATTTTACATAGTGTCACAAATCCTGGCCATGAACTTCTGTTCACTCACCACCAGAGGTCACTCCTGACTTTCACACCACACAGACAGTTACCCAACGACTACATTTCCCATAATCCATTGCACTGACTACACACATTTGATTTCACTGATCACTCATCACACACGCTTTATAAGCCTTGGACTTCCTCTCTGTGATCGCCGAGTTTTGTATGCACATATCGCTACCCGGTAGCCACCTTTTGTAGTAGTCATAGGTTTGCCTTGTGTGTTTTGATTCTTGCCCGTGTTTCCTGGATTAACCCTTTGCTTTGCCGTTTAGACTCTGTTCGCACCTCGTTTGGATTATTGCTCGTGTACCTGGATTATCTCTTTGCCTTGCCCTATTGGATATTGTTCGCCGATCGTCGACCCATGCTTGCCCTAGGATTACTCTGTGTTACCATACCTGTTTGCTGATGTTTTTGACCCTGCTTGTTTTGTGACCATGTCTATGAATAAAAGCCTGCAAATGGATCCGCACGCCTCTCGTCTCATCGGCTCCATAACAGAATACTCGGCCACAACAGGATCCAGCGGCTTTTCATGTGGATATTGGCCCGGATATTGACACTGCACGACTGTTATTAACTCTCGAGCAGGGCTTGCGATCGCTCGAGGATTATATACAAGAGTATTTAGATCTTGCCTATTTTTCTGATCTGCCGGACTGTGTGCTCATAGACTTCTTTTGTGAGGGCATTAATCAGCCGCTCAAATCACGTTTAATGACGTGAGAGCATTGAAAAAAAGTGAAAAATAAAATTTTTGAAAAATGATATTTTATTCATGTTATGCCTGCCTGTTTTTGGGGCAACATATGAACAAATAAGTGCAATAATGGGAGTAATATTAGCAAGATTTTCATAATAATATTTAATAGGAATATTGATATGTAATTTTTTCTCTGTTCATTTGTTTTGTCTCCCAAAATGTGTAATAAACATGCTTTAAGTCCTGGTGTCCTCTACAGTGGACATGTATGAAATCAATGTCCTTTTTCATAACACAAGGTCATATTTTGATCTGAAACCCCATAACATCTTCCTGAGATGTTGATTTATGACAAACAATTTGAAAATTAGTCAGATTTAAATGATAATTACAAAATATTATCATATTTCCATAAGGGTGTTACATTTGATCACTAAATTAATGTCAGCCATTTTTAAAGACCAAGGGGAGGGAGTGGTCGTGAAACATCTCTGAAAAGCCCTGAATGTGTTCTGTACAGGACATCCAGACTTAAAACTGTGACATGTAGCCTAACGTCTCAGAGAAATCACTCAAACATAATGTCCTCTACAGAGGACAAAACTCCATGGAGGATATTATAAACATATTCAAAGGCCTTCGAAAGACAACACACAGCTTATTGAGCTTATCATAATATCCATTAGAACTCACATATTTGAAATGTGCAATCCCAAAATAATAACGTAATAAAAAGCTAACGTTATATTTCCGTTAAGAAGACTTTCCTGGCTAACCCCAAACAATTAAAAAATTAAAAATAAAAAAGGAGCCAAAAAGGAACATCCAGGGAATGTTATTAACCACGATAATGTCACGGTGCACACACGAGGGAGGAACAGGAACACGCAGACATAAACTCAAATAATAGACTTTAATGTGACATCAAGGCAGTACAAGGCAGGATTCAGAGACAGGATACACCGAGGAAGTAACGAGTAGACCAGATGAAATCAAACTGAACAGGCATGAACTAATATACACAGGTTAATTACAGATAACGAGACAAACACAGCTGGACAAGAGTTAACTCATAATGACATCAGACGAGGACAGGAAACAAACCAAATATGGACACAAGAGGCGGGAACACATGACACACACAACAGAACCCTGACATAACTCCCCCCTCCCGGAAGGCGTGTCCCACGCCGTAACAGTTCCACCGGGGAGGGGGGGTGGGCGCTCTGGAGGCCCCTCAGGACAAACACGGACAGGAACAAAGGATGGGGACCTCCAGAGCGGAACAGATGACGGAGGCCATGGCAGAGCTGGGAGCTCTGGAGGCCATGGCGGAGCTGGGAGCTCTGGAGGCCATGGCGGAGCTGGGAGCTCTGGAGGCCATAGCAGGTTGTCTTCGGGGCCTTGGCCTCGGTCCGGCCCCCACAGCCGGAACCCTTTCTACCCCCCAAAAAAAAAATTTCCATGGGGAAGTTAGGGGGTATCAGGAGTCCTCCGGGGCTAAACAGACAGGACAAGACAGGGACAGGACAACCCACAGGAACAGGAAGCCCTCCTGGGCTAAGCTCGGAAGCTGAGGCTTCCTCTGGGCATGACGAGGAGTCAGGGGCCTTACAGGGTCCCTCAGCAACCGCTTCCATCTCAGCGACAAGGGGACAGGCGGCTAGAATGGCCTCCATGGCCACAACAAGAGGAGCCGCCTGCCCCAGACGAGTCTCCACGGCCAAGACAAGGTTAATTAAAATGTTCCTGTGGGCACAACAAGACAAACACGGCACTCCTGGCCGTGACATGTGGACTAGATCCACGGGGCTAGGGATAGCGGCAGCCAGTGGGCATTGAGTCAGTGGCGATCCGGCGGGAATTGAGTCAGCGGCGATCCGGCGGGCATTGAGTCAGCGGCGATCCGGCGGGAATTGAGTCAACGGCGATCCGGCGGGAATTGAGTCAACGGCGATCCGGCGGGCATTGAGTCAGAGGCGGGCATTGAGTCAGCGGCGATCCGGTGGCGTGATCTCCCGCGAACGGCACGCCTGGGGGAGCGGCAACCCGGGAACTAGGCAACCCGCCGGCGGGCTTGGGAGAGCCACCACCGGCGGCGGATATCTCCCGCGATCGGCGGGCATTAAATACTATAATTATATTATAGTATTTCGATTTGGCGTTATATCAAACTAAAGTCATTCAAATAAAGAAATATTCCAAGGCCCGTTTATTCAAAATAACTGCTTTGATCTGATCCGATCTAGACAGATTGGAGATTAATACTAATAAACATGCCGCTACAATAAAAACCATTACATTAAAACACATTTAAAACAGTGCATTTCTATGATGCAGTAACTTCAGATGCTTATGTCAGGACTCTGTGACAGCAGCGCAGACAATCGCTTAGTTCACATAATGTAACCATAAGCCTAAATCATTGGTGAAGCAATGCGTCACCGTAATAATTGATTTTCTTGTTTTTGTGTCAGCCGACACTTGGCCTAAATTATTTACTTGAAAGACCGCTTGAGATTTTAAGTAAATATTTCAGTAATTTAAAATGTGCTGGAATTAAAATATTACTCATACACACACTGAAATCATTTCACCAAGTTTTATGTCGAAAACCAATGGATTTTAAACAAATAGAAAATATTAGTTCATCTGGTCTTGCTCAAAGTCGCAGGTATAGACCAACACAATGTGCTTAAGTAAACAAACTATTTTAATCTTTCATCACTGTGCTGCAAAAAATGCATCTAAACTCAGTAAGTGACTACCTTGTTGCCACTACCTGGAAAACTTACAAATGTTTTGTTTCGTGTTGAGTTTCATGAGTCTGTTGTTTGTTCCTTCATATTCTGTGTATTTGAACACTTTACAACATCTTAAAAACCATACAGTCACTGTTTTAATGTGCTCAAATATGTCAAAGGATTGTTCTGAAGAACAGTTAGCAGTTTAACTGCCCAGAACAAACACTCATGAACCTCCTCACAAAACAGAGTAGTTGTGCTTCCAACAGCAACAAAGGAGTCACTTATTGAGTTTACATACATTTCCAGCAGCACAGTGAATGTTTAAAGACATGAAAGATTATAATTGTTTGTGTTTTATCCTTAAGCCTGTCTTAAGATATACCAGTGACTTTGAAGACCAGATGATGTTTTGTGAACAGTTAATGCAGAAAACCATCCAAATTCCAAAGGGTTTACATTCTTTTACTTTTTTTTTTTGCAAACATGAATTATTTTTTTTAAAACTGCTCTGTTAAACAATTTGCTGTGAGACTTAAGTGTATTTCATGGCCAAAGAATAAATAAGTCTTAACACACTTGTATGGGAACTAGGAGCTTTTTATTTTTAACAATGTTAAAAGTTTACATTTGCAATGACACTCGTGAGAATAAATCAAAATGACAGTCTCTTACAATATTTACATCATAATACAATGGCAATCAAAAGAGTTCAATAGTTTTAAATGACAATTATTGAGGTCCGAACATATGGGGGTGGAGCAGGGGTGTGAAAAAGCGTGCGTGTGTGTGCTTTCACTACTGTGTTGGATGGGTTAAATGCAGAGCACAAAGTCTGAGTATATATGAGACATCATACTTGACCACATGTCACTTGACTTTTTCATCTGACAGTTGTGCAAGAAGTAAAATGCTACATACTGCATCACTTACGCCTGGTTTCACAGACAGGGCTTAGACTAAGCCAGGATTAGGCCATAGTTCAATAAGGGCATTTATGTGGCTTTTATTAACATTAAAAAATTAATAAATAAAACACTACTGGTGTGCATCTTGAGACGAAACAATGGCACTGACAATTTAAGAACAGTCAGTGCAAGTTTCTGTCAGTTAAAACAGCTCAAACATGCATTTTAGTCTGAGACTAAGCTGAAGCCTTGTCTGTGAGACCAGTGGTTAGTGTTAAAAGAACTGTTGCCAAATATATACACTACGCAATTTATATTATAAATATATATAAATAATGGAACAAATGAAGACCCAGAGGTGCATTTCATTGTCTACGTCCAATATACCTTCACTCTCCAGGAAATGGAAGAGTTTGTAGTAAACATTAGTCAGTCACATATCACCCCAGAGCCTCTCAATTCTTTGGTCATGAGTGCTCCTGCCTCTGATGGCACTGCCTCTTCCAGATCCCCTGAAAATGATCATAACACAGAAAGGATTGTTTTCTCCTCCATGATCCACATCTGGCCACGGCGTTTAAGCAGCAATGCATTACAATACTGCTGCGGTTGTTGTTGAAGGCATGGAGGAAGACTATAAGATGGCTGCAGCTATTGATACCCTCATGAATGACAGTTCTCCATCTAAACCAGAACAAACAAACAAACGAGAGAGAGAGATTAGACAAACAAAACTGTACAGTACTTGTTTTAATGTCTCATGCTTATATATAGCAAAATATATTAATATTGTAGAATTTTACTTAATTAAAAAAAAACTTCCTACTGTAATATTTCAAAGTGTTATTTATTGCTGTGATGCAAAGTTGAATTTTCATCTTCACTACTACAGACTTCAGTGTCACATGATCTGTCAGAAATAATTCTAATATGCTGCTCGGTTATTATTGGTATCAGCATAATTATGAAGTAGCACAACCGTTTTCAACATGGATAAAAAAAAATTATTGTTTCTTGAGTATGCAAATCAGCATTTTAGAATGATTTTTGATGGATCACGTGACACTAAAGACTGCAGTAGTGAAGCTGAATTCAGCAAATCGTCATACTACGTTAATTAATGTTTTTACAGTGTTTATGATCAAATAAATGCAGCCTTGGAGGGCATAGAGACATCATTAAAAACAATTAAAATTCATATTGTTCTAAACTTTTGTACTGTACACCTAAAATACTATAATAATTATAAGCTGCATAACGTGTATTATATATATAAAAAAACTATTGCGGCGTAACCTGTGTATATTTACCTCATGAATTTATGGCTGCCATCAAGGTGCCACAGGGTGTTCGGTCCAGCGACACTGTAGAGTCTTCTCTGTGGTCTTTGGGATATCGCCCTTAGTGCAGCTGCCCTGGGGTCAATTCGAACTAAACTCCTCTGCGCTGTTTCTCTGGACCCAAACACCATCTGACAGTAACTGTGCCCTCACAGCCTCAGATGCAAGCTGGTCATGGGGGGGGGGGGGGGGGGGTGATGATATTTATTGACAAAGTCACAGCACAAGAAAGGTGAGGTGGAGACAGAGTCCAAACAATTAGGCAGCTTGGTCAAGGGCACACAACTGGAAAACAGGATGGTCCTGGTTGAGACAGTTCCAGACTCTACAGCAACAGGGTAGGAGCTCAAGGAAGCAGAGGCTTGACACTTGGAGCAATCACAGAAGCACCAGCGTTGGCATCCAGGTCAGGAGAGTCAGCAACCAGGAGGGACACAGGGAGCAGGGAAGGGCAGGAACCAACACTACACACACAAACACACAGCAAGACAACACAACAAGAGAGACGAGAACAAGAGCAACAAAAACTGGCAAAACAAAAACGAGGGGAAAAAACCCAATAACTAAATACTAGAAAGAGAAAAGGAACAAAATATATAAAAGAAATAGGAGTTCTAAAGATGACCTAAACTAGCTACTGAAAGAAAAGAAAATAAATCCTAAAGAAAAATCGGCTAGGCCAAAGGAGAACAAAAAACAAAAGTAAAAAAAATAAAACAAAGACTGCAATCTAGCAGAGAACTACTAAACTAGAGAGTAACAAAAAAACTAGAGAAGTCAAAAACAATAAGGCTAGGGAAAAAATATAACAAGAACTTTATCTTGACAAGCTCAAAAACTATCATGAAGATAACTACAGGACAAGACTAACCAGCAAACACGAGAGGAAAAAAAACAACAATATAAAGGGAGCAGAGCACATAAGGATCAGGTGAACACACTCAAGTAAAGGGGGACTAAACAAGGGGGCGTGGTAACTGGAAATGAGGGGGCAGGACAAGGGGAGCACATGGCCAACACAAACAAAGACAGCCATGTGCTCAGGCACAAAATGAACAAAGATACATTAAACAAAGACAGGACAGACAAGACTGTCAGGGCAGGATCCTGACACACTTATGATGGAATATGACACGGAGCCATTAAAAATGAACTCCCTGGAACAAACATATGCAAACATAATGACTCTTAATTTTCAATATATATAATTCATATTAATGCAGAAACAATTATTTACTACCACTCAAATAGACTAATGATGCTGAAAATTCAACTTAGAATCACAGGAATAAATTATATTTAATATATTCCAGGGATAGGCAACGTCGGTCCTGGAGTGCCGATGAGCTGCAAAGTTCAGCTCCAACCCTAATCAAACACACTTGAACAAGCCAATCGAGGTCTTCATGATCACTAAAGCCCTAAACACACTGCACGATTTTCGTCTGTCCCAGACGAAAGATTGGCATCGTAAAGCAATTGCGGCGATTTCTGATTTGCCACAATTGTTTCATGATGTCAGTCTTTCATCTGGGACGACAGCCGAAAATTGTGCAGTGTGTCTCGGGCTTAAGGCTACAGGCAGGTGAGTTTTTTTTAAGGGTTGGAGCTACTCCAGGACTGACGTTGCCTATCCCTGATATATTTAAATAGAAGTGTTATTTCAAGTTGTAATACTTTAGAATATTACGGTTTTTACAGCATTTTTACAGTATCAAATAGATGTAGCTGTGGTGAGAAGAAAAAACTTAATTAAAAATATTTTTTTAAAGTATAGTTCACCCAAAAATAAAAATTCCATAATTTACTAACCCCCCAGGTCATCCATAATATATCAGTTGTTCCTAACCACATTCCCAGAGCCCACACCCTTTTCGGGTTTTGGAGTCGTTTAATGGGCTGAATCAGTTGTGTTTGATTAAAAGAGACATGCAAGATGTTCCGTGTTGGTTTGGTGGGATCCAGAAACGTCTCGGTTACGTACGTAACCCTCGTTCCCTGATGGAGGGAACGGAGACGTTATGTCGTGACGACATAGGGGATTTACCTGGAAGCCCCAATCATCTCTGTAAAGAGAAAACGCCAATGAATATTGGCTAGTGGAATTTGCATACCTGAGCCCCTCCCCGTGCATACGGGTATAAAAGGGCGACAGGTGCATCCACTGATCAGGTTTTCCACTGAGGAGCCGAGACAGAGTCCCAGGCAACCAGCGGTGGTTCAAGATTGTGGCATGGGGACATAACGTCTCCGTTCCCTCCATCAGGGAACGAGGGTTACGTACGTAACCGAGACGTTCCCTATCTGTCGGTCACTACGAGTTATGTCGTGACGACATAGGGGTCCTATGGAAAGCGCCACAACCTGAACCCCGTCACGACCTTGTGGCATGCAGATGTTGACAAGCGAGCGCGTGACAGACAAATGCTATGCGAAGGTCGCAACCTTCCCATCGCCCCAGCGCAAATTCGCTAACCTTGGTGCCCGCAGGGACCACTGAGTACATCGCTGCTGGAGATAGCCAAGCCGCTGTTCCTTACCCCAGAGTCGGAAAGGATTTCGACCTTCAATGAAAGATGCTTCACGTCTTTCCTGTTTGTTGTTACAGCTTGGCAGTAACGACGGGGACGCGAGCCTTCCGGAGAAGGGCGCTACGGAGGCCACATCCTGTCCGAAGGGAGGTACCATGTGGAGACACTGATATGGACTGACCCAGGCCTGGGGCAGTACTACATACGACTGGACCCTGGGGCAGATCCTACCTAGGAGTAGGGAGGAGGGCTGCCAGCAGGGCCTGACAGAAAGCTCTGTCAAAGGGAAGACACGGGTTTACCGTGAGGGAAACCTTACCGTGGAAGAATACACGTATGGGATTACCCGAAGGGAATCAAGCCATACGGACACCTAGCCGAGTACAGGGGCTGACCGGAGACCCGGGCGAGCAAGCACAAGTACTGGGCCTGGCGTCAGACTGCTCCGCCCAGTCTGACTGCCGGGGGTGCTGGAGGAACTCCACCAGGGTTCGCCGTCTGGGGAACTGAACTGGAGGAGAAAACAGGCGCTCGTATCCCCGGGTGAGGGGGAATGGCGCAGCAAGCGTGACACCGGCCAGTTCTTCCTGCTACTTACCTGTTCCCTAATACGCGGGAAGAAACTGGTTCAACTCGAAGATTGTAAAATCTTGCGAAGGTGTTCGGTGTCGCCCAGCCCGCAGCTCTACAGATGTCTGCCAGAGAGGCGCCGTGCGCCAAGGCATAGGAGGAGGCGACACTCCGTGTGGAGTGAGCCCTCACCCGCATGGGGCACGGCTCACCTTGGGATTGGTACACCAAGGCGATGGCATCCACTATCCAGTGGGCCAACCTCTGCTTGGAGACAGCCTTCCCTTTCTGCTGACCTCCGTAACAGACAAAGAGCTGCTCTGAGCTTCTGAAGCTCCGGGTGCGTTCCACGTATATGCGTAAAGCTCTTACGGGACACAGCAACGCCAAGGCTGGGTCTGCCTCCTCCGAGGGCAGTGCTTGCAGGTTCATCACCTGATCGCGGAAGGGGCGTGGTGGGAACCTTGGGCACGTATCCAGGCCGGGGTCTCAAGACAACGTGAGAGTAGGAAAGTGAGCTGTCGTGAGAGCGTGTCGGCCGCACGATTGAGCTCCCCCGGAATGTGGACAGCGCGCAGCGATTTGAGCCGCGTGTGACTCCAGAGGAGGAGATGGCGGGCGAGCTGTGACATGCGGCGCGATCGTATACCCCCCATCCGGTTGATATACGACACAGCCGCAGTGTTGTCCGTACGGACCAACACATGCTTGCCTAACAGCAGTGGCCGAAACTGCCGCAAGGCTAGATGCACTGCCAGCAGCTCTAGGCAGTTGATGTGCCAAAGCAGCCGAGGCTCCGTCCAGAGCCCCGAGGCTGCCTGCCCGTTGCATGTAGCGCCCCAGCCCGTGCTGGAGGCATCTGTTGTGACAACAACATGCCGAGACACTTGTTCTAAGGGCACCCCGGCCCGTAGAAAGACAAGGTCCGTCCAGGGGCTGAAGGAGCGGCGACACTCCTGTGTGATGTTCACCCGAAGTGCACCGCGGCGCCATGCCCACCTCGGGACTCGGGAGTGCAGCCAGTGCTGAAGTGGTCTCATATGAAGCAATCCGAGCGGCGTGACCGCGGCTGCGGATGCCATATGCCCCAGGAGCCTCTGAAACTGTTTCAGTGGAACCACAGTCCTGCCTCCGAAGGAACTCAGGCAGTTCAGCACCGACTGGGCGCGCTCCTCCGTGAGGCGCGCCGTCATACTCACCGAGTCTAACTCCACACCAAGAAAAGAGATTCTCTGCGCAGGGGAGAGCTTGCTCTTTTCCCAGTTGACCTGAAGCCCCAACTGGCTGAGGTGCCGAAGCACCAGATCCCTGTGATCGCCCAACTGTTCTCGGGACTGGGCCAGAATGAGCCAGTCGTCGAGATAGTTGAGGATCCTGACGCCCACTTCCCGTAACGGGGCAAGGGCGCCCTCTACGACCTTCGTGAAGACACGGGGAGAGAGGGAGAGCCCGAAGGGGAGGACCCTGTACTGCCATGCCCGACCTTCGAACGCAAACCGTAGGAACGGTCTGTGTCGGGGAAGGATCGAAACATGAAAGTAAGCATCCTTCAGGTCGATCGCTGCAAACCAATCCCGGGGCTGTATGCATTTGATCATACGCCTGTGCGTCAACATCTTGAACGGGAGCCTGTGCAGGGCCCGGTTCAGGAGTCGCAAATCCAGGATTGGTCGAAGACCACCGCCTTTCTTGGGTACGATGAAGTAAGGGCTGTAAAACCCCTGCCTCATCTCGGCTGGAGGGACCGGCTCGATTGCACCCTTTGCCAGGAGGACAGCAATCTCCTCGCGCAAGACAGGAGCGTTCTGAGCTCTCACCGAGGTCTCGAGAACGCCGCTGAACTTGGGAGGTCGCCTGGCGAACTGAATCGCGTAGCCGAGTCGAATTGTGCGTGTGAGTCAGCGAGACGGGCTGGGCAGCGCAAGCCACGCTTCCAGACGCCGTGCAAGTGGCTCCAACGGTACAATCGACGTACCTGTGGTGGTGCAGCGAAGGGGAGTAGAGCTGGATGGTACAGAAGGCAGTGCGTTCTGCAGCATCCACGCGGAACTCCCTGGGTCCCAAAGGGGACTGGCTAGAGGGGCGTGGGGAGGCACTGCGTCCCCGAACCGCGCTCTCTTGGCCGCTGGCAAAATGGGTCGTGGGCGAGAGTGAGGAGGCAATGCGTCGCACACTGTCGGCCCGTGGACCTGAAAACCCGGAGGAAAAGGAAATTGCTCTTTCTTTGAAAATGTGGGTGCCGCTGACCCTTGGGCCAGCGGCGGAACAGAAATAAAGGGAAACATAGGATTCTCCACCCGGCCCTCCACCGGGGGAAGGAGCGACGCTGTCCTCGTCGTCTCCCGAGAAAGAGCAAACTCCAACATCTCCGGGTTGCCCGCGTCAGGGCCGCTTCGCCGACTTCCTGGACGACTTGGGGCCCGGATGGGACGCGGGGGACGCCGCACTCCTGCGAGAGGCTCAACGCGCCGGCCTAGCTTCCGCTTCAGCACGGGGCGGAGCAGCTCTGGAGGACGCAGGAGGGCGTCCACGGCGACGAGCAGACGGAGGTCTGGTCCTAGGGGCAGCCGCCGCTGCCGGAGCATCCCGCCGTGGCAGGATGTGCTGGATCGCCTCGGTCTGCTTCTGCACTGCCGAGAACTGCTGGGCAAAGCCCTCGACAGTGTCGCCGAACAGCCCAGCCTGGGAGATGGGGGCGTCGAGAAAGCGTGCTTTGTCGACGTCCTTCATCTCCGCCAGGTTGAGCCAGAGATGGCGCTCTTGGACCACCATAGTGGACATCGCCTTCCCGAGGGACCGCGCCGTGACTTTCGTCGCTCGTAGAGTGAGGTCAGTCGCCGTGCGCAGCTCCTGCATCAACCCCGGGTCGGGACTACCCTCGTGCATCTGTTTGAGTGCCTTGGCTTGGTGAACCTGCAGGATCGCCATGGCATGCAGGGCAGAGGCTGCCTGACCCGCAGCACTATAAGCCTTGGCTGCCAGAGCAGCCGTCAGCTTACAGGCTTTGGACGGGAGACGCGGACGGTTCCTCCAAGTGGCGGCGTTTCAGCACAAGTGCACCGCGACCGCTCTCTCCACCTGGGGAAGGGCCGCGTACCCCCTGGCAGCCCCGCCGTCGAGGGTAGTGAGGACGGAGGAGGCAGACGAGTGGCTTCTGGCCGTGAAAGGGGCCATCCACGACTTCGTCAGCTCCTCATGCACCTCCGGGAAGAAAGGCACCGGAGTAGGGCGCGGTTGTGAGCCGCGTCCCGCTCCGAGAAACCAATCATCCAACCGTGAGGGCTCGGGACTGGGAGGTCTGTTGACCTCCAGCCCGATGCTCGCGGCTGCCCGGGCAAGCATGGCCGTCAGCTCTAAGTCCGATGCGGCGGAGGCGACCACACCCGAAGGGGGCAGCCCCACCGCACCTTCATCCCCAGAGGACGTAAGCCCATCCCCCGATGCTGCGATCGACATACTATCTTCAGGTGGCGCACCGAATGATATGCTGGCCATCCCGTGGGAAGAACCAGCAAAATCACCCAGGAGCCGGACGGGACCCTCGCTGTGTGAGGAGTAAGAGGTCCGTGGGGATGTGCTAGGGCTGGGCGATATATTGCATGCGATATGCATGCGCATCTCGTCAGTAAAGCGGCATTTAATACACAGAGCCGTAGTTCACTGACAAGCTACGCATATATCGACTGATATATCGCCTTTGATATGAACGCGATATATGCGTAGCTTGTCAGTGATCTACGGCTCTGTGTATTAAATGCCGCTCCATTTGAAAACAGGTGATGGAGATTAACCGCTAATCAAGGAACCGGCTTTACTGACGAGATGCGCATGCATATCGCATGCAATATATCGCCCAGCCCTACCTCGGATCTCCCAGAGCGCCAGCCGGTGGTCCTCTGCTCGAGCCAGAGAGACCAGGGCGGGTGGCGGCAGAGGGTGCCAATCCTTTCAGAAAGGAAAGGCGAGATCGCAGCGATGTCATGTTCATACGCCCACAACAGGCGCATGAATCATCCACGAACGCAGCTTCAGCGTGCTGAATGCCCAGACACTGAAGACAACGATCGTGTCCGTCATCCACAGACAGAAAACGACCGCAACCAAGAGGACACGGACGAAGCGGCATCTTGAAAAAGACGCGATCGTCCGTGATTTGCTCTTTTAGAATTTGCTCTTTTAGTTGAAGTGCCCAGGGGAATCGCTGGTAAAAGGGACTCCGCTGACTGCACCGTGACGCCAACCAGGAACAAATTAAAGACGAAAGGCTTTGTGGAGATCAGCGTACTTCTCATCCACTCGGCTCCGAAGTAAAAATCTGATCAGTGGATGCACCTGTCGCCCTTTTATACCCGTATGCACGGGGAGGGGCTCAGGTATGCAAATTCCACTAGCCAATATTCATTGGCGTTTTCTCTTTACAGAGATGATTGGGGCTTCCAGGTAAATCCCCTATGTCGTCACGACATAACTCGTAGTGACCGACAGATAGGGAACGTGGATTATGCATGATTGATAGATAGATACACACTTTTTATATATAATTGCCACCACATCACATGTGACCCTCTCAGCTTGCCTACATCAAGTTGTGAATTGTGAAGTAAACCATCGTGTGAATGGACATCAGAGCTTTTTGTTTTTTAAATAAAAATCTTACTTGTGCTTAAAATATGGATGTTGGACTGTCAAATGGTCTATATTGAGTCCTGTTCACTTGCATTAATAAAATCCTGGAATGTTTACCTCAAAAACAGGGGTTCTCAACTCTGGCCCTTGAGTGCCACACATTTTTACCTCAAACCTTGATCAAACTCACCTGCTTGTAACTTTCTAGTGATCCTAAAGACATTGATTAGCCTTTTCAGGTGTTTGATTAAGATTATTAATGTTTCATTCATCTTGCTGTCCATGCTTTCTGTCATTGACTACGTTTACATGGACATCAGTAATCTAATTATTTACCTTATTCTGAATAAGACAATATTATGATTAAGGCGTTTACATGAGTCGCTTTTAGAATAATCCTTTCATGTTCACGTTTTACATGTTATAGCACATAGATCGATTAATGGCATGCGTCATTACGTCACCACGCGATGCCATCCGATGTCCCCTCCAGAATTTCACGTATAAACATAGTTCGTCTTCGTGATGATGCCATATACAGTTTTGGGTGTTTCATTTTTCATTTTATGAAAGTTTCAAGTGCAGTTAATTATTTTCGTGCATACAGACGACGGCGGTGTTGAAGCTCTTTTATTTGCCGTCAAAGGGTTGATCATCACTGCCGTGTGTGTGTCCTGTCGCAAAATGCGGTGAAAAGTCCTACACGACGGTAATAGTGTGATTAAGGTGTTTACATGTCTGTACCGCACTTCAGTAATGCGACTAAAATAGGAATACTCCACATGCCGATGTAATTCGATTTGTGTTTACTTCGATTATGACTTTAGCCGAATTAAGGTAATCAAAAATCTCTGTTTACATGGTAGACTCTTAATCAGAGTGTTGTCTTAATCGTATTATTGATGTCCATGTAAACGTAGTCAATGTCAGTGTCTCCTGCTATATAATCAGCTGCTGGTACAGTAATCAGCCGTCCTCTTGCCCATTCAAGGCTTCTTTGCAATGTTTCCAGTCTAAAACCAAAAGAAGACTTTAAAAATAAGCTATGGAGGTGCCAAAATATTAATGCAATTTTATACTAGGTCCTTTTAAAAACACAAAACATAAATACACAGTTTTAAGATTCAAAATATTTTATTTGATGTTACAAAACGCTTATCTAGCACCCCTAATCAAACCGATCATATGGAGAATATTCGACTATTAAGATTGATATCACAAAAATAGAATATTTCAAATATGAAGTTAACAAGCATAACATTATAATCATTTGGAATAATAGTATGAGAGTTTAAAGACAAGGTTTTAATCAATCACTAATGTCATGTGTTGGATAATAGCAAAGGGTTGGTGAGAGTTAGTGTATTTGTGGTAAGTTCATAAAACTTAACAAAAACGATTCGTGGAGTAAAAACTATCCAAAATTCGTTAGACATAGACTTAGCAGAAAACCGGTACTAAATGAGCTGATGAGCTGAATGAGCGCCGACGGTAATTAAGGAACAGATTGACAGACAGCAATGTTTTAACAAGTCTGAAGAAACAATCCTTTCCTCAATAAAGTTGACTGGAGCACATTGTGTCCAAAATCTCCTGTCAGCTGTCAAGTGCACTGCACGCTTACAAAGCAAAATGAAGTTTAGTCTTGCCATGATCTTAATTAGATGTGAATTACTAAAATGATCAATTGGTCTGGTCTGGTTCTGTTCATCATTGATTGGGTGAGAACCGTTCAATATTACTGGCTGTGGAAATCAATGGACGTGGCTCATTATACTATAAGCAAAACACCGTAAGTGACGCACACTCTGTGCAACCAAAACCACGTTTTCCTGATCCGCTCATGACGTCACTGTGACGCAACCCAGCGGAGGATTTCCCATCGAGGAGCGCGAGCCCTTTAATGTCCTTTAGATAAAAACCCTTCACACTCATCCTACTGCGCTGTTTTATAAATGTATTATTTGTCAGTAAACTGTGTATCATTTTGCTTGTGAATTTATCATCTTATTAAAATCTGACTCATTGTTAATGATGGTAAATGAGGAACATTATTCATGAGACACTGAATTATTGAACATTAGAAGAACAGACTTCAGAAAACATTTAAGCACTTTGTCAGATTGTTTATAATCACACTGAAAGTTATAACCTCTTCATAATATAAATAAATATGTCAACACAGCCGTTAGTAAATAACTGTGTTCAGATGCAGGAGGGAAAAGCAAAAAATTTGTAAAAAAAATTTAAAGATTTAGGTGGAAATTTTAATAATCATCATAAAAAATATGTAAATAATATAATTATTTTACAGTGAAATATTTACAGTGATTTGCTGATACGTTTACAATATCAATCTCATCAGTTATCAGACTCTTGATTTCTCAAACTAAAACTTAAAGATTATATTGATAAATTAATCCCATTATAATCAAAGCTGTCTGTATTACACAATAAATCTCTTATTTACACCATATGTTTATTAAAATGGGAGGTTTTAGTTTGATCACTCAGCATTATTGTTTGCAGTGTGTATTATTGAGTGTTACAGCATCTACATTGTAGTCAATATCTACTGAATCACTCAGTTTCATGAACCATTAGCTACAAAACAAGAGTGAAAGACGACCAGTGTTGGGGAGTAACTAGTTACATGTAACAGAATTACGTAATTTAATTACAAAATAAAAGTAATTGTAATCAGTTACAGTTACTGAGAAAAAATGTGTAATTAAATTACAGTTACTTATGAAAATGTTAAGGATTACAAAGGGGGTTACATCTGATTTTTTTCACACACACTCCCACATACAGATTTAATTGATTTCTTTCATAAATTGCAGTGACTGCTCTAAAATATGAAACACCAATGTTTCAGAAGTTTATAACATGCTTATCCGTTAACTCTTATATTTCCTATATGGGTTTATATATATATGCTTTATTTTTTTCAGATTAACTCTTTCTTTCTAAGACATTGTTTGATCCAGTGTTTCCTGTCATAGCTATGCAAAGATTTGATTTCAAAAACAGTATCATCGCTATTCAATTATTTATTGTTATGATTTTAAATCTGTATTTAACCTCAGCATGATTTTAAAGTAAGTCTGATTTTGTGGTGGCTGTGCTTCAAAGGGGACATCGGATGCCCATTTTCCACAAGTTGGTATGATTCATAGGGTCTTCTTGAAATGGTCTCAGTGGTCGTGTAAGACAACACCCTTTTTACCTTGTCAAAAACAGCTCTGTTCACAGCGACTCGTTTCGGTGCATATCTCTTTACATGCTAATGAGCTCTGCTCACCCCGGCCCTCTCTTCTGTGGAAGAGCTCCATCCTTGAGTTTTAACTTTTTAACAAAACCTGCCTTGAATTGTCCCTCATTTAGAAAACAGTCTGGAGTAAAATGATTTGCGCTGCCAGGCATAAACGAATTTAGTGAAAGTGAAGTGAAGTGACATGTGGCCAAGTATTTGACCCATACTCTGAATTTGTGCTCTGCATTTAACCCATCCAAGTGCACACACACAGCAGTGAGAAGTGAACACACACACACCGTGAACACACACCCGGAGCAGTGGGCAGCCATATTGCTGCGGCGCCCGGGGAACAGTTGGGGGTTTGGTGTCTTGCTCAAGGGTCTCACCTCAGTCGTGGTATTGAAGGTGGAAGAGAGTGCTGGTTATTCACTTCAACATCAAAATGGCTTGATAATTGAGACTGTTTAGGTTTTGGGGGGATTCAAAAAAGGAGTGAATTTCTGTCATTGTAGGGTGGTTGTGTCCACAAACTGCTAAGACATCTTTATATGCAAATGAAGATATTTTTCATCCAATGTCTCCTTTAAAATTAAAATATTATAATCTTAATTGAGCACTACTTTAAGGTTAACCCTGCCTGCTTTACATGTGTGGAAATTATTAACAGTTGAAAACATTAGAAATTTAGAAAAGTAATCAAAAAGTAATCAAATGTAATTAGTTACATTACTTTAATAAAGTAATGGAAAAGTTACACTACTTATTACATTTTAAGTAGGGTAACTTGTAATCTGTAACCTATTACATTTCTAAAGTAACCTTCCCAACACTGAAGACGACACACATGACTGATGCTGTGTGTCTCTGTGTCTTCAGTCTCTGTTGATTGTGTGACTGTGACGTCTCTGTAGCGGCTCCTTATTCACCATCAGCTGATCCTGAGCAAACTGGACTGACGTCTCAATACTGAGAGTCCTACAATAAAACACACAGACAGTCACATATGAGTATGAGACATTACTGCTGTCACATCACATCAGCAGATCCAGCTCAGAAACAACAGTATATTCATATTACAGACAGAGATATGAATGAACATCTGATCATAGATTAATAACAGTACATGATCAACAACTCTCGCTTACACACAGAGACACTGGAAGAGATGGAAATATTCATATATTCATAGATCAGTCACATCACAGAATTAAACTCTTATTAAACACGGTTTGAAATAGAAAGATTAAAGTGGAGCTGAATTATTATCTTATATTATCCAATTACACACATATGAGGCCTGTTACTGAACTTTAAAGATTCAAGTAAAAATACACTCACAATAGTTTAATGTCTCCAGTTTATAATGTGGATCATTCTTCAGATCAGAGAGTAACTTCACATCAGAATCTAGTAGTTTATTCAGAGACAGATCCAGGTGTCTCAGGTGTGAGGGGTTTGATCTCAGAGCTGAAGCCAGAGCAGCACAACCTTCATCTGTGACGCCACAATCTCTCAACCTGTAGAGAACAATCACACACTCTTCACTCTCTCAGATCAGATCAGATCAGTTTAACAGGTTAAAACAGAGACTAACTTTGATTCACAAGTCATAATTCTATACAGACTATTAAATATTATTCACAGGACATAAAAATAATGATAGGAAGTTCAAAGAGCTTTCAACACATTTGCTTCAAAAATCCCAATTTACAGTGAATCTTTAATAATAACAGAAAAGATGATCTTCATTTATGTGTCTATCAGCAGATATAACAGTTCTTTAACCCTTTCACTGCTGAGTTTAAGATATTGTATCTGACCCCCAGAGTGACGGGTTTAGAACGTTTCCCTTTGTTTCCATGGCGACGCGTCATGCTTGTCACGTGACACACCCAGTGTTTCTACTTGAAGCAGAATGATCAGTGTATGACATCACAGTACCGCGAGAGATAAGAGAGCAGACGGATCCTGTGTGTGTGTGTGTGTGTGAGAGTGTGTGTGTGTGTGTGTGTGTGTGTGTGTGTGTGTGTGTGTGTGTGTGTGTGTGTGTGTGTGTGTGTGTGTGTGTGTGAGTGTGTGTGTGTGTGTGTGTGAGTGTGTGTGTGTGTGTGTGTGTGTGTGTGTGTGTGTGTGTGTGTGAGAGACAGTGTGTGAGAGTGTGTGTATGTGTGTAGCGCTGCTTCATGTCGAACGCGCCTAAAATATTAGATGGGCGCTTTGGATAAAAGCATCTGCTAAATGTAAATGTAAATACACTGATTGTTCTGCAGCTCAAGTCAAACACAATATTAGATGGGTACCCCGCCCCTCCTTGAAGGTCAAGTTAATTTTATTTAATTGTATTTTCTCTATAGCACCAGACCAAAACAGAAGTCATTTAAGTTACATTTCCTATAGAACAGGTCTATACCTTGTTCTTTTATTAAACAAACTAAACAGCCTTATGTTATTTATCTTATTTACACGACGGCATGTCATTTCTGTCTCTACATGGTCGAGTGTTTATTCTCCTCTGCTCTCTGTATCGCGGCACACAGGTGAACACACTCTCACTAGTATTTGTAAATATTAAGCCACAAAAAGACTATTTAAATATAAATTCTGCGTGTCTCTGTGTTAATGAATGGTGCAGACGCGTGGTTTTGTTTACTACTGAAGCGTGTGATGCTTCTGGTGATATTAACATCTGCGTCTCACTAAATGAGGACATAAATACATGAACATCATCTCCAGAACTGCTCTGAGAGTCACTTCATGAGCATCTGACCGTTTCATTTGAGTAAAACTATCCTCATATCATATACACACGGCAACCCGACAAAATAAAAGCTCTGTTTAACTTGTCTTGAAGACATTGTGGCAGAAATATATTACTATTGTTCAGTAGAATGTACTTAACTGACTATGACTTTTCAGTTTACAAGAACTTCCCTGGATTATTGTAAATGCAGTCCATCGCATTGTGAGTCTGCCAGCTGTCACACCAAACGGAGAAAGACATTTTAAAGAGTTTAAGTTACATCGACAACATTAGGGTGAGTATTGTGCTATCGTCTTCTAGCAAATCTAGCTAATAAGGCTGGATAACGCTGCATGGCTTTTGCACCGATTTGATGAGCACTTAAATAGAGTTTAGCTTTAAACGCCATTGACTTTAAGTTTCATGACCCCTAAGAGATAGTAGCAATAACAACAGAGCTCCTGGAAAGTTGATCCACGGTTGTTTGCATCTGTCATGTGGCTCTGATAGGTGTTTACTTTGCTCAATGTTCCTGTCTTAAATAAAGCTTTTCTCAGGATATCAGAGGAAAAGGAAACTGCTGATGGAGGAGAAAGACTGAAACTCTGCTGCTCCTGCAAACCAGTGTTGATTCTATACAGCATGTAGCTTCATTTTATTATATTTAAGAGCGTAAATGAATAAACAACTTTCACGTTTTAAACATTCTGAGGGTCTGATAATGTTGAAAGCTAAAGTGATTATAACTTTATTCACTCATTGATCACTGTAGTAGTGAGTTAAAACTAAACACATTCAGACTCTGTTGAACTCTAAACCTCTGTGATATTCATCCTCTGCAGTAAATCACAGTCTTTGACTCACTATTTTACACATTAATGTTCATCTGAAACTAGCAGAAGCAACTGAAGCTCCAGTAAATGTTTGGTGGTCAGAAACAGGAGCAGCAGGTCATGAGATGTGATGGAGATGAACGACATGAACTTCATCTTCAGACATCAGAGTCATTTTGACCTGAGATTTAATGTGTTTACTGAACATTTATTTTACAAGCTGATTTTAGACTTGAATTTATATTAAAAGGACAAACACACATGACTATCAGAGAGATGATCTTACCACAGTGTCTCCAGTTTACAGTGAGGATCCTCCAGTACAGCAGACAGCAGCATGACTCCAGAATCTAGTAGTTTATTCACAGACAGATGCAGGTGTCTCAGGTGTGAGGGGTTTGATCTCAGAGCTGAAGCCAGAGCAGCACAACCTTCATCTGTGACGCCACAATCCCACAACCTGTAGAGAACAATCACACACTCTTCACTCTCTCAGATCAGATCAGATCAGATCAGATCAACAGGTTAAAACAGAGACTAACTTTGATTCACAATTCTATACAGACTATTAAATATTTCTCACAGGACATAAAAATAATAATAGGAAATTCAAAGAGCTTTCAAAGAGCTTTCCAATTTACAGTGAATCTTTAATAATAAGAGAAAAGATGATCTTCATGTATGTGTCTATCAGCAGATATAACAGTTCTTTAACCCTTTCACTGCTGAGTTTAAGATATTGTATCTGACCCCCAGAGTGACGGGTTTAGAACGTTTCCCTTTGTTTCCATGGCGACGCGTCATGCTTGTCACGTGACACACAGATGGTGCGTCTCAGTCAGCTCCCTTGTTCAGTACTCAGGGCACTGATCAGGGAGTCGGCTATTTTTAGGGCTGTCTCAATCGCAAAATCCTTCCAGTGCACTGAAACGTTCGCTCCCTGAAAAATCCCACAATGCACCGTGAAAACTAGTGAGCATCGGCGCTCACTATGCTCCCTTACCGGAAATAACGTCACATTTCTGAAGCGTTAAACATAATCCTCACGAGCCGACTCGATGAATATAATGACACCCGATAGAATATTTGAAAAGACAAAGCATTTTTCAACATAATTCATGTATTTCAACAGAAACACACATCGCTAAACAGGTAATGAACACATTTATTTAACATTTATAATTAAAATTCGTCTGAAATGTTGTAAGAACATGTAACAGAACGATGTATTTAGAGCTGGTCAAATGTAAAACTGTAACTTGAATGCAATGTAAGTTGCTTTGGATAAAAGCGTCTGCTAAATGCATAAATGTAAATGTAAATTTAAAGAGAATAAAAAAATAATATCAAAATGTTCGGTCCTGTCTGTTGTTTATTAATTCAAGCGGTGACGTTCTACTATGTTGTCCTTTGACGCTGTACGTAATCATGTCACTGGAATTCGAGTGATCACTGTCCCAACGTGCAGTGAGTCAGGGCACTTACCAGTGACCGAATTAGTGTACACGATCTACTGATTCACGAGCTCAGGAGCTGATTGAGACGCACCCCCAGTGTTTCTACTTGAAGCAGCGCTGTGCAGAATGATCAGTGTATGACATTACAGTACCGCGAGAGATAAGAGAGCAGACGGATCCTGAGTGTGTGTGTGTGTGTGTGTGTGTGAGAGTGTGTGTGTGTGTGTGTGTGTGAGTGTGTGTGTGTGTGTGTGTGTGTGTGTGTGTGTGTGTGTGAGTGTGTGTGTGTGTGTGTGTGTGTGTGTGTGTGTGTGAGAGAGTGAGTGTGTGTCTGTGTGTGTGAGTGAGTGAGTGAGTGTGTGTGTGTGTGTGTGTGTGTGTGTGTGTGTGTGTGTGTGTGTGTGTGAGAGTGAGTGTGTGTGTGTGTGTGTGAGAGTGTGTGTGTGTGTGTGTGTGTGTGTGTGTGTGTGAGAGTGAGAGATAAGAGAGCAGACGGATCTGTATAAATCTGTATAGATGTATAAACTCTATGAACATACTTGACTTGTCCAAAAAATCGTGGGGGACGAATTTATGGTTTATTAAAAAGTGTTAAATAAAAAAATATTAAAAAGCGTATTCTGCACTCATGGCGCGCGCGCACACACTAGATGCCTGCCTCCGTTGCGAGTCCCTTATCAAGCACTTTACAGATTCAACTCCTCTCCTCTCTCCTCCTGCCTGGCTCTTTGGCCCGCATCACTCACCGCAGAGCAAGCCTGATTTTATAAAGCTGCTGTGAAACGTGGGGAAAGCCGATACGGAAGAAGTTGGGGGTTATTTAGGCGGAGCAAAATACTTCATCGCTCCGTCTATAGCGCATTGTGATTGGGTGGTTTACGCTGTCAATGCAGGAGACAAACCAATGGGCCACTGACTGCTCGTTGTCCCTGCGTAATGGTCCTTGGCAAAAAAAAAAAAAAAAAAATCTGTCGGCCCCTTCAGTGCGTCAGCCCACCGGGAAAATGCCCGGTATGCAGGGCTGGATTGGTAATCGGGCATACCGGGCATTTTCCCGGTGGGCTGACGCACTTAAGGGGCCGACAGAAGGCTTTTTTTTTTTTTACCATCACGCAGGGACAGCGAGCAGCCAGTGGCCCATTGGTTTGTCTCGTGTATTGACAGAGTAAACCACCCAATCTCAATGCGCTATAGATGGAGCGATGACGTATTTTGCTCCGCCTATATAAACATCGCAGGCAGAAGGAGGAGAGCAGTTGAATCGGTAAAGTGCTTGATCGGGACTCTCAACGGAGGCAGGCATCTAACCTATCCTAATGTGTGCACGCGCGCCACGAGTGTAGAATACGCAAACACTTTTTAATGAAACGTAATTCTTCCCCCGCGATTTTTAGGTCAAGTCAATTCAAGTATGTTCATAGAGGTTTCCATGGGCCAATGCGAATAAATCTAGATTTAAATAAAAAAAAACACGATATTGTCGGACCTGACGTTTTATTCTTATCCAAAACAACTAGATGCAATGATACATATCTACACTACAGTCAAGAGTTTTTGAACAGTAAGATTGAGATTTTTAATGTTTTTTTTTAAGAATTCTCTTCTGCTCATCAAGCCTGCATTTATTTGATCCTAAATACAGCAAAAGCAGTATATTGTGAAATATTTTTTTTTTTTTACTATATAAAATAACTGCTTTCTATTTGAATATATTTTAAAATGTAATTTATTTCTGTGATCAAAGCTGAATTTTCAGCATCATTACTCCAGTCTTCTGTCACATGATCCTTCAGATTATTCTAATATGCTGATTTGTGTTCAAGAAACATTTTTACATATTATTATTATTATTATCAATATTTGAAACAGTTAAGAATTTTTTTTTCAGGATTCTTTGATGAATAGAAAGATCCAAAGATCAGCATTTATCTGAAATAAAAAGCTTTTGTAACATTATACACTGAACTTTCTTATCAAAGAAACCTGAAAAACATTCTACTCAGCTGTCTTACATAATAATAATAATAAATGTTTTTTGAGCAGCAAATTAGAATATTTGAATGATTTCTGAGGGATCATGTGACTGGAGTAATGATGCTGAAAATTCTGCTTTGAAATCACAAGAATAAATTACATTTTAAAATACATTCAAATAGAAAGCAGTTATTTTAAATAGTAAAATATTTCACAATATTACTGCTTTTGCTGTATTTAGGATCAAATAAATGCAGGCTTGGTGAGCAGAAGAGACTTAAAATAATCTAAAAATACAATAAAGTAAAAATCTTACTGTTCAAAAACCTTTATCATATATATATATATATATATATATATATACATATATATATATATATATATATATATATATATAAGTGGGTGGTGGTCACACACTCACTCACTCACTCACACACTCACTCACTCACTCACACACACACACACACACACACACTCACTTACACACTCACTTACACACTCACTCACACACACACGCGCTCCATAGTAACGATCTGTGACAACTATAGCAACCACCCAGAACACCCTAGCAAACACATAGCAACCACCCAGATCACCCTAGCAACGCACTGGCAACCACCCAGAACTCCCTAGTAACTGCTTAGCAACACCCTAGCAACCACCCAGGTTACCATAGCAACTGCCTAGCAACCACCCAGGATATCGTAGCAACCTCCTAGCAACACCAAAGCAACCACCCAAAACACCCTAGCAATCACCTAGCAACACCCAAACAACCACCCAGAACACCTTAGCAACCTGGTTTATTCTTTCTTTATACTTTAGACATGTAGAACATATCCACGTTTGTGCATCAATGTCTGTAATGTGTCTGTAGGAGCGAAACCTTTAGGAATCTTATCCAAGTTGTAGGCTAGTCAATATTGGTCAGTCGTATCTGATATAAAGTATCTGTGATGAAACTGTGACCACAAACACCATTAACCGTGGATAAAAGGCAATAATCAGCAGTATGCGTTCACACAAATGACTTTATTTGAATGTTTCATTGATAAAACATGGCACTGAGTTGTTAGAAAATAAATGCGTGACATCATTGCTTGATGACGTCAGGAACCGATGAATCAGCTTTTTGAACCGGTTCAATGAGCCGAACTGTCCGAAAAGAACCGGTTCACGGAAACGAATCTGACTTTGCATCACTAGTCTCGAGTTATACAGAGTTAAATGAAACCTACCAGCCAATCAGAAATTAGAAAGTTGTTGTTTCCGGGTAAATTACGTGATCCTGCTGTTCGTTACTAGGCAACATGGATGTGCACA
The DNA here is from genome assembly GCA_023376895.1 of Aspiorhynchus laticeps. Classification (NCBI taxonomy): domain Eukaryota; kingdom Metazoa; phylum Chordata; class Actinopteri; order Cypriniformes; family Cyprinidae; genus Aspiorhynchus; species Aspiorhynchus laticeps. The sequence continues at coordinate 36,176,265 of CM041813.1, forward strand.
CACACACACACACACACACACACACACACACACATAGAGAGTGAAAGTTGGGAGAGCAAGATAGGTAACCTCTTCATTTTTTTTTTTAGCATTTTGATTTTACAATTCCTGGACAAAATCACTTGTGATCAAGATGGTGAGGGATGATGTTGGGGAACATAGACAAATTTGTGCTAAATTGTTATTGATGCAGTAAAAAACTCTCCAACTTCAATGGTTTATATCCTGGCAATGCGTACATTAATCATTGCATTTCAAAGATGTCAGGGAAAAAGCAACAGAGTATTATTCCATTGACACACGCGCTCAGGGAAAGGTCTGCGATCCTGCTGTATGTGTGCAGTGTGTATATTGAGCTCTGCTGTTCAGTTGGCTTGTTTGGGGACACATTTATTTATTTGTTTTTTGATACATTCATGTTTTTGAAATATATACAACAAATTATTTTATTTGAATGAAGTTGTATTTTAATCAGATTTACCAATTGTTATATTTTCTATTTGTGCTGGTGAATTATGAACAATATGTGAAATTGAACTGCTAACAAAAGCTGGAGAGAATTGTGTGGGGCCGAGGGGCCGCTGCTGCAAATATCTGAGTGTCTCCTCTAACAGATGCAATCTCTTAATTTCATAGCTTTTCTCTTGGTAGCGCTGCTTCCAGTAGTGTATATTTATATTAGAGCTTTTATCCAATCATATTTCAGCAATCGTCTTGCGAGGGTCGAAGAAATCTGCCTAAAGCCTTCAGAATCAACAGTGCAGGCGTCTGTAGCTTAAACTCAATGACAATGAAACCGTTGCTTTAACCAATCAGATTTCGAGTTGGCAGCACCAGGGCCATCTAGCAGGCTTACGATAACATCAGCATTTTCTCTTCCTTTGATTGGATGCTCAGAGAGCGTACTAGTCAAAGCTAGCAAACAGCATCACTAAATATTTTTTGTTTTCACAGTATTATTATGGTCTCTCAGGTTTCTTATCATATATGCTGTGTACAGCGTGTTATTGTAGATTTTCAGTACATTCTGGAAAATATTCGCCTGTAAATCTAAATACTAAAATACTAAATGACCACGAAAAACAACCACACACCTCCTCGGCACCGGCGCTGTGAAAGACTCGTGAAGATGAAACACCACTAGAGTATGGTAGGTTAAATTTCATCTTTGACTTTTTTTAGCGTTTTCTGCATTGTATTCTGATGTTACTTGCAAGATATAAAGCCAGGTTTAAGTTTCCGTAAGAATATCTCAGTTTCCCGAGTCGAGCTGTATTAACAGGTCTGTTCCTCCGGCCGCAGCGCCGCTGGCAGAGGCAGACCGATGGGAGACTCGTCCTGAAGAGACTCATAGGGGTACGTTAAACACATGTATACACTTTTCTTCTTCGTCTTGTATGAATTATTTTAATGTTACTTGATCACTTTCCCGGTAAAGCTGTGCTAACTAGTATTTTCCTCCCGCAGTGCGCTGGCAGAGCGGCGGGGAGACTCGTGAAGACGAAAAGAAGTAAGAGTTCGTTAAAATGTTAACTTTAAAACGCATGTAATCGCCTTATTTGTTTTATACCAATGCTATCTGTAAGGTATAAATACGTTTGAGTGAATAAATGGCTGTAAGAACATCAGGTAGACTGGTTTTGTGTTATTTTGTTAGGTTAATGCTTCAGCTAGAGCTGTGGTAAATGTTCAATTGTGTTAATTGGGTTTCTTGCTTTAGTTATAGCATTCATTCACGTTCTATGTATTATGTAAGGTTTCTATAGCCGTGGCATCATTATGATGGTATTAAGAGACCTCCACCTGTGGATTAATTCATGTAGGACGCCACTGAAGGCCTAGGTGTGAAATGCACGGCCCTCCACTGTTAAAATCACATGATCAGTGACTAGTTGATGTCAAGCTTAAAGCATCATGGCAGAGCATTAAAGTCGACTGGTCTGTGCAAACCCTAGTTTGTATTAAGAATATGTTTAATGCATTTTAGTTTTGTAATCTTTAGATGAACTGTATTAGTGATCATTATGAAATCAAATCTTTAGCATTTGTTCAGAGGGGGTTTATTCATTTATGCTGAGTACTGTAAATGCTATCATGTCTGAAACATCAGCCAAGAGGGATGAGGATTACCAGCGGCTCGACATGACATTTGTATGCTTAATATATTTATCATTATTAGATGCCATTGTAGTCAGAGTGAAACAAACTAAAATTATTGAATATATATATATATATATATATATATATATATATATATATATATATATATATATATATATATATATGAATTTAAATATTGTTATATTAAAGGATATTAAAAAAAACTGTAATAATGAACACTGGTACTAGATCATATTTTTATATATATATATATATATATATATATATATATATATATATATATATATATATATACCAGTCATTATGTATTTATCAAATTTTATTTTACAAGCTGATTTTAAACAAAATTTTACACAAACTATACAACTTACTGAGGATAAAGACACGTGACTATTAAAGAGATGATCTTACCCCAGTGTCTCCAGTTTACAGTGAGGATCCTCCAGTACAGCAGACAGCAGCGTGACTCCAGAATCTAGTAGTTTATTCAGATCCAGATCCAAGAGTCTCAGGTGTGAGGGGTTTGATCTCAGAGCTGAAGCCAGAGCAGCACAACCTTCATCTGTGACGCCACAATCTCTCAACCTGTAGAGAACAATCACACACTCTTCACTCTCTCAGATCAGATCAGATCAGATCAACAGGTACAAATCACAATCCTACACAGACTAGTAAATCTATCTACATTTCCATTGGAGTTTTTTCACAGTTGTGAAAATGATAAAGAAATTCAAAAAGCTTTCAACACCTGTGCTTCAAAATCTCTATTTATATTGGAAGTTTAATAATAACAGAGGCACAGAGGAAAGATGATCTTCATTTGTCATGTTTGTTAATCACAGTATGATCCACTGATACTGTGGTACAGGATGAAACAAAATTGCCTTTAATAATAATAATAATAATAACTTACTGATTTTGATTTCAGAACAAGTACAAAAATAAGTGAAAAGAGCAGCAGGGAAAGGAGTATTAATCAAAGTATCAGAAGCAACTAAACCTCCAGTAAACAGCTGCTGGGTCAAACTCACTCACACACTCACTCACACGCACACTCACTCACTCACACACACACACATGCACACACCCACACCCACTCACTCCCTCACGCACTCACACACTCACGCACACTCTCACACACACACATTCACCCACTCACTCTCTCAGGCACTCACACACACACACTCACTCACTCACGCACGCATGCACACACACACACTCACTCTCTCACGCACTCACACACACACACACACACACACACACTCACTGACACACACACACACCTCACTCGCACACACACAAACACTCATGCACGCTCACACAACACACACACACACACTCACTCACTCACGCACACGCACACACACTCACTCACTCACTCACGCACACACACACTCACTCACACACACACGCACACACACACTCTCTTTCACACTCACTCACTCACACACACACACGCACTCTCACACACAAATTAATGTGAAAATTACACTCCACAAAAAAGTCTGTGGCATCCAACCTGTTGTTCTTAACGCGAAAAACGGCAATAACACCTAGGCTTACAGATATTTTTTAAACTCTAATTGATCGATTTCATGAGACATTCATTTGTATAAATTGTTCAGATTTTTTTTTAATATGCATTCAAATATTTATTCATGTTTATATCATGATGCAAATATTAAAGGGGAAAATATCATTGATTCACATGCAGCTTGAACTGAGACGAATGTAGTTACCTGAATACAAATAAAAGAGCGCAAAACACATTTATTCTTTGTATTTGATCTTAAAATTTACAGAAAGATGAGACTTTGTGTTATAATAAAAAAACACAAAGTTTATTGTGATTATTGGGTGGCTTGCGTGCAATGAATGGACTTGAAAACTTTAAATATTATTTCCAGGCATTTACACTGTAATTAAAATAGCTTGTGAATAGTCACGTAACGGTATTTATGTAAAAAAAATCAACAAGTTATGCGAGTTGGAGCCCATATCATTTGGGGGGGCCCGTACAATTTTTTTTGCATATGGGCCCGAGGCTGACTTAATACACCACTGATGAGCGCTATAGAGAGGAGAGCAGACGGCTCCTTATGCTTTCGAATCGCTCTCGCGCCTACCTTGGTATCTTTTTAGATCGGTGCGCAGCGATGTTTCAAGTCAAACGAACTAACAAATACGTGCGAATATTTGCATCGCTTTGATCGTTCTCTGTAGATCTCACCTTCTCACGCGCAGCACCACGATTGGGCGATTATGTACAATACCTGCATGTTATTGGTCAAACTACTTTGGATGTTTTAGGCAATATTAAAATCCTGGCCAGGACGTGTCCTGTATGAACGGCACATGTGGCCACCCTAATTTTAATAGACTGAATCATGCAGTCAAAGAAGGCACTCTAAATGCGTACGTATGCATAATGCGTAAACACTAGCTTAACCTGTGTTAAAGGGATAGTTCACTTTGAAATTAAAATTTGGTATCTATCAGCTTACCCATCAGCCTACATCCGGTGTGTGTGCGCGCGCTGACGGAGGGCGTGTCTGAAGCGTGGTGCTGACGCAACTTTTCAAGCGCCAACGGAGGCGTCAGCCAATCAGATCGCCTCATGCAAATACCCAATCCCCTTCATGCAACACCAGAGAAGTATGTGATTGGTTGTTGTAACTATGACGGCGCGTCAGCACCACGCTTCAGACACGCCCTCCATCAAGCGTTGACGCGACGCCCCGTGTGAATGCAGCGTGAGCCAGAGTGCGCGCGCACACACACACACACACACACACACGTCACACACCGGATGTGTGTGCGCACTCAGATCACTTGGACATGGTTGTGTACAAGAAGTAAAAAACGATATAAATGCTGTTCGTTTTCTCACACAAACTGCTCGTTTTGTGTCTTAGGCCATCAATGTGTAGTTACGATGGGGAATTGTTTAATTTGGATTTCTCTGTGCATGTTCTTTTTCCCTCTTATAGAGACAGTGACCTATACCTGCCATTATATGACTGACAGACTAGAACGGTTTGACCTAAAAGCATCAAAATTGGATCTACTGAAGAAAAAAAGACACCTACATCTTGGATGCCCTTGGGGTAAGCTGATAGATACCAAATTTTAATTTCAAAGTGAACTATCCCTTTAAGCTTGTACGTAAGTTTGACAGAAATATAACGGTTTTCCCAGTAAAGGCAGTACAACGCAGCACCGGACTTTAAACTTGCAGCGCTCATGTTTATGAAATCATAGCCTTTTGAAGTTTAATCATCACATTCAGCCATTATCGTAATTCTGGTCTTTCCGTCCCCAAATTTAAGACCTCTTGAAATCATAATTAAGACTTTCTTGTACAATTTAAGACTTTTTAAGGCCTTAAATATGATACAACTAAATTTAAGACTTTTTAAGACCCCGCGGAAACCCTGGAATGTTGTTGTTTCTGGGTAAATTGGGTGTATAAGGAAAGCCAGGAGGATCATCAAGGACTCCAGACATCCATCCCACAGACTGCTCTCTCTGCTGCCCTCAGGGAGACGTCTCCGCAGCATCCGATCCCGCACTAGCCGACTGAGGGACAGCTTTTTCCCTCAGGCTATCAGGCTAATGAACAGCCAGAACTAATTCACCCTACATCACACTCCCACTCACACAACATGCCATGCACTGCACTTTAACACCGTTCTACTGGACTACACGCACACACCGCAATAATCAGTGATGGGAATAACGGCGTTATAAATAAACGGCGTTACTAACGGCGTTATTGTTTTCAGTAACGAGTAATCAAACTAATTACTGTTTCCCCCGTTACAACGCCGTTACCGTTACTGACAATAAAATGTGGCTTTACTATAATTTATTATAATATTATTATCATTTTATTTTTCAGTTCATCTGAATGGATGCGCAGTGTAGCTGTATTTGACGTACCGTAAACTCTAGTGTGAAGCGCACGACTCGCCGTAGCTTTGTCTCTCTCTCTCTCACACATATACACACACACACACACGCGCGCAAAGAAAGATACAGAGCGAGAGAGTCTTTCATAACATGCAGAATTGACGCGCTACATGTAAACGATATTCTTTGTTGTATTTTTCTGTCAAAATAACGGAGTTCCTTTGGAATTCTTCAGCTTTTAAAAACTGCTGGGTTCTCTGTTAGTGGGCGGAACTAATGCGTAAATGACAATCTCATTGGCCGGCGCTCACCTATTATCATCCCTGTTTTGATTTCAGGAAATCATTTCGAGCGAACGCAGACTACGTGATTAATATTCATGAACCCAGCAGCTCCTTTATCCTTAGTGCGTTTTATATTGTTATTAGTGGTATAATTCGTAGTAGTTTTGTTATCTTATCAATTTTTCCCCCCTTTTTTTTATAGAAACACTAAATGACAAATAATATCTTAAGCACCAGTCGTAAGTTCAGTCAACATGACAAATATGAATTCATACTTGGTTATTCTAATTACTAAAGTTATATCATCATATAATGCTAAATTATCATAATATCATATTATAATGCTTGACTAACTGATGCTAAGTGTCAGTAGATAAATAGTGTCGATTAATGTACAATGTTTTATAATTTATTCTATTTAGTGTCCACTTCATTCATTTAACATATTTAATATGGGGGCATCCAAGTTATTTGACATTTGGACATTTATTTGACATTTTTTTAAAAAGTAACGCAATAGTTACTTTCCCTGGTAATTAGTTACTTTTATAATGATGTTACTCGGTTTCTAACTCAGTTACTATTTGTGAGAAGTAACTAGTAACTATAACTAATTACTTTTTTAAAGTAACGTGCCCAACACTGGCAATAATACAACCTATCTGCTATCACTGGATACCATACAATGCACATCCACGACATTGCATATGTATAATCTGTTGCACCTTTGCACAACTATCTATTGCACAACTAATCTGTTGTAAATGTATAATCTGTTGCACCTTCACATATTACTATGTATAGATGTGTACATAATGTAGAATGTGTACATACGGTGTATTGGTAACTAAGTATGTCTTTATAGTACACTGTGTGTATTGAGTATATGTATGTGTATTTTGCACATTGTCTTCTGTACAGTCTGTAAATATGTACTGTCTATATGTAAATTGTTTTGTTTTTCTGCACTGTCTGGAGCACGCTTTCAAGAATTTCACTCACCAAGGCACTCGTGCTGTGGTGATGTGACAATAAAAGTGATTTGATTTGATTTAAATTACGTGATCCTGCTGCAAGCACGTTCATTACTAGGCAACATGGATGCGCACACACACAGAGTGTAAGTTGGGAGAGCAAGATAGGTAACCTCTTAATTTTTTTTTAGCATTTTGATTTTATGATTCCTGGACAAAATCACTTGTGATCAAGATGGTGAGGGATGATGTTGGGGAACATAGACAAATTTGTGCTAAATTGTTATTGATGCAGTAAAAAACTCCTACTTAGCTTTGGCTACCTGAAAAAAAAAAGGACTAGAGACTACATCTGTTAGAGCAAAGCACTCTGGCTATCATTTCAGTAATGGTTTATATCCTGGCAATGCGTAGATTAATCATTGCATTTCAAAGATGTCAGGGAAAAAGCAACATAGTATTTTCCATTGACACACACGCTCAGGGAAAGGTCTGCGATCCTGCTGTATGTGTGCAGTATGTATATTGAGCACTGCTGTTCAGTTTACTTGTTTGGGGACAAATGTATTTATTTGTTTTTTGATACAAAAAATTGTTATATTTTCTATTTGTGCTGGTGAATTATGAACAATATGTGAAATTGAACTGCTAACAAAAGCTGGAGAGAATTGTGTGGGTCCGAGGGTCCGCTGCTGCAAATATCTGAGTGGCTCCTCTAACAGATGCAATCTCTCTCCAAACTTTTGATTTAACTTTGATATAACAGAGCGTAAAAGTGGATTTCTTGTCCTGTGGCCCCCTCTATAGGACAGCATTAGTATAACAGCTAAATCTATCCGATTTTTTGATAGCAATTTATACTAAAACCATAAATCGGATCAATTAGAAAAGATATAGCACACACAGTAAGAACAGTATGAATGTCTTCTGCCTGTTGTCTTCTGCAAGGTGACCAAGTTGTTTTTGTTAAAATCACATGATCAGCCACTAGTTGATGTCAAGCTTAAAGCATCATGGCAGAGCATTAAAGTCGACTCATCTGTGCAAACCCTAGTTTGTAATAAGAATATGTTTAATGCATTTTAGATTTGTCATCTTTGGATGAACTGTATTAGTGATCATTATGAAATCAAATCTTTTGCATTTGTTCAGAGGGGTTTTATTCATTTATGCTGAGTACTGTAAATGGTACCAGATCATATTTATATATACCAGTCATTGTGTATTTATCAAATTTTATTTTACAAGCTGATTTTAAACAAAATTTTACATCAAACTATACAACTTACTGAGGATAAAGACACATGATTATCCGAGAGATGATCTTACCACAGTGTCTCCAGTTTACAGTGAGGATCCTCCAGTAGAGCAGACAGCAGCGTGACTCCAGAATCTAGTAGTTTATTCAGATCCAGATTCAGGTATCTCAGGTGTGAGGGGTTTGATCTCAGAGCTGAAGCCAGAGCAGCACAACCTTCATCTGTGACGCCACAATCACTCAACCTGTAGAGAACAATCACACACTCTTCACTCTCTCAGATCAGATCAACAGGAACAAATCACAATCCTACACAGACTAGTAAATATATCTACATTTCCACTGGAGTTTTATCACAGTTGTGAAAATGATAAAGAAATTCAAAAAGCTTTCAACACCTGTGCTTCAAAATCTCTATTTATATTGGAAGTTTAATAATAACAGAGGCACAGAGGAAAGATGATCTTCATTTGTCATGTTTGTTAATCACAGTATGATCCACTGATACTGTGGTACAGGATGAAACAAAATTGCCTTTAATAATAATAATAATAATCACTTACTGATTTTGAGTTCAGATCAAGTACAAAAATAAGTGAAAAGAGTGTAGAATATTTTCATTAATCTTCAATTAACATAATACATAGCATTATGCCTATTTGTATCTACTATTATCTAGTGTGATTGTGTGAAGCAACTGTGTGTAAAGGGCTGCAGTGAGCCTAGAATAGAGTGAATGATTTGGGGCTGGAGAGTCACTCATATATAGAAAGAATCTGTTCAGGACCTAGAAGTGCATTCATGACAGTGATTGATCATCCTTCAAGAACTCATATATGGTAAAAGATATCTGTCCAAAAATACATCGGTACATACTGTATATGAAATGCTGTGAAAACTTCAGGATGTATATATGTGAGTTTGAGACAAGACTCTGGAGTGGTGTTTGAACATTACTCTGCCTTTTGTTAACTTGTTAATAAAGCTCTATCTGGCTTCAAAACCTCTTCAGAGCAATTCATTTTGAACAAGGACATTTCTACAACAAGAGCAGCAGGGAAAGGAGTATTAATTAATGTACCAGAAGCAACTAAACCTCCAGTAAACTGCTGCTGGGTCAAAAGCAGGAGAAACAGGTCAGATTTTATATTATAATTAGGTAATAATTGTGTAAATGTAATTAATTACACAACATGCCTATGAATTAATCACACATCAAATTTGGCTGAGAAATTACCCGAAAATATCCTTTAAAGCAGTGATCCTCAAATCTGGCTCACGAGATCCACTTTCCTGCAGAGTTTAGCTCCAACCCTGATCAAACTCACCTACCTGTGATTTTCTAATGATCCTGAAGACATTGATTAGCATTCTCAGGTGTGTTTGATTAGGGTTAGAGCTAAACTCTGCAGGAAAGTGGATCTCGCGAGCCAGATTTGAGGATCACTGCTTTAAAGTCATTATTGTGTCAAATAAGCACCGGCGGAGACCCCTACAAACAGTGAACGGATCAATCGTTTAGCTCACTGCAGTTTTTAAGCCCATATTATCCGTTTGTTTTTATTGGTTTTTATCATTAAATTAAATTATATGATGTAATATGCCTTTTTCATGCTTTATCTTCAGTTATCAGAATATTTTTTTGTGCTGAGATATAGTGAGTCCACTTAGCATTTTAAAAGCTGATTTTCTAAATTGTAGATCTAAAATTTACATAAAGGGTTTAGGTCTTACAGAAGACAATAACGTGTGACTGTGAGAGAGATGATCTTACCTCAGTTTCTCCAGTTCACATCGAGGATCCTCCAGTACAACAGAGAGAAGCTTCACACCCGGATCTCTGATTGCTTTATTAGACAGATCCAGATCTCTCAGCTGTGAGGGGTTTGATCTCAGAACTGAAGTCAGAGCAGCACAATCTTCATCTGTGACGCCACAATCACTCAAACTGTAGAGAGAAAACTTATTAAACAAAAATTAAAATAAAAGACAAAAAAGGTGAGAAAAGACAAGTGGGACATGATATGGACTCAGGATAGCAAACTCTCAGTGTGCAACAGAGCAAACGTCATTCATTTTATTAATAATAAAACAGGTTAATAATCAAATTTGCAATAAAGAGCTTTACTGTGGATCAAATCCACATCATTTAAGTACTAACTCATTTATAACATTAAACTTGTTGGTTTCAAACTAATCCACATGTTAAAGACATTGACTGGTGCTCTGGAGTCCCAGCTTTTATCTAAAAAACTGCTAAATACTAGAAAATAATTAATTTCAGAAATTAAAAATAAAAATAATCAGGGAAAATTTATAATGTTGTCATTAAAGTATTGTTTCAAGTATGCTTCCATATTGCTCCATTAACTGATACTATTATTATGAGATTTAGATGTTCTTTGCTTTAACAGTAAAGTGATTGTTCTGAGTAATACTTACTGAACTTTAATCACAGGCAGCAGATACTGAAGAACTTTCTGTTTTTCAGCTTTATTGTTTTCTCCAACAAATTTATTAATATCAAACATATCCAGTTTGTTCTCTGATGTCAGCAACACAAAAACTACAGCTGACCACTGAGATGAAGAGAGTTTGGTTTCCTTTATTGTTCCAGATTTCAGATACTGTTGTATTTCCTTCACTAGTGAATGATCACCCAGTTCATTCAGACAGTGGAACAGATTGATGGATTTCTCTGGAGAGTCAATGATCCTGATCTTCTCCTTGATGTACTCAACTGTTTTCTCATTGCTGTCAGATCTGCTTCTTGTCTGTTTCATTAGTCCTTGTAAGAGAATCTGATTAGACTCCACTGACAAACCCAGAAGGAACCGCAGGAAAAGATCCAGATGCCCATTTTTACTCTGTAAAGTCTCATCCACAGCTCTCCGATGCAGCTCAGGTAATAAAACATGTTCTGATGAACTGAGTTGAAAAAAGTCCTTAACTTTAGACAACAAACTCTGTTTGGTGATTTGGTCGATCACATTTCTGTTGTTGTTTGTCCAGGAGAGGTGCACATATAGAGCTGCTAGATGTTCCTGAATGCTCAGATGAACAAAGCAGAAGACTTTCCCCTGATACAAGCACAACTCCTCTCTGAAGATCTGAGTGCACAATCCTGAGTACACTGATGCTTCTGTCACATCAATGCCACACTTTCTCAGGTCTTCCTCATAGAAGATCAGGTTTCCTTTCACAAGCTGCTGAAAAGCCACTTTCCCCAGTTTGAGGATCATGTCTTCATCTGTCACCTTCTTCTCATAGTCCTTCTCATGTTTGATGTTGGTCTGAAGGATCAGGAAGCGTGTGTACATTTGAGTGAGAGTCTTGGGAATCTCTCCAGTCTCTGCTCGACTCAACATCTTCTCCAGAACAGTGGCTGAGATCCAGCAGAACACTGGGATGTGGCACATGATGTAGAGGCTCCTTGATGACTTCAGGTGTGAGATGATTGTATTGGCCAGACTCTGATCACTGATTCTCTTCCTGAAGTATTCCTCCTTCTGTGGCTCATTGAAGCCTCGTACCTCTGTCACTCGATGGACACACTCAGAGGGGACGAGATCAGCTGCTGCTGGTCTGGAGGTGATCCAGATGAGAGCAGAGGGAAGCAGATTCCCCACAATCAGGTTCATCAGCAGCACGTCCACTGAGGCTGATTCAGATATATTACACAGTTTCACTTTGCTCTTAAAGTTCAGAGACAGACGATACTCATCCAGACCATCAAAGATGAACAACACTTTATATTCATCACTGGATATTTCCATTTCTTTTGTTTCAGGGAAAAAGACATGAAAAAGATCTGAAAGACTGAGTGTTTTGTCCTTCATCCGATTGATTTCTCTGAATGGAAGTGGAAATATAAGCTGGACGTCCTGATTCTCTTTCCCTTCAGCCCAGTCCAGGATGAACTTCTGCACAGAGACTGTTTTTCCAATGCCAGCGACTCCCTTTGTCAGCACAGTTCTGATAGGTTTGTATTGTCCAGGTAAAGGTGTAAAGATGTCATTGCATTTGATGGGTTTGTCCTCTGTTGCTGCTCTCCTGGATTGTGTCTCAATCTGTCTCACCTCATGCTCATTACTGATCTCTCCACTCTCAGTCTCTGTGATGTAGAGCTCTGTGTAGATCTCATTCAGGAGTGTTGTGTTTCCCTGTGTCGCTGTTCCCTCATACAGACGCTCAAACTTCTTCAGCAGATTTGATCTAAATGTGTTGAGGACTTCATGGCTGGAAAATTAAAATACTGCATTATTAAATAAGCTAACGATAACAATGTATTTTCTGTATCATAATCAAATAATATTTTACAGAAATATTAGACCTGGGATCAGTCTTTGTATCTTCACTCTTATAATCTAATGGCTGATTCATAGACGTGTCTCTCCTCATAGACACACAGCTGGTCTCTGATCTCTTCTGATGAACTGAACTATAACAGAGAGATTAAAGTGAATCATCTGAATTACCATATTTAACAAAGTACATACATTATACAAACAATCAAGAGCACTTCATGATCATTTCATTTATTCCAAAAAAATTCATTGAACTGAGTGCTTTCACAAATATGTGACCAACATTACATACTGCATCTTAATATTTCAGATAAAGATGAAGAAATGCCTATAAATACTATACAAAAAGATCTTTTCAAACTACAAACAAATTATTTTTTATAGAAATATTATACCTGAGATCAGTCTGTGTATCTCCACTCTTAAACTGCAGTGGCTGATTCATAGACCCGTCACTCCTCACAGACACACAGCTGGACACTGGTTCTGATCTCTTCTGATCAACTGAACTATAACAAACACATTTAATCCTTTATGATGATAATCATAAATTAAGTATTTTCATCAAAGAGCACTTCATGAGGAGGCTTTATGCTCTTTTTGTTTAAATAACATTTTATCTTAAAAATATAGATACATAAAAAGCATGATGGAGACTCACATTTACTATCATTATAATAGTGATTTAATTCAGCGTTTATTCAAAGTACCTGCATCCTGGAGATAAATCTTCATCTCTGGATGTTTGTGTGTCATCCATGATGAAGCAGAATCTGATGTTCAGCACTGACTCTGATTGAAATGACAAACAAACACAATAATTCATCTGAACTGATCTTGAGAGAAACAGATCATGAGACGTGTTCACTCAAATACAGTTAGTTGTGTTAACAAATGATAAAATAAACCACCACAGACAGCACCAAACACCAATCAAACCACGTTCATTTGCTTAAATTAAAATATCAAACACATATCAAAGAACTACTCCGTCCTTCAGAGTAATTATGAATACAGAAGTCACCTGCACCTTCATCAACATTTAATTATCCTTCATACGGATTCACAAACTCCACCGGCTTCTACACGTGAGTCCTTGGCTTATCTTTTATAAAGGTTCCTATGAAACACTTATAGAATCCGTATAGAATTCCGTATAGAATCGATTCTGGCTGTTAAAATGGCGACACTTCAAATGTACTTTCACTTTCTCTTTGTATTTGTGACGTGAGCGATGACGTAAGAGAGCGTCTTTAAACTCCACACAGAGTGAAAAACATTAACGATGTCAAATTATTTATTCAACGAACAACGTTTTAGAAAACAAAATCATTTAAAAACACATCTGCATTTCTAACATTTCTACATTCTAAAGGTTTTATTAGGCTCACAGCGAGATTCTAGATGTATTACAGCTACTAGAGATTTAAGCCTAGCATGAAAGTTTAAAGCAGTTGTAAAAGCTTTGAACATTTAGATAGATTAGATAGATGTTGATAACATGTTTCTAGCATGATTAGCAAGGTGAATGTGTATATGTGTAATGTCTGACCCATGGGCGTCGCTAGGCCATTTTTAGGGGGGCTTTAGCACCCCTAAATTTCTGCTCAGCCCCCTAAAAATCTTGTGATTCTTCCCCTTTAAATGTCAAATGAAAACGCAGCAGACTTCGGCTCCTCTCCATCTTTCTGCGCGTTCTTCAATACACAGACTGCGGTGGCGCAGAGGTGTGTGTTTATCGATAGATTGTTATAATATCTACATCTATGCAGTTCTTTGTCATAAATACAGTTTACAAAAAGTCATGTGAGAGCAATCGGTTTCCAATCTACTGTAAAGTTTTCGCTGCATTCACCACTCATCACACCACAGCTGTTTCCTTCAGCGAAAGCCCTTAACACATATGAACGCATACTTTAGAAAACGATCACGTTATTGCTATTTTCATTTGAAAAATTAGCTTTCAATATAGAACATAATATTACAGTGCATGTGGCATTAACTACCATACAGTTATGCATAGAAATGATCAAAGACAGTGACAGACAGCACTCAGTCAGTGCACTCATTTTAGTTACATATCAGAGTGATTGACAGAGATTGAAACATTGTGAGTGTGTGCGTTTTGTATTAATTTAAAAAATATATTTTTTATTGTTTGAATTGAATTTATAGAACCTAATATTATTTCTGTTTGTACGTGAGCATAGAAAGAGATTTGTACTAGTAATGCAAACAGTAACATTTTTGGTTTGTACAGTAAACAGGTGTGTGTGTGTGTGTGTGTGTGTGTGTGTGTGTGTGTGTGAGTGTGTGTGTGCGTGCGTGTGTGTGTGTGTGTGAGTGTGTGTGTGCGTGCGTGTGTGTGTGTGTGTGTGTGTGTGAGAGTGTGTGTGTGTGTGTGTGTGTGTGTGTGAGAGAGAGAGTGTGTGTGTGTGTGTGAGATCAGGTAGACTTGTATTTGGCTTATTCAGTACTCGGATGTTATACCCATCTATGCAATACAGTGGAATACTGCAATAAGTTTAGTATACCATCCTACCCTATTAATCATTTTTTTTGTAAATATTTATTTATTTTTTATTATTATACCCTCATTGCGGGCTGAGCCCCCCTAAAATGAAAATCCTAGAATCGCCCCTCAGTGTGTTTCTCTACTGTCTACCACAGTGACCCTGAAATGATCACATATGTTCTAATTTGTTTATTTAAGTTTAAATTGTTATAATGTTTTCTTCTATTATTTTGATGTTTCATTGTTATTATTATATTTCTGCACTTACAGGTATATTCCAAGCTTTGGCAATATTGTGTTTTTTACAGTCATGCCAATAAAGCAATTTTGAATTTGATAGAAATGTCCTTTAATTCACTTCAGTTAATGGTGTTTGTGGTCAGAGTTTCATTCGTGGATCACCAATATTACGATTTCTAAACGTTTCGCACCTGGAATAAACCAGTCTTATAAAGTCATTGATTTCTCTTAAACAACTTAAAAAATAATATGCATGCACAATAAACTGTAGTGAAATTGATTTAGAGTTTTTGCAGGTTTTAATTAAATGTTAATGTCTAACAATAATCATAACAAGCATATTTACAGTATGTGGCTCAGGCTTGCACATTGCACAGTATCATAAGAATCTTCGGTAAGCCTCGGCAAACTTCGACAGATGGTGGAACCGGCTCATTCGGTTCTTTTGGTGAAGGCTATGATCATGGCTAGGATACGTATGGCGCTACTGCGCATGCGCACGTCAGTACAGCATAATTTTTGTCGCACTGTACAACAATAATGACTATTTTTGCATTATTGTAAGGGGTTGGGGTAGGTGTAGACAAATAAAACACAAGTAGAAAAGTAGAAAATTAAATTCATTGTCAGTTCCCGGTCGGATACATATCCCTTCTAGCCACAACCATAGACATAATAAATACTATTATTTATGATTAGTATTATTATATTATATTATTATTAGAACTAAATGTCATGGCCGCAGCGGAGTGCGTTTGGGCTTCCTGTAAACCCGCATGAATTTCTAGCAGCACCCGTTGTAACTGCCAGCGTTAATGCAGGGAAGTGAGTGCATCTTGATATGGCTGACTTAAGGCTAATACTTTTTACAATGTGCCTTATAACAACTATAAAGAGCGTGTTTAAAGACGCCCTACAGACCGGTAGGATCTACAAACAAACATGGACTATACATGACGCTGTGCACAAACAACATTCAGCGGATGATAATTCCATTAATACAGATTTTTCAAGTCTCGTAAGGGCTCTAGGGCAGGATGAGTGGATTTCATTTCAAAATCAAGAAAAAGTTTGGAGAAAGACCTTGGATTCGAAACACTTGGAGGATAGGTACAACTTCGTTTTCTCTGGAGAAACGCCGACAAAATGGATTAAACTCATCTGTGTCCTAAATGGAGTTTATTTCAAGAACTGAACTTTTTCTACTACTTGGCGAAATGGGAGGCCATTTGGACTACCTTTTTTAAAGTTTACAACCCGTGTATTGAAGAAAATGCCATTAATCAACAGAGGCCTTCCTCAAGTTCAAACCCGGGATTCCCTTGGAAGCTGGATTGAGGCGGAGCTGCGCTTCTTGCGGGACGTCGTTCAGCCGGCACTTGGGGCGTCACGCAGTACAACTCAAGAACAAAAGCAGGTGGGCAAAGACAAATTGGCATATTTATGGCAAAATAGAAAAGCTAAAGCAATTCAAGTTATTCTTAATAACAGTAATTATCCAAGTGCACCAGCCTGTACAAATAGCAAGCAGCTTGTGCAAAAGTATTATACTTCCAAATGTGTGCCTGAAAGACCAGAAAGTACATTAAGTGTGCCGCCATGGACAGGCTCATTAAATCCGGTGCAATATAGTCAACTGAACATTTCGCTATTTACTATTGGTGAGGTAGAGAAAGTGATTATTAATTTACCAAATAATAAAGCAAGTGGATCTGATGGTGTGACGTACGAAACGCTGAAATCTGGTAAAAGCACGTTGTGCCCAGTTCTGACTATATTTAACATCTGTCTTGAGAATGGTAAAGTACCAGAAGCATGGAAAGGGGCATTGATCCATCGAATCCCCAAGAAAGATAATATTCCTGATGACCCGTCAACTTGGAGAGATATATCCTTACTACCGACAGTTTATAAGGTATTCATGAAATGTTTGCTCTCAAGAATCCTCCCCTGGTTGGTGGAGACAGGAATACTCTCATCAAAACAGAAAGCATATATTAATAGACAGGGAATGAATGAGCACGTCTTTTGTTTGAAAGCAGGAATTGATGATTTCAAACATTCATCTGCAAGATTCTTCACTGTTTTTCTGGATTTCCGTGATGCCTTTGGCTCACTGTCCCATGATGTTATGCTTCATGCATTGGATGAAATAAGACTACCACAGCCATATGTGGATGTGATCAAGGATGTCTATAATAACTCCTATGTTCAAGTCATATGTGGAAGTGTATTAACTGATCCTATACCACTTAAGATCGGTATTAAGACTGGTTGCCCTTGGAGCGCTGTTAACTTCATACTAGCGATTAACTCCTGGCTGAAATGGATGTGTCAGTGCGCTCCAGCAGGTGTGCGATCTCCAAATCCAGTGCAAGCTTACGCGGACGATGTGGAAATATCTTCACGAGATGAGAGTGTAATTCATAATATGCTTTTTTGTACGGATGACTTCATAAAGTGGTCTGGTCTGGATATGAAACATACAAAGTGTGCAGCGTTTTATGAAAGACGGAGTGGAGGAAATAGATGGTATAGATCAAAGTCTGATAAACCTCCGGTCTTTGCATTAGCACATAAACCTATCCGTCTATATGAACATCATGAAACCTATCCTTATCTGGGGCATAAATTCAACGTTAGCGGTGACTGGGAGGAACAGGTTACAGAGCTGTGCCGTGAATTTATCCGAAGACTGGCACTGATTGATTCTTCCCCTCTCCCCATAATGATGAAGATTGAGGCTATCAGATTGATTGCAATAGCCAAAATTCAACATCTGTTTATGAATGTTCATATTCCACAATGCACACTTTCAATATTGAATGATGAAATGGTAAAGCTAGTGAGAAAATGGCTCTGTCTCAATAGCCATACAACCCGAGATATTATTTTCCAGTCGCGTCGAGACGGAGGTCTCGGTGTCCCAAACATTGAATGGATTTATACTGCTTCCAGAATAGGTCATCTTCTTCACATGCTGAATAACGACGATATATCTGTCAGAGAGTTGGCACGTGAGTCACTTTTTCTTCATCTACAGCGGCGTAAAATACCGGCTGCTTCATGCAACGAGCCACAGTTTCTTGGATTTAAATTAAAAGCGAATGGAAAATTGGACATCAAAACAGCTGGATTTGGAGTACGCTCTGATTGGCTGGACCTAAATGATCTTTGCCAGCGTACAGGACTGCAGCTCTCTTGGCAAGGACCAGACGGAGCGGTAGCGGTTCTTAATGAGAATATAATAACAGACCCGCATATCTCTACTCTAGCGGTACTCCACACAGAAGGTACACCTCGTCAACTATCGACCAATAATGTAAGAGTTTCACTTCTTCATCTTAGAAAAACTCAAAGTTCTCAGCATTGGATGGGCTTGAAACTACAGGGAAAATTAGCACTTCTCCAATCAGCTGACCATTCAGTATCCCATTCTGTCTTGATGAACTTTTCAATCTCAGAGGATATTCAAATTTTTATGATTAAAGCACGACTACAATGTCTTCCAACTATGTACAATTTGTCAATATGGTACCCGTCAAAATATAACTCCTACTGTCTGTTACATCAAAATCAACAGGAAAATGAAACCGTTGCTCACATCTTAAATGGATGTTGTTGTTATAAAGGACTGTATGTGTCCAGACACGATCGCCTGGTTGATTTGATTGTAAAGGACTTGAAAATAATACATAAAGACAGTAAGATTTACCAGCATACTACTGTTAAACTGAACTGGTTCAATCATAGCACATCTGACAGAGACTATTTTAGAAACATTCCAAATACTCCTGACATTGTGATTGTAAACGAGGCTTTGAACACTGTGTTTGTTATTGAAGTTGGCTGTAGTTTTGACTTGTATTTGGATACTTGTTATCTTTCCAAATTGTTGAAATATCAGCCATTGGTTGAAGCCATCCATCAACTTGATTACCAGTGTACATTAATTATCCTAATATTTGGAAGTTTAGGTCATGTGCACAAGAATGTGATTAAAGGACTGAAGTTGGGTGGATTGCAAAAAAAGAAAGCCAAAAAACTTGCTAAATTTTGTTCAGTTTCATCCATTATAGGGAGTATGCAAATATGGAAGCGAAGATGTTTTGTCTATCCTTGAGTGTTGAATGTCATAAATATAAGGACTTGTGAATGTATGTTAGCCATGTGAACCTGTCATCTTGCAAACTGACTTCCCAAAGTGTTTGGATTCCGTTTTTGTTGCTTGTCTTGTGGATCCAAATAAAAGAAGAAAATGTGTGTGTGTGAGATCAGGTAGACTTGTATTTGGCTTATTCAGTGCTCGGATGTTATACCCATCTATGCAATACAGTGGAATACTGCAATAAGTTTAGTATACCATCCTACCCTATTAATCATTTTTTTTGTAAATATTTATTTATTTTTTATTATTATACCCTCATTGCGGGCTGAGCCCCCCTAAAATGAAAATCCTAGAATCGCCCCTCAGTGTGTTTCTCTACTGTCTACCACAGTGACCCTGAAATGATCACATATGTTCTAATTTGTTTATTTAAGTTTAAATTGTTATAATGTTTTCTTCTATTATTTTGATGTTTCATTGTTATTATTATATTTCTGCACTTACAGGTATATTCCAAGCTTTGGCAATATTGTGTTTTTTACAGTCATGCCAATAAAGCAATTTTGAATTTGATAGAAATGTCCTTTAATTCACTTCAGTTAATGGTGTTTGTGGTCAGAGTTTCATTCGTGGATCACCAATATTACGATTTCTAAACGTTTCGCACCTGGAATAAACCAGTCTTATAAAGTCATTGATTTCTCTTAAACAACTTAAAAAATAATATGCATGCACAATAAACTGTAGTGAAATTGATTTAGAGTTTTTGCAGGTTTTAATTAAATGTTAATGTCTAACAATAATCATAACAAGCATATTTACAGTATGTGGCTCAGGCTTGCACATTGCACAGTATCATAAGAATCTTCGGTAAGCCTCGGCAAACTTCGACAGATGGTGGAACCGGCTCATTCGGTTCTTTTGGTGAAGGCTATGATCATGGCTAGGATACGTATGGCGCTACTGCGCATGCGCACGTCAGTACAGCATAATAATGACTATTTTTGCATTATTGTAAGGGGTTGGGGTATGTGTAGACGTTAATAAAACACAATCTAATAAGTAGAAAATTAAATTAATTGTCAGTTTCCGGTCGGATACGTATCCCTTCTAGCCACAAACATAGACGTAATAAATACTATTTATAATTAGTATTATTATATTATATTATTATTAGAACTAAAGTTTGATTCGCGGGAGTTTTTCCTGCATTCACGCCACGTGCTCAGTGCTCGACACTGACTGAAAACTGTGAAATCTCTCTTTAAGAGCAGATACGATGTAAGATATTAATTTATAATCGTAATGCTTTTGTTATTAAAATACAAATGTCTGCGTGGAAGCAGTTAACTAATTCACGAACGGTTATTGACTGTGCATGCACACAAGAATGACCTTAAAACGATTAATGTATTATTTTGTTTCATATACAATATCATGTGCAGTAATCCACAATAATGTTTATTTTCTATAATATTGAAGCCCTACGCTGTAATGAATTCCATTTTTTAATTTTATAATATGTATATTTTTTGTAAACTTTTTAGATTTGGTTAAATTTAACACTTTGACAGAAAGGACAGCATATTTAATCAGGTAATTATAAAAATTGTCCTTAAAACATAATCAGTCCCTAATGTGGGCTGTTAAATGGCACACACCTGTTTTGAACAGCAGGTGTCTCCGGCACTTTCTTTTATTTAGAGGTCATTTTAAGCTGACAAGTAAAAAAATTAAAAGATAATTATTATTAGTTGTTATTGTATGCACACATTAATTCTCTATTTAAATATCGTATAAACTTCAAATAAACTGTTATAATGTATTCTACATTAATTAATGTTATGTAATGAATTACTGTATTAACTCAATATCGTCTCGGTTACGTACGTAACCCTCGTTCCCTGATGGAGGGAACGGAGACGTTATGTCGTTATGACATAGGGGATTTACTTGGAAGCCCCAATCATCTCTGACTAAGAGAAAACGCCAATGAATATTGGCTAGTGGAATTTGCATACCTGAGCCACTCCCCATGCACACGGGTATAAATAGGCGACATAGGGGTCCTATGGAAAGCGCCACAACCTGAACCCCGCCACGACCTTGTGGCATGCAGATCTTGACAAGCGAGCGCGTGACAGACAAATGCCATGCGAAAGGTCGCAACCTTCCCGTCGCCCCAGCACAAATTCGCTAACCTTGGTGCCCGTAGGGACCACTGAGTACATCGCTGCTGGAGATAGCCAAGCCGCTGTTCCTCTCCCCAGAAATCGGAAGGGATTTCGACCTTCAGTGAAAAGATGCTTCACGTCTTTCCTGTTTGTTGTTACAGCTTGGCAGTAACGACGGGGAAGCGAGCCTTCCGGAGAAGGGCGCTACGGAGGCCACATCCTGCCCGAAGGGAGGTACCATGTGGAGACACTGATATGGACTGACCCAGGCCTGGGGCAGTACTACATACGACTGGACCCTGGGGCAGATCCTACCTAGGAGTAGGGAGGAGGGCTGCCAGCAGGGCCTGACAGAGAGTTCTGTCAAAGGGAAGACACGGGTTTACCGTGAGGGAAACCTTACCGTGGACGAATACACGTATGGGATTAACCGAAGGGAATCAAAGCCATACGGACACCTAGCCGAGTACAGGGGCTGACCGGAGACCCGGGCGAGCAAGCACAAGTACTGGGCCTGGCGTCAGACTGCTCCGCCCAGTCTGACTGCCGGGGGTGCTGGAGGAACTCCACCAGGGTTCGCCGTCCGGGGAACTGAACTGGAGGAGAAAACAGGCGCTCGTATCCCCGGGTGAGGGGGAATGGCACAGCAAGCGTGACACCGGCCAGTTCTTCCCGCCACTTACCTGTTACCCAACACACGGGAAGAAACTGGCTCAACGCAGAGACTGTAGAATCTCACGAAGGTGTTCGGTGTAGCTCAGCCCGCAGCTCTACAGATGTCTGCCAGAGAGGCGCCGTGCGCCAACGCATAGGAGGAGGCAACACTCCATGTGGAGTGAGCCCTCACCCCCATGGGGCACGGCTCGCCTTGGGATTGGTACGCCAAGGCGATGGCATCCACTATCCAGTGGGCCAACCTCTGCTTGGAGACAGCCTTCCCTTTCTGCTGACCAACGTAACAGACAAGGAGCTGCTCAGAGCTTCTGAAGCTCCGGGTGCGGTCCACGTATATGCGCATTGCTCTTACGGGACACAGCAACGCCAAGGCTGGGTCTGCCTCCTCCGAAGGCAGTGCTTGCAGGTTCACCACCTGATCGCGGAAGGGCGTGGTGGGAACCTTGGGCACGTATCCAGGCCGGGGTCTCAGGACAACGTGAGAGTTCCTGCAAGTGGCGGCGTTTTGCAGGCGCAAGTGCACTGCAACCTCACTCTCCACCTGGGGAATGTCAATGTACCCCGTAGCCGCCCTGCCATCGAGGGTAGCGAGGATGGAGGAGGCAGACGAGCCGCTTCTGGCCGTAAAAAGGGGCCGTCCACAACTTCATCAGCTCCTCGTGCACTTCCGGGAAGAAAGGAACCAGGGCAGGGCGTGGTCGCGAGCCACAGCCCGTGCCGAGGAGCCAATCATCTCACCGCGAGGGCTCGGGACTAGGAGGTGTGCACGCCTCCAGCCCTGATCTCGCGGCGGCCCGGGAAAGCACGGCCGTCAATTCTGGGTCCGATTCGGCGGCGGCCGCGACACCCGAGGGGTGCAGCTCCGCCGAATCTTCATCCTCAGAGGACGATTGCCCATCCTCCGATGCCGCGATCGACATCTGATCCTCTATCGGCGCGCCGAATGAAACGCTGGGCACGCTGTGAGACGGCACAGCAGAATCACCGGGGAGCCGCACAGAACAGCTGCTGCGGGAGGAGTGAAAGGTCCGTGGGGACTGACCCGGCGGAAAGCTCTCACTGTAACCCTCAGATCGCCCAGAGCACTAGCCGATGGTTCTCTGCTCGTGGCAGAGAAGCCAGCGCTGGTAGTGACAGAGGGAGCCTCTCCCATCCCCGTGAGGAGAGAGAGGCGCGATCGCAGCGCTGCCATGGTTACACGCTCAGAACGAACGCATAAACCATCCACGAACGCAGCTTCAGCGCGCTGGATGCCCAGACACTGAAGACAATGATCGTGGCTGTCGATGGAGGATAGGAAACGACCGCAACCAAGAGGACACGGACGGAACAGCGTCTTTAAAAAGACGTGAACCGACCATGATTTTTGCTCTTTTAGGAAATCTGCTCTTTTAGTTGAAGTGCCTAGGGGAATCACTGCAGACAGGGACTGTTCGCACCGTAACGCCAACCAGAACAGCTTCCAGACAGATGATGAATGGCTTTGTGGAGATCAACATGTTCATCCACTCGGCTCTGAAGCAAAAATCTGATGAGTGGATGCACCTGTCGCCTATTTATACCCGTGTGCATGGGGAGTGGCTCAGGTATGCAAATTCCACTAGCCAATATTCATTGGCGTTTTCTCTTAGTCAGAGATGATTGGGGCTTCCAAGTAAATCCCCTATGTCGTCACGACATAACTCGTAGTGACCGACAGATAGGGAAACACAGTTATCATGTATTATTTGTTGAAATAAGATATTACAATTCAATGTTTATGTTTATAAAAAAGTAAGAGAGAGAAAATGTTACTCTTAGTTGGCGACTAGTAATTCAATGTTTAAATTGGAATTGATTAATGATCTTATTATTAAGTTGGCTTGTGAAAGCCAACTTACTGAAATCCTATTTAAACTTATTATTATTATTATTAGTGGTGCTTGCCAAAGGCAAGGCATCACTATTGTTATCTTGCATACTTATTATTAAGTTGGCTTGAGAAAGCCAACTTACTGAAATGCTATTTAAACTTCTTATTATTAAGTTGGCTTGTGAAAGCCAACTTACTGAAATGCTATTTAAACTTCTTCTTATTATTATTATTCTTCTGAGACTAAAATTTACAACTCTAACTCCTCCTAGAGCTTTAACTCTACAAACTACAAACTCAGTCCAGATCTTCAGGCTGATCTCGCCGGGTGTGCTATATCTTTTCTAACTGATCAGACTTATGATTTTCATAAAAATGAAGATTAAATATCATAAAAATCCCATAGACTTACATTGACGGAATGTTCAGATGAGCCAAGACTATTCAAACTCCAACTGTCAAAATTCAAACTTAAACTCCCAGAATCCCTTGAGGCTCAATCAAGCTTCCCTTCTATGTACTATTTCTAATCCATTCAAACTCATCTATCTAATATTTCTAATCTATCTATCTATCTATCTATCTATAATCTGACTATCTATCTATCTATCCTAACGACATGCTAATCATGCTAGCGACATGCTAATCATGCTAGAAACATGCTAGCGACATGCTGTAACATGCTAATCATGCTAGCGACATGCTAGTAACATGCTAATCATGCTAGAAACATGCTAGAGACATGCTAGTAACATGCTAATCATGCTAGCGACATGCTAGAGACATGCTAATAGCATGCTAATCATGTTAGAAACATGCTAGCGACATGCTAGTAACATGCTAATCATGCTAGTGACATGCTAATCATGCTAGAAACATGCTAGCGACATGCTAGAAACATGCTAGCGACATGCTAGTAACATGCTAATCATGCTAGCGACATGCTAATCATGCTAGAAACATGCTAGCGACATGCTAATCATGCTAGAATCATGCTAGCAACAAGCTAGTAACTTGCTAATCATGCTAACAACATGCTAGTAACTTGCTAATCATGCTAGCAAAATGCTAGTAACATGCTAATCATGCTAGAAACATGCTAGCGACATGCTAATAACTTGATAATCATGCTAATAACATGCTAGCGACATGCTAATCATGCTAGTGACATGCTAGCGACATGCTAATCATGCTAGTGACATGCTAGCGACATGCTAATCATGCTAGAAACATGCTAGCGATATGCTAGTAACATGCTAATCATGCTAGAAACATGCTAGTGACATGCTAGTAACATGTTAATCATGCTAGAAACATGCTAGCGACATGCTAGTAACTTGCTAATCATGTTAGCAACATGCTAATCATGTTTTAAACATGCTAGTAACATGCTAATCATGCTAGAAACATGCTAGTGACATGCTAATAACTTGCTAATCATGCTAGAAACATGCTAGCGTCATGCTAGAGACATGCTAATAGCATGCTAATCATGTTAGAAACATGCTAGCGACATGCTAGTAACATGCTAATCATGCTAGCGTCATGCTAATCGTGCTACAAACATGCTAGGGACATGCTAGTCACATGCTAATAATGCTAGAGACATGCTAGTAGCATGCTAATCATGTTAGAAACATGCTAGCGACATGCTAGTAACATGCTAATCATGTTAGAAACATGCTAGCGACATGCTAGTAACTTGCTAATCATGCTAGTAGCATTATGATAGTAGTATTATTATTCTTCTGAGACTAAACTATCAACTCTAACTCCTCCTAGAGCTTTAACTCTACAGACTCCAAACTCAGCCCAGATCTTCAGACTGATCTCGCCGGGTGTGCTATATCTTTTCTAACTGATCAGACTTATGACTTTCATAAAAATGAAGATTAAAACTCATAAAAATCCCATAGACTTACATTGACGGAATGTTCAGATGAGCCAAGACTATTCAAACTCCAACTGTCAAAATTCAAATCTGAACAAACTGAAGCCCATTAGACTCAATCAGACTTCCCTTCTATGTACTATTTCTATCCAATTCAAACTAATTAAAATCTATCTATCTATCTATCTATCTATCTATATAATATTCCTATCTATCTATCTATCTATCTATATAATATTCCTATCTATCTATCTATCTTTATAATATTCCTAACTATCTATCTATCTATCTATCTGTCTATCTGTCTATCTATCTATCAAACTTTAAGCTTGTAAAACTGTTAAACTTCAAACTATTTCAGACTGAAAAGCTTCAAACTTCAAACTTTTAAAACTTAAACTTTTTAAACTTTTTTAAACTTTTCAAACTTTTTACAACTTTCTGGTCCGGCTTTCTCAAGCCAACTTAAAGTTTGTCTCAAACTTTATTATCTAGTTAGTGGTGCTTGCCAAAGGCAAGGCATCACTATTGTTATCTTGCATACTTATTAGTGGTGCTTGCCGAAGGCAAAGCATCACTTGTATTATTCTTCATACTTATTAGTGGTGCTTGCCGAAGGCAAAGCATCACTTGTATTATTCTTCATACTTATTATTAGTGGTGCTTGCCGAAGGCAAAGCATCACTTGTATTATTCTTCATACTTATTATTATTCTTCTTCTTCCGTACAAATTTCGGCGCGCTACTCCTCCTGCACCGTTTGTCACAGACCCACGAAACTGGCGTCAAATCGTGCGGCCTATTGAGGAATGGTGGGCTATGACTTTTATAAGCGATCGGGCGTACGATGTTCGTACACTGGGCGAAAAATCGGCCGAAAAATCCCATAGACAATGCATTGCGGCCAACTTTGACGAGTCGTAGCTCCGAGCGAGAATTTCGTAGAAACATGTAAATCACCACATATGAAGAGGTTATCAAGCTGTGCGAGAACATACCCCGCAGTGCGGTATAAGTTGTACCCCTGGGGGGCAAGAGCGCCCCAAAGTTGCCCCATTGACATACTATGGTGAGGGACGGCCCATGAAACAGTACGCGTTTTTCCTACTATGGTAATTTACATAGGAATTTTTCATTGAACATAACTCTGCATCACAATGTCATAGAGACATGGGGGTGGGCTCATTTTACTCAGGCAACCAATCAGACTCTCACGATCATTGTGAAGCTGTCAAACCACGCCCTGGCAACCATTTAGAGCACCCTAGCAACTGATCCCATAGACTGCCATTATAAAAGGCCCAGATAGATATCTTTGGATCACAGTGTCATAGAGGCTTGGGGGTGGGCTCATTTTACTCAGACAACCAATCAGACTCTCGGGATCACTGTGAAGCTGTCAAGCCATGCCCTAGCAACCATTTAGAGCACCCTAGCAACTGATCCCATAGACTGCCATTATAAAAGGCCCAGATGGATATCTTTGGATCACAGTGTCATAGAGGCTTGGGGGTGGGCTCATTTTACTCAGACAACCAATCAGACTCTCAGGATTATTGTGACGCTGTCAAACCATGCCCTGGCAACCATTTAGAGCACCCTAGCAACTGATCATATAGACTGCCATTATAAAGCGCCAGATGGATATCTTTAGATCACAGTGTTGTAGAGAGATGGGGCTGGGTGTTTTTGACTCGGGACAGCAAACAACCAATCATGTACCCCCACTGACACTTCCTTGCCACACCCTAGCAACCATTATTGATCACCCTAGCAACCTAAACCCAAAGAGGTATATCTTAAAATCTGAGTGTCATAGAGACATGGGGGTTGATTTATATAATTCATACTGACAATCAGCCTTTATAATATCATCACTGGCAGCTGTCAAGCCACTCCCTAGCAACCAAAAACAGTACCCTAGCAACCGTTTAGCAAGACCTATGTTTTGCATATCTTTAGATCACAGTGTTTTAGAGACATGGGGCTGGGTGTTTTTGACTCGGGACAGCAAACACCCAATCATGTACCACCACTGGCACTTCCTTGCCACACCCTAGCAACCATTATTGATCAGCCTAGCAACCCAAACCCAAAGAGGTGTATCTTCAAATCTGAGTGTCATAGAGACATGGGGGTTGATTTATATCATTCATACTGACAAGCAGCCTTTATAATATCATCACTGGCAGCTGTCAAGCCACTCCCTAGCAACTAAAAACAGTACCCTAGCAACCGTTTAGCAAGACCTATATCTTTGCATCCGAATATCGTATACACATGGGATTTTGGTTCTTCTGACCCATGTTAGCAAACCAGACTCGAAACATGTTAGTCATGCTAGCAGTGAATAGCTACATGCTAATAGTGATTAGCTAAGTGCCAAGTCATGCTAAGAACTCTATAAAACTCAATAGTAACTATATGTAAAAACTACCAACTGCCTAGCAACACTCTAGCAACCCCCCCAGATACCCTAGCAACCACCCCAAGTACCCTAGCAACCACATAGCAACACCTTAGCAACCATCCTGGGTACCCTAGCAACCGCCCTAGCAACCACCCCAAGTACCCTAGCAACCACATAGCAACACCTTAGCAACCATCCTGTTTACCCTAGCAACCACCCTACCAACCACCCCAAGTACCCCAGCAACCAGCATGGGTACCCTAGCAACGGCCCTAGCAACCACCCCAAGTACCATAGCAACCGCTTAGCAACACCCTAGCAACCACCCCAAGTACCCTAGCAACCACATAGCAACACCTTAGCAACCATCCTGGGTACCCTAGCAACCGCCCTAGCAACCACCCCAAGTACCCTAGCAACCAGCGTGGGTACCCTAGCAACGGCCCTAGCAACCACCCCAAGTACCCTAGCAACCGCTTAGCAACACCCTAGCAACCACCCAACTACCCTAGCAACCACATAGCAACACCTTAGCAACCATCCTGGGTACCCTAGCAACCGCCCTAGCAACCACCCTGTGTACCCTAGCAACGGCCCTAGCAACCATCGTAGGTACCCTAGCAACCACCTTGATTACCCTAGCAACCGCATAGCTACACCCTAGCAACCACCCCAAGTACCCTAGCAACCACATAGCAACACCTTAGCAACCATCCTGGGTACCCTAGCAACGGCCCTAGCAACCACCCCAAGTACCCTAGCAACCATTTTACAACATTAACAAGCCATATCGTAGCACCAAAACATAATAGAAACATAGGGCTTGGTTATTTTATTTATAACTAGTAAGTAGTCTTTAAATATCACCCAATAAACTATATAGCCACAACCTAGCAACCATGTACAGTACCCTAGCAACCATACAATCACATAAATAAGCCATATCTCAGCATCAGAACACCGTACAGAGATGAGGTTGGGCTCTTTTGACTCGGGTGGGACATCACTCTGTAAATATCAACATGGTAAATGTGTACCCACACCATAGCAACCATTTAGAGCACCATAGCAACCGTATAACTATAAAAGGAAGCCACATCTCAGCTCCATAACATCACACAGACATGCTGGTTGGCTACAATGGCGAGTTTTGCCATGCCAAGCACCACTCACATTTTCTTCAGGAAATGTACATTCTAGTTAGTGGTGCTTGCCGAAGGCAAAGCATCACTTGTATTATTCTTCATACTTATTATTATTATTATTCTTCTTCCGTACAAATTTCGGTTCGCTACTCCTCCTGCACCGTTTGTCACAGACCCATGAAACAGGCGTCAAATCGTGCGGCCTATTGAGGAATGGTGTGCTATGACTTTTATAAGCGGTCGGGCGTACGATGATCGTACAGTGTGCGAAAAAACAGCCGAAAAATCGCATAGACAATGCATTGCGGCCAACTTTGACGAGTCGTAGCTCCGAGCGAGAATTTCGTAGAAACATGTAAATCACCACATATGAAGAGGTTATCAAGCTGTGCGAGAACATACCCCGCAGTGGGGTATAAGTTGTACCCCTGGGGGGCAAGAGCGCCCCAAAGTTGCCCCATTGACATACTATGGTGAGGGACGGCCCCATGAAATAGCGCGTTTTTCCTACTATGGTAAAGTACATAGGGATTTTTCATTGAACATAACTCTGCATCACAATGTCATAGAGACATGGGGGTGGGCTTATTTTACTCAGGCAACCAATCAGACTCTCAGGATTATTGTGACGCTGTCAAACCACGCCCTGGCAACCATTTAGAGCACCCTAGCAACTGATAAGTTGCCCCATTGACATACTATAGTGAGGGACGGCCCATGAAACAGCGCGTTTTTCCTCCTATGGTAATGTACATAGGGATTTTTCATTGAACATAACTCTGCATCACAAT
Source organism: Aspiorhynchus laticeps (assembly GCA_023376895.1). Taxonomy (NCBI): domain Eukaryota; kingdom Metazoa; phylum Chordata; class Actinopteri; order Cypriniformes; family Cyprinidae; genus Aspiorhynchus; species Aspiorhynchus laticeps. Next base: position 36,206,922 of record CM041813.1, read on the forward strand.
GTCATAGAGACATGGGGGTGGGCTTATTTTACTCAGGCAACCAATCAGACTCTCAGGATTATTGTGACACTGTCAAACCACGCCCTGGCAACCATTTAGAGTACCCTAGCAACTGATCATATAGACTGCCATTATAACAGGCCCAGATGGATATCTTTGGATCACAGTGTCATAGAGGCTTGGGGGTGGGCTCATTTTACTCAGACAACCAATCAGACTCTAACATACCCCGCAGTGGGGTATAAGTTGTACCCCTGGGGGGCAAGAGCGCCCCAAAGTTGCCCCATTGACATACTATGGTGAGGGACGGCCCATGAAACAGCACGCGTTTTTCCTACTATGGTAATTTACATAGGGATTTTTCATTGAACATAACTCTGCATCACAATGTCATAGAGACATGGGGATGGGCTTATTTTACTCAGGCAACCAATCAGACTCTCAGGATTATTGTGACGCTGTCAAACCACGCCCTGGCAACCATTTAGAGTACCCTAGCAACTGATCATATAGACTGCCATTATAACAGGCCCAGATGGATATCTTTGGATCACAGTGTCATAGAGGCTTGGGGGTGGGCTCATTTTACTCAGACAACCAATCAGACTCTCGGGATCACTGTGAAGCTGTCAAGCCACGCCCTAGCAACCATTTAGAGCACCCTAGCAACTGATCCCATAGACTGCCATTATAAAGCGCCAGATGGATATCTTTAGATCACAGTGTTGTACAGACATGGGGCTGGGTGTTTTTGACTCGGGACAGCAAACAACCAATCATGTACCACCACTGACACTTCCTTGCCACACCCTAGCAACCATTATTGATGACCCTAGCAACCTAAACCCAAAGAGGTGTATCTTCAAATCTGAGTGTCATAGAGACATGGGGGTTGATTTATATCATTTATAGTGACAAGCAGCCTTTATAATATCATCACTGGCAGCTGTCAAGCCACTCCCTAGCAACCAAAAACAGTACCCTAGCAACCGTTTAGCAAGACCTATATTTTGTATATCTTTAGATCAACATGCTAATCATGCTAGCGACATGCTAGTAACATGCTAATCATGCTAGCGACATGCTAGTAACATGCTAATCATGCTAGCAACATGCTATTAACATGCTAATCATGCTAGCGACATGCTAGTAACGTGCTAATCATGCTAGCAAACATGCTAGTGACATGCTAGTCACATGCTAATCATGCTAGAAACATGCTAGTGACATGCTAGTAACATGCTAATCATGCTAGCGACATGCTAATCATGCTAGAAACATGCTAGCGACATGCTAGTAACATGCTAATCATGCTAGCGACATGCTAATCATGCTAGAAACATGCTAGCGACATGCTAGTTACATGCTAATCATGCTAGCAAACATGCTAGTGACATGCTAGTCACATGCTAATCATGCTAGCGACATGCTAATCATGCTAGAAACATGCTAGCGACATGCTAGTCACATGCTAATCATGCTAGAAACATGCTAGCGACATGCTAGTAGAATGCTAATCATGCTAGCAAACATGCTAGTGACATGCTAGTCACATGCTAATCACTCTAGCGACATGCTAATCATGCTAGAAACATGCTAGCGACATGCTAGTCACATGCTAATCATGCTAGCAAACATGCTAGTGACATGCTACTCATGCTAGCGACATGCTAATCATGCTAGAAACATGCTAGTAACATGCTAATCATGCTAGAAACATGCTAGCGACATGCTAGTCACATGCTAATCATGCTAGCAACATGCTAGTAATGTGCTAATCATGCTAGCAAACATGCTAGTGACATGCTAGTCACATGCTAATCATGCTAGCAACATGCTAGTAACATGCTAATCATGCTAGCAACATGCTAGTAACGTGTTAATCATGCTAGAAACATGCTAGTGACATGCTAGTCACATGCTAATCATGCTAGAAACATGCTAGCGACATGCTAGTAACTTGCTAATCATGCTAACGACATGCTAATCATGCTAGAAACATGTTAGCAACATGCTAGTAACATGCTAATCATGCTAGCAACATGCTAGTCACATGCTAATCATGCTAGCAAACATGCTAGTGACATGCTAGTCACATGCTAATCATGCTAGCGACATGCTAATCATGCTAGAAACATGCTAGTAACTTGCTAATCAGGCTAACGTCATGCTAATCATGATGGAAAAATGCTAGCGACATGCTAGTAACATGCTAATCATGCTAAAAAGATCACCCCCCAAGATACCATAGCAACCACCACAAGTACCCTAGCAACCACATAGCAACACCTTAGCAACCATCCTGGGTACCCTAGCAACCGCATAGCAACACCCTAGCAACCACCCCAAGTACCGTAGCATCCGCATAGCAACACCTTAGCAACCATCCTGGGTACCCTACAAACCGCCCTAGCAACCACCCCAAGTACCCTAGCAACCAGCCTGGGTACCGTAGCAACGACCCTAGCAACCGCATAGCAACACCCTAGCAACCATCCCAAGTACCCTAGCAACCACATAGCAACACATTAGTAACCAGCCTGGGTACCCTAGCAACGGCCCTAGCAATCACCCCAAGTACCATAGCAACCACCACAAGTACCCTAGCAACCACATAGCAACACCATAGCAACCACCCCAAGTACCCTAGCAACTACATAGCAACATCCTAGCAACCACCCTTGGTACCCTAGCAACGGCCCTAGCAACCATCCTGTTTAACCTAGCAACCACCCCAAGTACCTTAGCAACCACATAGCAACACCTTAGCAACTATCGTGGGTACCCTAGCAACTGCCCTAGCAACCACCCAGAGTACCCTAGGAACCATCCTGGGAACCCTAGCAACCACCCTGATTTCCCTAGCAACCGCATAGCAACACCTTAGCAACCACCCCAAGTACCCTAGCAACCACATAGCAACACCTTAGCAACCATCCTGGGTATTCTAGCACCACTCACATTTTCTTCAGGAAATGTACATATCTAGTGTTACTATTACTATTCGCCTTGACAAAACTTTGGCGCGTAACTTGTCCCGCACCGTTTGTCCTATACCCATGAATGAGGTGTCAAATCGTGTGGCTTATTGAGGAGCGGTGTGCTATGACTTTTATAAGCGATTGGGTGTACGATGTTCGTGCAGTGGGCGAAAAAATAAAGTCCCATAGACTTAACAGTGGCATAAAATTTGTGAGATCATATCTTTGGATTAGAAAGTCATAGATGCTTGGTGGTGGGCTCTTTTAACTCGGCCTATCAAGTAGCCAATAAGTAGTGACATAACTTCATAGCTACACCCTAGCAACCATTTACAGTACCCTAGCAACCATACAATCACATAAATAAGCCATATCTCAGCATCAGAACACCGTACAGAGATGAGGTTGGGCTCTTTTGACTCGGGTGGGACATCACTCTGTAAATATCAACATGGTAAATGTGTACCCACACCATAGCAACCATTTAGAGCACCATAGCAACCGTATAACTATAAAAGGAAGCCACATCTCAGCTCCGTAACATCACACAGACATGCTGGTTGGCTACAGTGGCGACTTTTGCCACGCCAAGCACCACTCACATTTTCTTCAGGAAATGTACATTCTAGTATTATAATTACTATTCGCCCTGACAAAACTTCAGAGCGCTACTCCTCCTGCACTATTTGTCGTAGACCCATGAATGAGGTGCCAAATCGACTGGCTCATTGAGGAGAGGTGTGCTATATCTTTTCTAAGCGATCGGGCGTACGATGATCGTACAGCATGTGAAAAATTTGAGCAAAAAAATCCCATAGACTTAACATTGGCATAAAATGTGTGAGATCATATCTTTGGATCAGAAAGTCACAGAGGCTTGGGGGTGGGCTCATTTGACTTTGCCTATCAAGCAGACAATAAATATTGACATAACAACTTCATAGCCACGCCCTAGCAACCACTTAAAGTACCCTAGCAACTGTTTAACAACATTAATAAGCCGCATCTCAGCACAACAATATTGTATAAACGTGGAGTTGGGCTTTTTTGACTCAGACTGTCAAATAGTCTTTAAATATCATCCCATAAACTGTATAGGCTTTCCTGTGGCTCAAATGGTAGAGCATGGCGCTAGCAACGCCAAGATCATGGGTTCGATTCCCAGGGAAAGCAAGAGCTGATAAATGTAAAACTGTAACTTGAATGCAATGTAAGTCGCTTTGGATAAAAGCGTCTGCTAAATGCATAAATGTAAATGTAAAATGTAAAATGTATAGCCACACCATAGCAACCATTTAGAGTACCTTAGCAACTGAATAAACACATGAATAAGCAATTTCTCAGGACCAGAAAGTGGTATAGATATGGGGGTGGCCTCTTTTGTTTGGGCTGAAAAACCAGTCTGTAAGTATCACCATGGCGACTGTGCAGCTACACCTTAGCAACCATATAGAGCACCCTAGCAACCGTATAGCAACATAAAGAAGCCATATCTCAGCTCCACAACATCATACAGACATGGGATTTGGCTCTCTAGCAATCATGCTGAAGGCTATATTGATGGCCTAGTGCCGAGTTTTGCCACTGCAAGCACCACTCACATTTTCTTCAGGAAATGTACATTCTAGTGTTACTATTACTATTCGCCTTGACAAAATTTTGGCGCGTAACTTGTCCCGCACCGTTTGTCCTATACCCATGAATGAGGTGTCAAATCGTGCGGCTTATTGAGGAGAGGTGTGCTATGACTTTTATAAGCGATTGAGTGTACGATGTTCGTACAGTGGGCGAAAAAAAAAGTCCCATAGACTTAACAGTGGCATAAAATTTGTGAGATCATATCTTTGGATTAGAAAGTCATAGATGCTTAGGGGTGGGCTCTTTTAACTCGGCCTATCAATTAGCCAATAAGTAGTGACATAACTTCATAGCTACTCCCTAGCAACCACTTACAGCACCCTAGCAACCATTTTACAACATTAACAAGCCATATCTTAGCACCAAAACACAATAGAAACATAGGGCTTGGTTCTTTTATTTATAACTAGTAAGTAGTCTTTAAATATCACCCAATACACTCTATAGCCACAACCTAGCAACCATTTACAGTACCCTAACAACCATACAATCACATAAATAAGCCATATCTCAGCATCAGAACATCGTACAGAGATGAGGTTGGGCTCTTTTGACTCGGGTGGGACCTCACTCTGTAAATATCAACATGGTAAATGTGTACCCACACCATAGCAACCATTTAGAGCACCATAGCAACCGTATAACTATAAAAGGAACCCACATCTCAGCTCCGTAACATCACACAGACATGCTGGTTGGCTACAGTGGCGAGATTTGCCACGCTAAGCACCACTCACATTTTCTTCAGGAAATGTACATTCTAGTTATTATTATTCTTCTTCCGTACAAATTTCGGTTCGCTACTCCTCCTGCACCGTTTGTCACAGACCCATGAAACAGGCGTCAAATCGTGCGGCCTATTGAGGAATGGTGTGCTATGACTTTTATAAGCGGTCGGGCGTACGATGATCGTACAGTGTGCGAAAAAACAGCCGAAAAATCGCATAGACAATGCATTGCGGCCAACTTTGACGAGTCGTAGCTCCGAGCGAGAATTTCGTAGAAACATGTAAATCACCACATATGAAGAGGTTATCAAGCTGTGCGAGAACATACCCCGCAGTGGGGTATAAGTTGTACCCCTGGGGGGCAAGAGCGCCCCAAAGTTGCCCCATTGACATACTATGGTGAGGGACGGCCCCATGAAACAGCGCGTTTTTCCTACTATGGTAGTTTACCTAGAATTTTTCATTGAACATAACACTGCATCACAATGTCATAGAGACATGGGGGTGGGCTCATTTTACTCAGGCAACCAATCAGACTCTCAGGATTATTGTGAAGCTGTCAAATCACGCCCTGGCAACCATTTAGAGCACCCTAGCAACTGATCATATAGACTGCCATTATAAAAGGCCCAGATGGATATCTTTGGATCACAGTGTCATAGAGGCTTGGGGGTGGGCTCATTTTACTCAGACAACCAATCAGACTCTCGGGATCACTGTGAAGCTGTCAAGCCACGCCCTAGCAACCATTTAGAGCACCCTAGCAACTGATCCCATAGACTGCCATTATAAAAGGCCCAGATGGATATCTTTGGATCACAGTGTCATAGAGGCTTCGGGGTGGGTGTTTTTGACTCGGGACAGCAAACAACCAATCATTTACCACCACTGACACGTCCTTGCCACACCCTAGCAACCATTATTGATTACCCTAGCAACCTAAACCCAAAGAGGAGTATCTTCAAATCTGAGTGTCATAGAGACATGAGGGTTGATTTATATAATTCATAATGACAAGCAGCCTTTATAATATCATCACTGGCAGCTGTCAATCCACTTCATAGCAACCAAAAACAGTACCCTAGCAACCGTTTAGCAAGACCTATATTTTGTATATCTTTAGATCACAGTGATGTAGAGACATGGGGCTGGGTGTTTTTGACTCAGGACAGCAAACAACCAATCATGTATCACCACTGACACTTCCTTGCCACACCCTAGCAACCATTATTGATGACCCTAGCAACCCAAATGCTAATAACTTGCTAATCATGCTAGAAACATCCTAGCGACATGCTAGTAACTTGCTAAGCATGCTAACGACATGCTAATCATGCTAGAAACATGCTAGCGACATGCTAGTAACATGCTAATCATGCTAGCGACATGCTTGTAACATGCTAATCATGCTAGCAACATGCTAGTAATGTGCTAATCATGCTAGAGAAACATGCTAGCGACATGCTAATAACTTGCTTATCATGCTAACAACATGCTAGCGACATGCTAGTAACGTGCTAATCATGCTAGAAACATGCTAGCGACATGCTAATAACTTGCTAATCATGCTAACAACATGCTAATCATGCTAGAAAAATGCTAGCAACATGCTAGTAACATGCTAATCATGCTAACGACATGCTAATCATGCTAGAAACATGCTAGCGACATGCTAGTAACATGCTAATCATGCTAGCGACATGCTAATCATGCTAGAAACATGCTAGCGACATGCTAGTAACATGCTAGAAACATGCTAGCGACATGCTAGTAACATGCTAATCATGCTAGCAACATGCTAGTAACGTGCTAATCATGCTAGCAAACATGCTAGTGACATGCTAGTCACATGCTAATCATGTTAGAAACATGCTAGCGACATGCTAGTAACATGCTAATCATGCTAGAAACATGCTAGCGACATGCTAGTAACGTGCTAATCATGCTAGCAAACATGCTAGTGACATGCTAGTCACATGCTAATCATGTTAGAAACATGCTAGCGACATGCTAGTAACATGCTAATCATGCTAGCAACATGCTAGTAACATGCTAATCATGCTAGCAACATGCTAGTAACGTGCTAATCACGCTAACATGCTAGTAACGTGCTAATCACGCAAACATGCTAGTGACATGCTAGTCACATGCTAATCATGCTAGCGACATGCTAATCATGCTAGAAACATGCTAGCGACATGCTAGTCACATGCTAATCATGCTAGCGACATGCTAATCATGCTAGAAACATGCTAGCGACATGCTAATAACTTGCTAATCATGCTAACAACATGCTAGCGACATGGACATGGTAGTAACATGCTAATCATGCTAGAAACATGCTAGCGACATGCTAGTAAATTGCTAATCATGCTAGCGACATGCTAGTAACATGCTAATCATGCTAGCAAACATGCTAGTGACATGCTAGTAATTTGCTAATCATGCTAACGACATGCTAATCATGCTAGAAACATGCTAGCGACATGCTAATAACATGCTAATCATGCTAGCGACATGGTAGTAACATGCTAATCATGCTAGCAACATGCTAGTAACGTGCTAATCATGCTAGCAAACATGCTAGTGACATGCTAGTCACAAAGTATTCTAGCAACTGCCTAGCAGTGCCGTGGAAACCACTCAAGCCAACCTAGCAACCGATGGGCGAGTTTTGCCACGCCAAGCACCACTCACATTTTCTTCAGGAAATGTACATTCTAGTTAGTGGTGCTTGCCAAAGGCAAAGCATCACTTGTATTATTCTTCATACTTATTATTATTCTTCTTCTTCCGTACAAATTTCGGCGCGCTACTCCTCCTGCACCGTTTGTCACAGACCCACGAAACAGGCGTCAAATCGTGCGGCCTATTGAGGAATGGTGGGCTATGACTTTTATAAGCGATCGGGCGTACGATGATCGTACAGGGGCGAAAAATCGTCGAAAAATCCCATAGACAATGCATTGCGGCCAACTTTGACGAGTCGTAGCTCCGAGCGAGAATTTCGTAGAAACATGTAAATCACCACATTTGAAGAGGCTATCAAGCTGTGCGAGAACATACCCCGCAGTGGGTATAAGTTGTACCCCTGGGCGGCAAGAGAGCCCCAAAGTTGCCCCATTGACATACTATGGTGAGGGACGGCCATGAAACAGCACGCGTTTTTCCTACTATGGTAATTTTCATAGGGATTTTTCATTGAACATAAACTCTGCATCACAATGTCATAGAGACATGGGGGTGGGCTCATTTTACTCAGACAACCAATCAGACTCTCACGATCATTGTGAAGCTGTCAAACCACGCCCTGGCAACCATTTAGAGCACCCTAGCAACTGATCCCATAGACTGCCATTATAAAAATCCCATAGACAATACATTGCGGCCAACTTTGACGAGTCGTAGCTCCGAGCGAGAATTTCGTAGAAACTTGCGAATCACCACATTTGAAAAGGCTATCAAGCTGTGCGAGAACATACCCCGCAGTGGGGTATAAGTTGTACCCCTGGGGGGCAAGAACGCCCCAAAATTGCCCCATTGTTATACTATGGTGAGGGACGGCCCATTAAACAGTACGCGTTTTTCCTACTATGGTAATTTACATAGGAATTTTTAATTGAACATAACTCTACATCACAATGTCATAGAGACATGAGGGTGGGCTCATTTTACTCAGGCAACCAATCAGACTCTCAGGATTATTGTGACGCTGTCAAACCACGCCCTGGCAACCATTTAGAGCACCTTAGCAACTGATTCCATGGACTGCCATTATAAAGGCCCAGATAGATATCTTTGGATCACAGTGTCATAGAGGCTTGGGGGTGGGCTCATTTTACTCAGGCAACCAATCAGACTCTCGGGATCACTGTGAAACTGTCAAGCCACGCCCTGGCAACCATTTAGAGCACCCTAGCAACTGATCATATAGACTGCCATTATAAAGCACCAGATGGATATCTTTAGATCACAGTGTTGTAGAGACATGGGCTGGGTGTTTTTGACTCGGGACAGCAAACAACCAATCATGTACCACCACTGGCACTTCCTTGCCACACCCTAGCAACCATTATTGATCAGCCTAGCAACCCAAACCAAAGAGGTGTATCTTCAAATCTGAGTGTCCTAGAGACATGGGGGTTGATTTATATCATTCATACTGACAAGCAGCCTTTATAATATCATCACTGGCAGCTGTCAAGCCACTCCCAGCAACCAAAAACAGTACCCTAGCAACCGTTTAGCAAGACCTATATCTTTGCATCCGAATATCGTATACACATGGGATTTTGGTTCTTCTGACCCACGTTAGTAAACCAGACTCGAAACATGTCAGTCATGCTAGCAGTGAATAGCTATATGCTTAATAGTGATTAGCTAAGTGCTAAGTCATGCTAAGAACTCTATAAAACTCAATAGTAACTCTCTGTAAAAACTAGCAACTGCCTAGCAACCCCCTAGCAACCCCCCAAGATACCATAGCAAACCACCCCAAGTACCCTAGCAACTGCATAGCAACACCTTAGCAACCATCTGGGTACCTTAGCAACCGCCTAGCAACCACCCCAAGTACCCTAGCAACCAACCTGGGTACCTAGCAACGGCCCTAGCAACCACCCTAAGTACCCTAGCAACCACATAGCAACACCTTTAGCAAACCATCCTGGGTACCCTAGCAACCGCCCTAGCAACCATCCCAAGTACCCTAGCAACCAGCGTGGGTACCCTAGAAACGGCCCTAGCAACCACCCCGAGTACCCTTCGCAACCGCTTAGCAACACCCTAGCAACCACCCAAAGTACCCTAGCAACCACATAGCAACACCTTAGCAACCATCCTGGGTACCCTAGCAACCGCCCTAGCAACCACCCAAGTACCCTAGCAACCAGCCTGGGTACCCTAGCAACGGCCCTAGCAACCACCCAAGTACCCTAGCAACCGCTTAGCAACACCCTAGCAACCACCCCAAGTAACTAGCAACCACATAGCAAGACCTTAGCAACCATCCTGGGTACCCTAGCAACGGCCCTAGCAACCACCCCAAGTACCC
>CM041813.1:36217421-36344921 GCA_023376895.1 Aspiorhynchus laticeps
CCCCCACGGGGCACGGCTCGCCTTGGGATTGGTACGCCAAGACGATGGCATCCACTACCCAGTGGGCCAACCTCTGCTTGGAGACAGCCTTCCCTTTCTGCTGACCTCCGTAACAGACAAAGAGCTGCTCAGAGCTTCTGAAGCTCCAGGTGCGGTCCACGTATATGCGCAATGCTCTTACGGGACACAGCAACTCCAAGGCTGGGTCTGCCTCCTCCGAAGGCAGTGCTTGCAGGTTCACCACCTGATCGCGGAAGGGCGTGGTGGGAACCTTGGGCACGTATCCAGGCCGGGGTCTCAGGACAACGTGAGAGTAGTCTGGCCCGAACACAAGGCACTCTTCGCTCACCGAAAATGCTTGAAGGTCCCCGACCTTCTTGATGGAAGTGAGCGCGGTCAGGAGTGCTGTCTTAGCCGACAGGTATTTCAGCTCGAATCAAAGGGACCCCTCTGAAGTCCAGCCAGGATGATAGAGAGGTCCCAGGAGGGCATCAGGGGTGGCCTAGAGGGGTTCAACATCCTGGCACCCCTCAGGAACCTCACGATGAGATCATGCTTTCCCAGGGACCGGCCGTCCACTGCATCGTGATGGGCCGCAATAGCGGCCACATACACTTTCAAGGTGGAGGGTGACAGCCTACGCTCCAACCTTTCTTGCAGGAAAGAAAGCACTACTCCAATCGTGCATCTTCGGGGGTCTTCTCGGTGAGAAGAACACCAGTTCGTGAACAGACTCCACTTCAGTGCATAGGCTTGCCTTGTAGAAGGAGCTCTAGCCTGAGTGATGGTCTCTACCACCGCCTGTGGGAGACCACTCAAGTCTGCCGAGTCCCGTCCAGGAGCCACACATGGAGGTTCCACAGGTCTGGACGCGGGTGCCAAATGGTGCCGAGCCCCTGAGAAAGGAGGTCCTTCCTCAGAGGAATGGGCCAAGGAGGGGCTGTCGCGAGGAGAATGAGTTCGGGAAACCAGGTCTGGGTGGGTCAGAACGGCGCGACCAGCAGGACCTGCTCCTCGTCCTCCCTGACCTTGCACAGTGTCTGTGCGAGCAGGCTCACTGGGGGAAATGCATACTTGCATAGAGCCCGAGGCCAGCTGTGTGCCAGTGCATCCATACCGAGGGTGCCCTCGGTCAGGGAGAAATACAGCTGGCAGTGGGAGGACTCGTGGGAAGCAAACAGGTCTACCTGAGCTTCCCCGAATCGACTCCAGATCAGCCGGATCGTCTCGGGATGGAGTCGCCATTCTCCGGGGAAAGTGAGCTGTCGTGAGAGCATATCGGCGCACGATTGAGCTCCCCCGGAATATGGACAGTGCGCAGCGATTTGAGCCGCGTGTGACTCCAGAGGACGAGATGGCGGGCGAGCTGTGACATGCGGCGTGATCGTATACCCCCCATCCGGTTGATGTACGACACAGCCGCAGTGTTGTCTGTACGGACCAACACATGCTTGCCTAACAGCAGTGGCCGAAACTGCCACAAGACTAGATGCACTGCCAGCAGCTCTAGGCAGTTGATGTGCCAAAGCAGTCGAGGCCCCATCCAGAGCCCCGAGGCTGCCTGCCCGTTGCATGTAGCGCCCCAGCCCGTGCTGGAGGCATCTGTTGTGACAACAACATGCCGAGACACTTGTTCTAAGGGCACCCCGGCCCGTAGAAGGCAAGGTCCGTCCAGGGGCTGAAGGAGCGGCGACACTCCTGTGTGATGTTCACCCGAAGTGCGCCATGCCCACCTCGGGACTCGGGAGTGCAACCAGTGCTGAAGTGGTCTCATATGAAGCAATCCGAGAGGCGTGAATGATCACAAAATAGGCAAATGTATTTTACTATGGCAGAGTAATATAGTCATAATTTACTACTTTCTCCCGTTTTACTGTTGATTTCCTCTTTTCCTGATCATTTGGAATGAGGATAAAAAGACAAAAAAACAAAACAAACATGCAAATAAGCTCAAACATCCATTCAATATCTATTATTTCCTGAATATAACTGATGAACTGATCAAAAAGTAGGCTACTGTTCACATGAGTTTTACTACTATATAGGATAGTAATATAGTAATAATTTAGTACTTTCTCCTGTTTTATTGTTGATTTCCTCTTTTCTGATCATTTGGAATGAGGATAAAAAGACAAAAAACAAACAAACATGCAAATAAGTTCAAACATCAATTGAATATCTACTATTTCCTGAATATTATGAAATTCAAGAGGGCCGCCCCCCTGTTGACGTCATAATATGCAAATTAGATGAGTATATTTACACCCCACATAAACTTTAGGTCATGCCCAACATTTTTCTAATTTAAAGTAGATCTCTATCTTTAAGCCCTTTCAAGCCACAAGCTTTTGAAACCTTGATGTCAAAATCCAGCATTTTTTTTAAAAAAACCTGGCGCCTAAAGGGTTAAGCCTGATCTCCCTTTGCAACTTTCTTTTTTTCAGCCTGACATGAAGCACTTATTAAATGCTAAACTAATTTTCCAATCTTCGGAAACCTGGTCCGCACCAACAGATTAGATTAGATCCAAGATGGCGGCGCGATCGGACGCTGCGGCCGCTCCGGGTCCCAAAGACGGTGCTTTTATGTCTTTTAATTTTGTTTGTTCGTCTCAAACTATTGTCGATTTACCGGCAATTCATAAGGAATTCTCTCCAGAACACATCTATGACCGCCAAAGCCTTTTGGATATCGGCAACGCATACAAAGACGAACTCTCACCGGCGGCTGCTGAGAAGCTACAAGGCCTTTGTTTACTGCTGAAGCCGGACCTCGAGACCGCGGCCTCGCCTACTGATGCTACCCGCACAAGGCGGTGTCACAAGCGGTGTGAGAGAGGACGGAAGCGCGGTAAGCGCGGAGGTATACGAGCTAGGCTAAGAGCTAATCCCACAAGACCGGCTCTCCCAACACTCATGCTCTCAAACGTTTGCTCTCTGGAAAACAAACTGGACTTAATTCAACTCAGTCGGTCTACAAAGCATGAGGCAAGAGATTGTTGTGTGTTTGTTTTCACTGAAACATGGCTAAACGACAACATCCGGACTCCGCCATTCAGTTGAAAAGGCTAACCTGCTACCGAGCAGACAGAGACACAACACTTTCTGGTAAGAGACGCGGTGGTGGCTTGTGTGTTTATATCAACAAAGAATGGTGTAACAATGCTGCGGTATTATCAAAACACTGTTCACCGCTGGTGGAGTCTATGTTTGTGAAGTGTCGACCGTTCTATCTGCCGCGGGAGTTCACGGCCATTGTTATTGTCGCAGTTTACATTCCACCGTGTGCAAACGCTAAGGACGCGCTTCGTGAACTGTATATCGCCATCAGTGAACAACAAACAAATAACCCCGACGGCTTTTTCATCATAGCCGGTGACTTCAACCACGCAAATTTAAAGACAGTTTTGCCAAAGTTCTACCAACATGTAAACTTTGCAACAAGCGGAAACAATACACTGGACTTTGTTTACACAACAGAAAAGAACGCTTACAAGGCTGTACCCCGCCCCCACCTCGGGTACTCGGACCACATCTCTGTTATGCTAATCCCAGCATATAGACCACTTCTGAAACTCGCCAAACCGGTTCAAAAACTCATCACAATTTGGCCAGAGAATGCTACCTCAACACTACACGACTGCTTTCAGTGCACAGACTGGAACATGTTTAAAGAGGCAGCCACCTACAACAACCACACAGACCTGCAGGAGTACACTGAAACTGTGACTGCTTACATCAAAAAGTGCATTGATGATGTGACAGTCACTAAGACCATCACCACACATGCAAACCAAAAGTCGTGGATGACAGCAGAGGTACGTGGGCTGCTGAAGACCAGAGATGAAGCATTCAGATCAGGAGATAAAGCAGTCCTCAAAACAGCAAGAGACAATCTGTCCTGTGGCATCAAAAATGCAAAACGGTCATATGCTCAAAAAATCAACAATCACTTCACGGACGGCAGAGACACACGGAGCCTGTGGCAAGCCATTCAGACCATCACTGACTACAAGCCCCCTGCGACAGGCCTGTGATGGATCCAAGATGGCGCCGAGTATGGCAGCCGTGTTGCGAGCTCCGAGAAAACTTTTCGTTTTTCGTATGTTTTATTTGTTATTTTGTTGTTTTACGTGTTGGATGTTGTTAGTATAACTGTCTACGATAGACACACGCTTTTGAGCATTGGTTCCTTCGTCGCGCAACACAAACCGGACTTTGAGTTCTTGAATGCCGGCGCTTTTACGGACACCGCATCAGAGCCCTTTGTCTGGGCCGCACGGTCACGACCGAGCAAACACAGGGGAAAAAGGGGAAAGAGAGCCGGAGTCCTTGTCAGACTCAGACGCCGTCCCCTCCGACCTCCACTCCTGACCATTTTGTTGGCTAACGTTCAGTCACTGGACAATAAACTCTGCAAACTGCGGGCGCGCATCTCATATCAACGAGAAACAAGGGACTGCTGCATTATTTGCCTCACAGAAACATGGATGTCTGCAGTGGTTCCAGACTCAGCCATCGAGCTTATGGGGTTCTCCGTGCACTGCTCAGACAGAACGAAAGAGCTCACAGGGAAAAGCAGAGGTGGGGGTGTTTGTTTCTTTATCAACAACTCGTGGTGTGATGAAAGGAATCTACATTCTATTAAATCCTTCTGCTCCCCTGATCTGGAATTTCATATGCTTCTGTGTCGACCATTCTGGCTACCGAGGGAATTTACAGTGATCATAATCACAGCTGTATACATTCCCCCTCAAGCCAACACAGACCAGGCACTCAAGGAACTGTATGGGAATATAAGCGAGCAGGAAACCGCGTACCCAGATGCAGCGTTTGTTGTTACGGGGGACTTTAACAAAGCCAACTTCAGAGCAATAGCTCCAAAATACTTTCAAGTTTCAAGTTTTATTTGTCACATACACGACTATACAGAGATTGTATAACCAGCAGTGAAATGAGAGTCGGGTCCGCTCCATGGACAGTGCAAATATTGAAAAAACAACACAAGGGAAGTAAACATAAGATAAAATGAATAAAAATAAGATATAAAGAATAAAATATAAAATATAAAAGAATGTGCATGACAGTAAGCTGTAGAATTATATTAAGATAAGCATGACTGTACAGAGAGGAATGTGCAAACAGGTTGTACATGGTTGACATGAAGCAGCCAATCACAAAAAATAAAATAAATATAAAAAATAAGATAAGATATGTTACAAGACACAGAAAGTGTTGTGTGCAAGTGTGCAAGTGTGCAAATGAGCAAATGACACTGACAGTTATGAGGTAGAGAGTAATGAGTGTGTGATTAGTGATTTGAAGTAAGTCAGATGATGTTAAGAGGCTGACTTTGAGTTCAGGAGCCTGATGGCCTTGGGGAAGAAACTCCTCCTAAGTCTCTCGGTTTTTGCCACCAGGCAGCGGAAGCGCTTACCAGTTGGCAGCATAGTGAAGAGGCAGTTTCCAGGGTGATTTGAGTCCTTAATGATTTTGACAGCTCTGCCTCTGCAGCGTTTGAGGTAGATGTCCTGCATAGAGGGGAGAGCCGACCCAGAGATACGCTCAGCTAAGCGCACAACTCTCTGCAGGGCCTTGCAATCTTGGCTGGAGCTGTTTCCATACCACACTGAGATGCACTGAGTCAATACACTTTCTATGGTCCCTGCATAGAAAGTTTTCAGGATTGTTGGTGAGACCCTGAATTTCCTCAGCTGTCGCAGATGGTACAGTCTTTGCCTGGCTTTCTTAACCTGTGTTTGGATGTGTGTAGTCCAAGTCAGGTCCTCGGAGATGTTTACACCGAGGTACTTGAAGCTGCTAACTCTCTCCACAGGGGTCCCGCTGATCACAAGAGGAGTGTAGGGCAGCAGGTGTCTCTTTCTGAAGTCCACAATCAGCTCTTTGGTTTTGCTCACGTTCAGAGAGAGACAGTTGTCCTGGCACCATGATGTAAGTCTCTCCACCTCATCCAAGTATGCGGTCTCATCATTGTTGGAAATGAGGCCCAGAACCACAGTATCATCATCAAATTTGATAATAGATGTGGATCTGTGAGAGGACACACAGTCATGTGTGTAGAGAGAGTATAGCAGGGGACTCAGAACGCAGCCCTGCGAGGCTCCTACGTTCAGGGTGATGGAGTTTGAGGTGAACTGGCCTACCTTAACCACTTGAGGTCTGCCGGTGAGGAAATCTTTTATCCAGTCGCAGAGTGAAGTGTTTAGGCCAAGGCCTGTGAGTTTGGAAGTCAGCTTGATGGGGACTATGGTGTTAAAAGCTGAGCTATAGTCTATGAATAGCAGTCTTGCATAGTTCCCATTGCTGCTGTCAATGTGTGAGGGAGGAGTGGAGTATGTGAGAGATGGCATCATCAGTTGATCTATTGGAGCGATAGGCAAACTGAAGAGGGTCCAAAGTAACAGGGATGGAGGAGCTAATGTGGCTCTTAACAAGTCTCTCAAAAACCTTCATGACTATAGATGTGAGGGCCACTGGACGATAGTCATTCAGGCAAGAGGGTTTATTGTTCTTAGGCACAGGGATGATGATGGATTTTTTAAAGGAGGTGGGAACATCACCATCAACACGCGTGGTGATCGTGTTCTTGACCACTGCTACTCTCCTTTCCGGGACGCCTACAAATCGCTCCCCCACCCAACTTTCGGCAAATCGGATCATTCTTCCGTTCTGCTCCTGCCTGCTTATAGGCAGAAACTGAAACGAGAAGCACCCGCCCTCAGGACAATTCAATGCTGGTCGGACCAAGCGGATGCTATACTGCAGGACTGTTTTGATCACGTGGACTGGGACATGTTCGGGCAGCGTCTGATGACGACATAGAGGCGTACACAGATTCTGTAACATGTTTCATCAGGAAGTGCGTAGAGGACATGGTTCCGACCAAAACAATCCGTATCTACCCCAACCAAAAACCGTGGATTAACAGCGATGTTCGAGCAGCCTTGTCAGCGTGAACATCTGCCTTTAAATCCGGGAACTTTGACGATCGAAAACAAGCCAGTTACGATCTCAGGAAATCTATCAAAGCCGTCAAACGACAATATAAAAACAAAGTTGAAGAACAATTCAACACCAACAACGCAAGAAGCATGTGGCAGGGCATCAATAACATCACACAGATTTTAAAGGGAATAAACCAGCTACAGTGAACATTGCCGCCTCTCTACCGGACGAACTTAATCTTTTTTATGCTCGTTACAAGGCTCACAACACCGCCCACACAGAAAGCGCTCCTGCAGCTGCTGCAGAGGAGGTGAGTGCAATCTCCATTTCTGTCGCTGATGTAACCCGATCCTTCAAACGGGTGAATATCCACAAGGCTGTGGGTCCTGATGGCATCCCAGGCCGTGTGCTCCGAGCATGTGCATTCCAGCTAACCGGGATTTTCACAGACATTTTCAACCTCTCCCTCTCTCTGTCTGTGGTTCACTTATGCTTCAAAAAATCCACCATTGTGCCCATACCAAAGAAAAATAAAATCACATGCTTGAATGACTGGAGGCCCGTTGCTCTGACACTCATCTTCAGCAAGTGTTTTGAGAAACTCATCAGAGACCACATCTGCTCTGTGCTGCCTGCCTCACTGGATCTGCTGCAATTTGCATATCGCAGCAACCGTTCCACAGACGATGCTATTGCCTTCACCCTGCATACTGCTCTCTCCCACCTGGAAAACAAGAACGCCTATGTGAGGATGCTGTTTGTGGTCTACAGCTCCGCATTCAGTACCATAGTGCCTGCCACACTGGTTGCGAAGCTCCAGACTCTAGGACTAAACAGATCTCTGTGCAGCTGGATCCTGGACTTTCTGACAGGCAGAAGTCAGGTGGTCAGAATGGGCAACAACACTTCATCTCCGCTGACCCTCAACACTGGTGCTCCACAGGGCTGTGTTCTCAGCCCACTCCTGTACTCCCTGTACTCACATGACTGTGCAGCCACACACAGCTCCAACGTCATCATCAAATTCGCTGATGACACAACGGTGATAGGCCTGATCACTGACAACGATGAGACGGCCTACAGAGCGGAGGTGAGTACCCTGACTAAATAGTGTCAGGAGAACCACCTCTCATTCAACATCGACAAGACCAAGGAGCTGGTGGTGGATTTCAGGAGACAGAGCAGAGAACACACACCCATCACCATCGACAAGACACCTGTGGAGCGGGTAAACAGCTTTAAGTTCCTCGGCGTTCACATCACTGATGATCTCACATGGTCTGCTCACACAGATGCAGTGCTGAAGAAGTCACATCAACGCCTCTTCTTCCTGAGACGGCTGAGGAAGTTTGGAATGAGCCCCAGCATCCTCAGATCATTCTACACCTGCACTGTGGAGAGCATCCTGACCGGCTGCATCACCGCCTGGTTTGGAAACACCACCCCTGGCAACTGCAAAGCTCTGCAAAGGGTTGTGCGAACTACCCGCCACATTGTTGGAGGTGAGCTTCCCTCCCTCCAGGATATCTACACCAGGCGGTGTATAAGGAAAGCCCAGAGGATCACCAATGACTCCAGCCACCCGTCCCACAGACTGTTCTCTCTGCTGCCCTCAGGAAGACGTCTCCACAACATCCGATCCCGCACTAGCCGACTGAGGGATAGCTTTTTCCCTCAGGCTATCAGGCTAATGAACAGCCAGAACTAATACACCCTACAGCACACTCCCACTTTACGATATTCCACGCACTGCACTTTAACTCCACAATTTAAACTGGACTACACGTACACACTGCACAAATACAACAATCTATCTGCTACCACTGGATACCATCCAATGCACATCCATGACATTTGCGTATCCAGCTTATGCATAATCTACTGCACCTTTGCATATTACTGTGTGTATATATACAGTATGTGTACATAATGTACAACCCCAAATCAGAAAAAGTTGGGACAGTATGGAAAACGCAAATAAAAAAAGAAAGTAGTGATTTCTAAATTTACTTTGACTTGTATTTCATTGCAGACAATATGAACACAAAATATTTCATGTTTTGTCTGGTCAACTTCATGTCATTTGTAAATATACATCCTTTCCTGTCATTCAGACCTGCAACACATTCCAAAAAAAGTTGGGACAGGAGCAATTTAGGGCTAGTAATGAGGTAAATTGGTTAAATAATTATGTGATTTGAAACAGGTGATGTCAACAGGTGATTGTAATTATGATTTGGTACAAAAGCAGCATCCAAGAAAGGTCTAGTCCTTTAGGAGCAAAGATGGGCCGAGGATCGCCAGTTTGCCAACAAATACGTGAGAAAATTATTGAAATGTTTAAAAACAATGTTCCTCAAAGAAAGATAGGAAGAGATTTGGATATTTCACCTTCAACAGTGCATAACATAATTAAAAGATTCAAGGAATCTGGAGGAATTTCAGTGCGTAAAGGACAAGGGCGCAAGCCTAAGCTGAACAACCGTGATCTCCGATCCCTCAGGCGGCACTGCATCAAGAATCGTCATTCATCTATAAGCAATATCACCACATGGGCTCAGGACTACTTTGGCAAACCTTTGTCAAGTACCACAATACATAGTTATATCCACAAATGCCAGTTAAAACTGTACTGTGCCAAAAGGAAGCCCTATGTTAACAGTGTCCAGAAGCGCCGTCGACTTCTCTGGGCTCGGAGGCATCTGGGATGGACCATCACACAGTGGAAACGTGTACTGTGGTCCGATGAATCAGTATTGCAGGTATTTTTTGGGAGGAATGGACGCCGTGTGCTCCGGACCAAAGAAGAAAAGGATCATCCAGACTGTTACCAGCAACAAGTCCAAAAGCCAGGGTCTGTCATGGTATGGGGTTGTGTCAGTGCCCTTGGCAAAGGTAACTTGCACTTCTGTGATGGCACCATTAATGCTGAAAAGTACATAGAGATTTTGGAGCACAATATGCTGCCTTCAAGAAGACATCTTTTCCAGGGACATCCATGCATATTTCAACAAGACAATGCAAAACCACATTCTGCACACATTACAAAGTCCTGGCTGCGGAGGAAGAGGGTACGGGTACTTGACTGGCCTGCCTGCAGTCCCGACTAGTCTCCAATAGAGAATGTGTGGTGCATTTTGAAGCGCAAAATGCGACAACGAAGACCCCGTACTTTTGCCCACCTTAAGACTTGTTTGCAGGAAGAATGGGACAAAATTACACCTGAAACACTTCATCACTTGGTGTCTTCAGTCCCTAAACGTCTTTTAAGTGTTGTGAAAAGGAATGGCAACATTACAAAGTGGTAAATGCTTTACTGTCCCAAATTTTTTTGGAATGTGTTGCAGGTCTGAATGACAGGAAAGGATGTATATTTACAAATGACATGAAGTTGACCAGACAAAACATTAAATATTTTGTGTTCATATTGTCTGCAATGAAATACAAGTCAAAGTAAATTTAGAAATCACTACTTTCTTTTTTTATTTGCGTTTTCCATACTGTCCCAACTTTTTCAGATTTGGGGTTGTAGAATGTGTACATACGGTGTATAATGTGTATTGATAACTGTAAGTATGTCTATAGTACACTGTGTGTACTGAGTATATGTATGTGTATATTGCACATTTTCATCTGTATAAGTCTGTATGTATGTAATGGTGCTGTCTATTAGAGGTCTTCACGGGTCCACTTGGATCCGAAAACCCGAGACCCGACCCGAGACCCGAGCGGGTTCGGGTACAAAAATTCAACGAGTGCCTCGGACACGGGTCGGGTTCGGTGTTGGCAGGCTCGGGTCTCGGGTAATTAAAATAAATGTGCTTTTCCCAAATGGACCCGATAAGACCCGAATACTTTTAAACTTTCCCGGATGCGTCACCTACTTGTGCGTTCATGTTAATTTCATTTTTGAGAGACGCACGTAAAAAAAGGAACATGTTTGTAACCTCAGAAATCCATCTTATAGATATGAGATCCATCAGAAAATCCACTTACTTCATTACGCTGCGTGTCAATGCAAGGCTTTTCTTCTTTTGTGTGCAGAAGCCCTTCACCAGAGATGAGGTAAATAACGTTGCAGACAAAACTAGCAAATCCATGATTTATTAACCTATCGATTTAATTTTTTATAAAACTATCACGTTTATATTTCAAATCCACTGGTTACAATTAAAAGCCAAACTCAGAAATAACACGTATCCATCAGGCAGGCAAAAATATAAAGTAATAGGCTAATAAGTAAATAAACTGAATGAAAGTAATGGAGCAGCGGCCAAATCAGCAGGACCCCGGGATTTTCCCGGACCGATGCGGGGCTGTAGGCTGTGCACACGTCAATGCCATTTACGTTCGGGTCCAGTCGGGTTCGAAAATAAATGCGGTCGGGTCGGGTCGGACTCGGGTCTAATTTCATCGGGTCTGTCTCGGGTCGGGTTTATCTTTTTTATTATTATTTATGCACGTCGGGTTCGGGTAAGAAGTCATTCGGGACGATTCGGGTCGGGCACGGATTTTAGGACCCGAGAAGACCTCTGTTGTCTATATGTTAATTGTTTCTGCACTGTATGGAGCACGCTCTCAATAATTTCACTCATCAAGGCACATGTGCTGTGATGATGTGACAATAAAAGTGATTTGATTTGATTTGATTTGCTTTGATGATGATCCATCCCTCCCCGATACACTCAATCACTTTTATTCACGGTTTGAAATGCAGAATGACACACCTGCACAAAAACTGCCCACACCTCCCAACGACCAGAAGCTCTGTCTGTCTGCAGTCGACATAAGGAAGACCCTATCCAGGATTAACCCACGAAAGGCTGCGGGTCCTGACAACATACCTGGCCGTGTACTGAAAGACTGTGCTGCACAGCTGACAGATGTCCTAACAGATATATTCAACACCTCGCTGAGCCAGGCAGTCGTCCCCACATGTCTCAAATCAACAACAATCATACCGGTACCAAAGAAATCACCTGTGTACTGTCTAAACGACTACCGTTCCATAGCACTGACTCCAATCATGATGAAGTGTTTTGAGAGGTTAGTCATGCAAAAAATCAAAACCAGCCTCCCCAACACAATCGATCCGCTCCAGTTTGCATACCGTCCAAACCGCTCTAAGGACGATGCAATTTCCTTCACCCTCCACCTGGCTCTTACCCACCTAGAAAATAAGTTTTAACTTTTAAAGTTCCTGCCGATCTTACATCCAGATCAGGTCTGGGTTTTATTCATATGAATGTAAGAAGCCTGCTTCCCAAGTTGGACTTAGTGCGTATCTGGGCAAAAAATACCAGTGCTGACATTATAGTAATATCTGAAACATGGCTTAATAAAACGGTTTCAGATAAAGCCATAGGTATTGATGGTTATACAGTTTACAGGGCTGACAGACCAAAAAGGGGAGGGGGGGTAGCAGTTTATGTTAAGGATAGATTTGAAGTTATTGTGTTACTTTCTGAGTCAGTTGTTAAAAAATATGAATTATTAGCTTTAAATCTTATTGTTTCCAAGACCTTACATCTTACAGTAGTTGGATGCTACAGACCTCCATCAGCTAGTAATGATGCCATTTCTTCTCTGATGCACTCGGTGACTTCCTTGAATTACAAAGAGCTGGTCCTTCTGGGTGATTTTAATGTGAATTGGCTGCAGTCAGCATCTGATGGTTTTAAAGCAATCTGTGATACTCTTAATCTCTTTCAGTTAGTCGAGACACCTACTAGACCTAACTTGAAGGATTGTAAAAAGTCTACATTAATTGATCTCATTTTTAGTAATGCTCCCCATAAGTACTCTTCAGCTTCTGTATATGCTAACGATGTTAGTGATCACTGCGTCATTGCCATAGTCAGAGATACCAAATTACCTAAGCATAAACCACGTATTATCACTAGACGATGTTTGAGACATTTTAATGAACAAGGTTTTCTTCTTGACGTAGCTCATTACAATTGGGATAGGATCTTTCTTATCCCTGATGTTGAGTCTGCCTGGATATATTTCTATGATGGTTTTATATCAATCATCAATAGGCATGCACCTTTTAAAAAATTCCGTGTTAAAGGTAGGGATAACCCTGGTTTTCTGTAGCCCTATCTGCTCTTATTCGTGAGCGTGATGTTGCTTGGGCGAAAGCTAGACAATCTGACTTAAGCTCTGACTGGATTTACTTTAGGCAGCTTCGGAATAAATGTACAGTCGCTATCAGAAAGGCTAAGGCTGATTATTTTATTGCAAATTCTACTTTTAATGCAAATAATCCCAAGAAATTTTGGCAAAATATAAAGTTGATAACAGGTAGTAATAACACCTCTAGCTTTCCTTCATGTATAAATATGGATTCCACTAGTATATCAGATAAAGAACAAATGCTTAATTGTTTCAATAAGCATTTTGTTGCCTCCGGGTTTTTATTTGAATCACAAAATTTTGTATGTTCTGATTCTGATTTTATTAATGCAGAAAGTCGTTTAAAAAAGGATGAATTTAGATTTAAACAAATTAAGAGTCCTGATGTTTATAAAGCACTCAAATTGCTTGATACAAACAAATCACCAGGCCCTGATGGTGTGGAATCTGTTTATTTGAAATTAGCAGCAGCCTTTATTACATCTCCTCTGACTTATATTTTTAATCTTTCTTTAAATACGGTGTCATTCCGGAAATCTGGAAATCAGCTTTTGTCGTTCCTCTATTAAAAGGGGGAGATTCTACTATATTAGATAATTACAGACCAATTTCAAAGCTCTGTGTTTTATCAAAGATCTTAGAAAGCATTATCAGTGAACAGTTGACATGTTATTTAACCGCAAATAAAATGTTGTCTATTAATCAATCTGGATTTCGTAAAAAACACAGTACCACAACAGCTGCATTGAAAGTTCTAAATGATATTGTGGGCTCGATTGATAATGGTGATTTCTGTGCTTCTCTTTTTATTGACTTATCGAAGGCTTTTGACACAGTGGATCATGAAATATTGCTGCATAGATTGAAGAGTGTTGGTTTATCAAGTGATGTTACTCCCTGGTTTAAAAATTATTTAAGTGGAAGAACTCAGTGTGTACAAGCTGAGGGTAAACTCTCTGATTCATTGGTGATTGCCAAAGGTGTTCCCCAAGGATCTGTGCTGGGTCCCCTTTTATTTACCATTTATATAAACAGTCTCGATTACAACATTCAGGATGCCAACTTTCATTTCTATGCAGATGACTCTGTCATATATTGTAGTGCTTCTTCTGTACAACAAGCCATTTATAAGCTCCAGTCAGCCTTTGATGTTATTCAGTCACGGATTTACAATCTAAAACTTGTTCTGAATGCTGATAAAACCAAGTATATGTTGTTCTCAGGTGCAAAAAAATTTGATAATAATTTATCCTCTCTTCAGACCTTACAAGGTTCCGTGATTGAATTAGTAAAAGAGTACAAATATCTTGGCATTATTGTTGACGATGTCCTATCTTTTAGCTCTCACATTACTCAACTGAAGAAAAAATTGAGAATTAAGCTTGGGTTTTATTTTAGGAACAAGTTTTGTTTTTCATTCAATGTACGAAAGAAATTGGTTACTGCTACTTTTCTACCCGTGCTTGACTATGGTGATGTAGTGTATCAGTTCGCACCGTCATATCTTCTATCCTCTTTAGATGCCGTTTATCATGGTGCTTTAAGATTTATATCAGATTGTAAATCCTCAACTCATCACTGTTTATTGTATAACAGAGTAGGTTGGTCTTCTTTGCTTATCAGAAGAAAAATGCACTGGTATTTAATTATTTATAAAGCCATTTTGGGGATGTTGCCATCATATCTCTGTTGTCTTATAAAACAGAAAATTGTTGAGAAATACTTCCTTCGCTCACAAAATTGTTATACGCTCTCTGTTCCTTTTGTTCGATCTGAACTAGGTAAAAAGGCTTTTATGTACGCAGCTCCGACTGACTGGAATCTTCTGCAATCGAAACTGAAATTACAAAATTTGCTGTCTTTGGATCATTTTAAAACAGTTATTCGACAAATGGAAACTGACTCAACAATATGTAACTGTTTTTAAGTGTCTTTTGTCTGTTTGTGTTGTAATATTTTGTGATGAAACCGATGTATTGCTGCCCATTTTGGCCAGGACACTCCTGCGAAAGAGATTCTTAATCTCAGAGAGTCTTTTCTGGTTAAATAAAGGTTAAATAAAAAAAATAAAAAATAAAAAATAAAGACTCCTATGTTAGAATGCTGTTCATTGACTTCAGCTCGGCATTCAACACAATAATCCCACAACAGCTCATAAATAAACTAAACCTGCTGGGCCTTAACAATTCCCTCTGTAATTGGATCCTGGACTTTTTAACCGAAAGACCTCAGTCAGTCCGTGTCGGCCACAACACCTCGAGCACTACCACACTGAGGACAGGTGCCCCACAAGGCTGTGTGCTCAGCCCACTGCTCTTCACGCTGCTGACCCACGACTGCACTGCCAAGTTCAGCTCCAACCACATCATCAAGTTCGCTGATGACAGAACAGTGGTAGGTCTCATCAGCAACAACGATGAAATGCACTACAGAGAGGAAGTGGCACAGCTGGCTGAATGGTGTGGTGCTAACAATCTGTCCCTCAATGTGGAGAAGACAAAGGAGGTTGTGTTGGACTTCAGGAGGAGGAACTCCATTGACCACCCCCCACTGACCATCGACAGCTCGACTGTGGAGAGAGTCAGCAGCACTAAATTCCTGGGGGTGCAAATCACGGAGGATCTCACCTGGACCACCAACACCATGTCACTCTCCAAGAAGGCACAACAGCACCTACACTTTCTCCGCCGGCTGAAAAGAGCAAGTCTCCCACCACCCATCCTCACCACATTCTACAGGGGCACCATTGAGAGTGTGCTGACCAGCTGCATCACTGTCTGGTACGGGAACTGCAGTGCTGCTGACCGCAAGACCCTCCAGCGGACAGTGAACACGGCTGAAAAGATCATCGGTGCCCCTCTTCCATCCATCCTGGACATTTTCCTTGCACGATGCTCCAGCAAAATCAACAGCATCGGGAAGGACCCCACCCACCCTCCCACAGTCTCTTCCAGCTCCTACCATCAGGAAGACGGTACCGGAGCATCAGAGCCCGCTCTGCCAGGCTGCTCAACAGCTTTTTCCCCCAGGCTGTGAGAGCCCTGAACCCAAATCCCCCCGCCCTCCTCTAAAAAAACCCATGCAAACCCCTACCTCCTGAAACATGGACCATCTCCCCCACCCCTCTCAAAACACCTCACAAACTTACCACACCAAAGAAAAAACTGTGAACGTTTTTGTGCAATTCAAGTGTGCTACACACAGGTGAGTGGGCCTGTACAAACCACCTGTAGTAACACACTCTCCTCTATGCTTTTTCACACACTGCTGTGTGTACACAATCCCACAAAAGACTCAGCAATATATGTATGTTTACATGCTCATGCACTACAAATAATCTTGTACTGTTCCCCAGCCAGCTGCTTGACTCACAATGTTTCTCTCTGCACATGTACAGTATTTATGTGAAGCATTCGTATATTTTTTATCTTTTATCTTTAGTTGCATAGGGTAAACATTTATATATACATAGTACACTTAGTCAAAATCTGTCAGTAGGTTAGATGTGTATAGGTTTATAGTGTTTTACTTCATTGTTGTATGTCTGTATTTATGTAGCACCGTGGATCTGTGAGGCATGACATTTCGTTCCACTGTATGTCCCCACATGTAGCAGAATGACAATAAAGCTCAACTTGAACTTGAAAAGTTTGGGAACAACTGATCTGGATAAATTTGAAAATGCTTATTTTTCTCAATGTTTTGGCCTTCCAGTAAAGGAAGGTCTGTAGTAAATTTAAAAATGCTGTTTTCTTGATGTAGTGTGGACTAATGTAAGTGTCCTGCAAAGTGGACGTCTCAGATTATTCCGAATTGATTGTGTTTATGTTAAGTTAAAAAGGCACTTGAAATAGTATGAATGAAGGCAGTGAAAAAAGTTGAGGCTATATATAATGTATACTGTATTACTTTATTTACTCAAGTATATGCCATCATACCTCAAACTTATCCAATATGTGCTACTGGAGTTTCATGTGAGTGTGATGACATTGCAGGATGATCCGTGTTCATTTGTTTTTTTATTTAATATTGAAAACAGAAACATGAGAAAACAGCACCATTTTCAATTTTATTTTTTTTCAAAAACATGAAAAGACAACAATTTGCCTTAATTTTTCGTTTTTACATTCAGGGGTAGAAAATGGATAAACAGTTTGAATGTTCGATTTCCATATGTGGGAGGGAATTAAACGCCCCTTTTCACTGATTGGTCAAGCAAAAATGAAACGGTGCCGTCATTATATCGTCTTCAGTTCTGTGCAACAGAATAAGAGTCCTCCGCTGTTAAGGTGTTTATTGCAACTCCTGCCTTTCGCCTCTCTCTCATCAAATGACCAGACTAACAAATGGACAGGGTTTACTTCTGTGTAGGTATAGTTTATCTATGGCAAGTATTAGGTGCTTATTGCAGAAATATGTATGTACCTAAGATCTGCAGCCACATTACCTATTTAGTCTATTTCTTTGGCACACCACACATTTTATTTAGCTGTCCAGTTATCAAAATCTTTGTGGCAAAGCTGTGTGACGCACTGGACAACACGGGGGGAATGCATTTACATTATAGTGAAGCGCAGACCAGTATTGATTTTAGTGTGAATAAGCAGCAGTCATAACTTTTATTTTAGACAGTACAGTTTCATTAATAATGAGAATGAATTGATTTGATTTTAGACACAAATCAGTTTTATTTGAGTTAAAACACAGGCGTTTCATTCTTGAATGAATCGTAGTCTTTGAATGAATCTTTTTTGTGAGTGGTTCAATGACCCATATGCTTTGCTCCTGAACAAATCAGCATTTTGAATGAATCGGTTGAATTGATGGCACAATGACTTGCTGCCACCTACTGGCGATGTAACCTTCATTTATACAATTCAAGTATCCAATTGTTTCATTTTGTCACTCATTTCATATTTCTTTTTTTTTGTTATCAACAATTTTTTATTTTATTTTTTCACACATAACACAACATAGCATCCAAAATATAACAAAACAAAACAACAGACACATACTCAACATATCAAGGTCCAATCAAAAGGGAGGGAGAGAGGGAAGGACAACAAAAACACAAAAGTCACTCCTTTATACAATCACGTATATCCAATAAAAAACACTGCCAAGCATCAATGGTCGAAGGCCTGGCCCCACCGACTCGCACCGTTGCACATTCACATGTCACTATTTGCAGGAGGCTACGGATCCAATATGTTTTTGTACACATGTGTGGTGTAAACCAGTTCTGTATTATTGTCTTCTTTGCAGCTGTAAAACCAGCAAAGAACATTCTCTTTTGCATTGAACTAATACAGAGACCAGAATCATCAAGAAGACACAAACTTGGGTTAACAGACCAATCAATTTGCAGTAATGATGACAAAACCAGGTTTACATGTGTCCATAGACTGATGACGACAGGACATTCCCAAAACATATGCAGAAAAGTGCCTGATGATGTAGTGTTACATATATGGCAGTTCAAATTTGACTGTAGTTTCATTTTAAATCTTTTGTAAGGAGTTATGTATGCTCTATGAATGACTTTGAAGTGAATAAGACGATAAGCCAGATTTTTCATTTCATATTTCTGTAGGCTATTCAGAATGTTTTTGTTTAAAACAGTAGTCTCATTCCATAATGCAATTGCTGTGTTAATGCATTTACTGCCGTCTGAGCAGCATTAACCATCTATGGGATATTGTCATTTATAAATGACTCTAAGAAAATTGCATTTAAAATACAATATTAATGTTCAACCAACAACATTTTATTTTAGTGATGTCAAATAACATCCCCTTCAACCAGTAAAATTAAAATGTATTAGCCATATGCTTTGGTAAATTAGCACATTTTTGGTAACTAAGTAGTAAAGGAGACATTAGCACATGTTAGGTCACATGCTCTCAAGGCTCCATAGTGAGCTCATTTTATTCTAGAAAATACATATAAATTCAAGTTATAAAAAATATAATTGTCCAAATGTGTTTTCTAAAGTTTTTTGTCATTTGTAATGCACTTTTATAAAAACAACAACTCAAAAACCAACAAATCTGAGCGTCATGCATAACTGACAAAGTCCTATTATGTGATGCATATTTTGTGGAGCTGGCACTATTGACCAGCATTGGTGGGCAGTATAATATCCTTTATGCATGTGTTTTAGGTTCATTTTTGTAAGATGGAGAGACAAATCTGCACTTATTTCAGAAAGTATTGATGATAGTGATATGAGTGCATCAGAAAATCAGGTTGTAGTAATAAAACAAGTTTTTGAGGACCAAGAGGATATAAGCAATGAGGGTGAAGGCAGTGATGAAGAATAGGTTGTTGTGGAAGTCAGGCATTTTGGTACATTATTGTATGCCAGTTTGAAAAATGTGATCCATACAACAACCAGAGGTCAGGAAAGATGCCAAATGTCTATTGGCATTACTATACTGACAGGCAGCAATGCTCCAATGATGACTGCACAAGTCAACATCTACTTATGTGTGGGATGTGTGGGGTACACTGAAAAAGAAGAGTCTTGTTGATTTTCATTTGTGCTACGATAATTGATTTGAAATTCCAAGATGAAACACAATGTTAAATTTGTTTTAATGCTTTTGAAACACTATGATTTTCAGGCAGTGAAATTGCATCCGAATTTGTGTCAAGTTTTAGACATTTTCACGCTTAAGTTCAAAATCAAATATAGCAGCACAAGAAACAAGATTTTTTTTTTTTTGAAAGAGTAAGACCTTTTCACTTCTTTTCAGATAGTGAAAAAAAACATTCGATTGTGTGTGAAGTTTCAGACAATTTGCCAAAAATAATTTACCCTAATGGGACAAAATCAGTTATAAATGACAGATCCCTAAAAAAAAAGGTCAAAGGTCAGATGAAGAAAACTAATTTTGGAAAATTATTTTACTCCTAAATATATGTTAAATATAAAGTCAATTATTTTTAAGGTGTAAATTCACAATTAGTTCAACTTAAGATGCAGCTTCTGTGCCACAGTGCATCAGTTTTGTACTGATGTAATTGGTAAAACCTATGATGTCATATTTTTCAAATATTGACAAAATTCAGGAATTTAATATTAAAGGTGACAGGCATATTTAATAAAGTTAGAAAAATGCCCTTTCCTATAAAAATAGCATGTATTATATGCATGTATAACATGCCGTTGGATAATGAAAGTATCATATAAACTTCTCTATTATTTATTTTTTTGACATAATAATCAAAACGGTAAGATAGCTTTATATTCACACTAAAACCGATACTAGTCTGCACTTCACTATAATGTAAATGTCACGCAGCTTTGCCACACAGATTTTGATAACCGGACAGCTAAATAAAATGTGCGGTGCACCAAAGAAATAGACTAAACGGGTAATGTGGCTGCAGATCTGAGGTACATACATATTTCTGCAATAAGCACCTAATATTTGCCATATAGAATCTATGCCTACACAGAAGTAAGCCATGTCTAGGTGCTGCCCCAGTATGGTTTGTGTCAAGCCATTTGTTAGTCTGATTGTTTGATGAGAGGGAGATGAACGCAGGAGTTGCAATAAATGCTTTAACAGCGGAGGACTCTTATTCTGTTGCACAAAACTGAAGACGACATGATGACGGCACCATTAGATGCTTGCTTGACCAATCAGTGGAAAGGGGTATTTCAAGAGCAGGAAAAAATGTGACATATTTAGTTTGATAAGAGTAAGTCTTTATCTGTGTTAAATACCTCAGTATGTTCAGTTGACAGTGTGAACTCTTCAGTCCATCAGAGAGCCACTTCACTCCTGAATCCTGCAGATCATTGTTACTAAGGTCCAGCTCTCTCAGACAAGAGTTGGTTGACTGTAGAGCTGAAGACAAACTTTCACAGCACTCACCAGTGATATTACAGTTGACCAATCTAAGCAGAACAATAAAACAGTAAGAAACTCCTGTCACAAAACCTGTTAGATGACAAATTTGCAGTGATCACTTCCACCTAAACTCTTTGAGAGACTGTGCGAGCTGTGGGGGTGTTGATGAATCCAATCAGTACAATCAATGATTTGATCATTATGCAGAATATGCACCAGATGTAATCATAGTCAGATGTAATATTTTTTTTACAGAAGAATAACAGAATCCATAGAAAATTCCTCCTTTAATATATTTTGGATCTGAACTCTTTCACTGCAAGCATTTTTCAAAAAAAAGTTGACAACAAAGCCAGCATTTTGAAAGCCAGCAAAATTGTAAGTGACCCCAGGATATTTTTTTACGAATATCTGCACAAAAAAATGAATCAAAATAAAGACCCGAGCCTCTAAAAAAAAATGTATTAAAGCTTTTTTTCATCAACACTTGAATGTGGGTAGGTTTCATAAATCAACATTTTTAACAAAAAGATGAAAAATATGTTATTATCAAAGACTATATTTGGATCAGATTCAGAACAATGATTAAAACCAGGGATTTTATAATTTTGGAATAACTGTTTTTTGAATAAACACTTTTAAATTGTCCTTTGAAGTTGTGTTCTGTAGGCTAGTATTCAAAAATAGGACTTCTGTGCATTTTGTTTTAGACAAATTTTAAGAAAATGGAACTATAATGGAACATATAACTAAATTGATTAGTAATATGGCCCCTTGGTAAAGAAAAACTGCTGGCTCTCGTCACTATCAAAGTTGCCCATCCTTGAGCAAAACATAGATATATCACGTTCATCATCACGCCAGCTTGCACAGTCTTATATGTCTTCATGGGCTCAACATTTCATTCAGTGATGTTAAAAAGCATTGTCTTATATGCTGATTAATGTTTGATGATCATGTTAGCTTGTATACTACTTATTACACTGTTATAGCTATAGCCCTTGTTTCTGTTTCTTTGCCTGTGTTTTGTTCTGTACTGTCTCAAAAGATGCATAAAGCCCCCTCTGCCATATAGCCGGAAAATTCTATTAGTTTATATTCAGTACACAAAAATCACTGAAGAGTCGGTGGCCACACAAGTACAAGGCACATGTAAAAAACACACAAGATGTGGGTACACTCAAGGAGTGCAGACAAAAGCATGAACTTTTTAGCAACATTTTGTGTAGTGCTTGTGTTTCTGTATTCTTTATTACTATGCATTTGTTTTGTTGGTAGTGGTACCAACTACTGAAATGTTTGTATTATGATAACAACACTATTTCAAGCTAATAACAACAAATAACTAATTACACTGAAGCTATTTACTTAAGTGGATAGATAACCATTCAATTATATAATTAATTTAATCAGAGCAGTAGTTTTTTGGCAGAGATTGCCAAAAAGTATGTTATTAATAACAGTTCAGTTTACTTCCTTCTTCCTATGCTATAACCATAAAGAAGTTTTTTTTCTTTAACTGCACTTGGGTTCTTCACCCACAAGCTAAAGTTTTGTTAAAAAGTCCTATTCAAAACAAAATATGAAAGTCAAACCTCAGTATGTTCAGTTGACAATGTGAACTCTTCAGTCCATCAGAGAGCAGCTTCACTCCAGAATCCTGCAGGCAATTGTTACTGAGGTCCAGCTCTCTCAGATGGGAGTTTGATGATTGGAGAGCTGAAGACAAACTATCACAGCACTGACCAGTAAATCCACCACCTGCCATACTGAAAAAAACAATAAAGGATTCAGTAATTAAAACGTGAGTACATACGTGAGTTTTGTATAAGTTGTAA
The DNA here is from genome assembly GCA_023376895.1 of Aspiorhynchus laticeps. Taxonomy (NCBI): domain Eukaryota; kingdom Metazoa; phylum Chordata; class Actinopteri; order Cypriniformes; family Cyprinidae; genus Aspiorhynchus; species Aspiorhynchus laticeps. Next base: position 36,240,225 of record CM041813.1, read on the forward strand.
GATAAAGGCTATAGATAACTGGCAGGTAATTTACAGTAATTTAAAATAAAATGATAATTATGAGATGATTTTTTTTAGAATAACCATTAAATAAAAAGGAAAACATGATTATCTCATGCCGTTAGAAATATAAAAAATACTGTATTTTTTAAAAAAAAAAAATTATTTTTAAAAATGTTATATACAACGTAGTCATTTATGACACTCATTCGTGAAATCACCACCAGGTGACAAAAGGACTGTTTGCAACATTGCTCAATAAGCCTGGAAGTGTGACATTTTAGCTTGTGAATGAAAATTAAAAATTTTAATAAAATAATGATATAAATAATAATTATATAGGGTGACCATATGTGCCCTTTTTCTTGCCAGGATTTCTATATTTCTTTGATTCAAAGAACCTTGAGAGCATTTTGAAAACATAAGGAACCGATGTCATACCGCATGCAAACAAAGCCAAAACCTAGATATTTATCGGCAATATAGAAATAATGGCCAGGACGCCCCCGGGAAAAAGGCATTTTTCAGACACTCCACTAAGAGTCTGGCTTTGTCTTAGACTTGGTCTAAAGCAGGCTTTCTCAAGCCTGGTCCTCGAGGGCCACTGCCCTGCAGATTTTAGCTCCAACCCTAATCAAGTACACCTGAACCAGCCAATTAAGCTGTTCAGGATCACTAGAAAGCTACAGGCAGGTGAGTTTGATAAAGGTTGGAGCAAAACTCAGCAGGACATTCGCCCTTGAGGACCAGGGTTGAGAACCCCTGGTCTAAAGGTATGTCTATTCAGGACATTTGTTTAGTGGCAGGATGGTCTTTGTAGAATATTTTTGTGGTGCTGAAGATGCTGGCACTGTCTTGGCCAAAAAGGGCCTATGTCACACCTCTTTTGTTCCACTGGCTACCATTTGAAGCTCACATCAAGTTCAAGACATTGATGCTTGCTTACAGACCTACCATGGGCTCAGCACCCTACTACTTCTACTTGCTCTTACGAGTCTACAACCCCTTGAGAAGCCTGTAATTGGTAAACGAGCAATGGCTCATGGTACCACCACAGAAAGGCAAAAAATCATTAACCAGAACATGTTTGTTCACTGCTCCACGCTGATGGAATGATCTCACTATCCTTATCCAGAATGAAGAATCTCTGACAATATTCAGAAGACAGCTGAAAACTCATCTCTTCCGTGAGCAGTCACTTTGGATGAAAGTGTCTGCAAAATTAATAAATGTAAATCAAAGGGAACATCTCGGGTTACTAATGTAACTATGGTTCCCTAAAAGGAGGGAACGAGACATTGTGTAAGCTGGCGTGTAAAAACTTTTTAAAGTCTTTGTGTATATGCTGTAGCTCAATTGAAAGATTCAAACATATTAGTGCTCAGTGAGGGCTTACATAATGGCCAGACCTTCCCATGCTTGAGTGCCACTGGCTGTTGCAATAGCATGATTCTATTGAATCAGGCTTCAGTATTTTCAGAGAAAGTGAGTTTCCCCAGTGCACCAACTGTCAACACAATGTTGACCTCAAAAGGGAACCATGGTTACTTAAGTAATCTAAGGTGTTTTACTTTCACAGCACAGAAAACAGCATATACTAGACCAGGGACCTCATTTATAAAACTCTCCGTAGATTTCATCCTAAAAGTGTACGTAAGCACAAAAGCTAGATTTTAGAAAAAAAATCAGATTTACAAAACCATGCGTTCACTAGAACCTGTGCAAAAATCCCTTTATAAATCCCAGTCAGGGGAAGATTGTGCGTACGTGAAACTTCCCCTCTTCTCCTCCCTGAAATAACCATATATGGAGCTTACAATGCCTAGTTTTACTATGCATAACCTCATCTGCATATCATTTCCATGCATATTCCCATCCACATGACACCATGTTTAACACTGTCAAAGATAAAAGACATTAAGGAAATATGAGACTATACAGACTATAAATGCCATTTGTGCCATACATTCATTTTTATTGTTAAAAATCATCCAATATCCTTGTTGTGTTTTAGAGTAAATATAGCCTATCAAAATATCCATAAAAACAAAACTGTTTAAAATAATTATCAGATAAATATTTTAGAATATAGTTGATCTCATTGTTTTACACTGGCCAAATAGTATTTCAATTATATTAAACAATTCAAATAAAATAAAATTGATGCAGTTTTGCTGATAAGGTGAACATCTTTTTGCTATTTTTGGAAACAGAGAGGCCTATATTTATTGCAGTGTAAATACAATTGTCTGACTCGGAGCGTCACTGACATTTGGAAAGGAAACGTGTAAATATTACTGCTTTCTTTAAGTTGTATCCTTCAAATACAGTTTTTTTTTTCATAATGTTGTGGCGATGCCTACACACGATATCAACCTCTGTGCAGCTGCAGTTGTACAGTAAGCTATTATCATTGGACATATTCAAACCGGACAATGGACCGTTCGACCACTGAATCCAGCAGTGTCCGCCATAAGTGCGCATCATTGATCATTGTTCTCGCTAAATATTTATATTTATATTTATATTTTCTCATAACATGAGATCTGCAGTTTAGTTTAAAGATGTATTATTGTGCAACTATTGCAATCCTCGCTGTCATTAGAACATAGCCACATGAAAAGGGATCAAGCGCATCCACTATAAATGTGTCTAAATCCATATAATTTTTGTTTAACTTCTGCGTAATGACTTTATGTAATTGCAGTGCTTATTTCCATTAATCAGAGTAAATGTGTATATCAGAGTAAATGAAAACAGAGTTTAAAATCCTTGCTTACTTCATTACTTTTCTCAATCCAGGAAAAAGAATGCGTATGCACAGTCAAGAGCATCTGTACGTTGCACAAATATTTACGCCAAGTTTGTTTTTTAGAAATCCAGATACGTGCATGGAAAACAGTGTGTGGAAAACAACTTCCACGCAACATTTATACATGAGGCCTCAGGGGTTTCAACAATAGCCTGTGAGATCCACTTTTGTGCAGAGTTCAGTTCCAACCCTAATCAAACACACCTGAACAAGCTAATCATTGTCTTCATGTCCTAATAGAAAGCTACAGGCAGGAGTGTTTGATCAAGGTTGGAGCTAAACTCTGCAGGAAATTGGACCTTGAGGGTCAGAGTTGAGAACCCCTGTTCTAGACATTGCTGAAACTTTGCAGATCTTTTCCATTCACAAAGAGCTATAGTACACACAAGATGAAAGTTAATATCTGATTTTTTTTTATTAATAATATTGGCACTTTAACACCACATAACCTATGCAGGTACCCACTAACAATATAGGACTGAGAACCAGTGTTGGGTGTTACACGTTACTGTAATTAAATTACTTATCCACTGAAAAAGTAAAGTAAGGGATTACTGTTAATTTTTAGGTAATTTAATTATAGTTACTTATAAAGTACTTGCGTTACATGCTGTAAATAATTTCAACAGTTCTAAAATCAATATTGAATTTGAAATCTAAATTTACAGTTTAAAGATAAAATTGAATGCAGCGTCTTTAACCATCTACGCGACGGCGCGTTCACTTTCAGTTTTTCCTGATTCACAGAGAAACCTTAAATACTCAGATACGGAAAAGACTAAAATCCATTGAATCTAACAACAATCTGTGTACACTGACAATAAGAACAAAACATTTTGCTTTTGTAAAATAAACAATTTTAAACAATCTAGGTCTCCGTGAGCAACTTTCTACGCATCACAAACTCAGCGAATACTTGACACAGAGACATGCAAAATATGTCTATAGAAAGCTTGAAGTGTCTACTTTTAAATGAATGAATTTAAATCGAAAATTAATATTCTCTGATTATGTAATCTATATGAAACCAAAGCGAGGTACAGTCTTTCCGGTATATGAAGCTTGAAGTGTCTACTTTTAAATGAATGAATTCAAATCGAAAACAAATATTCCTGATCCTGATTATGTTATCCGTATGAAAGCGAGGTACAGTCTTTCCCGTATCTGAAAGCTTGAAGTGTCTACTTTTAAATCAATGAATTCAAATCGAAAACAAATATTCTCTGATTATGTAATCCTTATGAAACTAAAGCGAGGTACAGTCTCTCCTGTATCTGAAAGCTTGAAGTGTCTACTTTTAAATGAACGAATTCAAATCGAAAATGAACATTATCTGATTATGTCATCCGTTTGAAACTAAAGCGAGGTACAGTCTTTCACGTATATAAAGCTTGAAGTGTCTACATTTAAATGAACGAATTCAAATCGAAAATTAATATTATCTGATTATGTAATCCTTATAAAACTAAAGCGAGGTACAGTCTCTCCTGTATCTGAAAGCTTGAAGTGTCTACATTTAAATGAACGAATTCAAATCGAAAATTAATATTATCTGATTATGTAATCCTTATAAAACTAAAGCGAGGTACAGTCTCTCCTGTATCTGAAAGCTTGAAGTGTCTACTTTTAAATGAACGAATTCAAATCGAAAACGAATATTATCTGATTATGTTATCCGTATGAAACTAAAGCGAGGTACAGTCTTTCCCATATATGAAGCTTGAAGTGTCTACTTTTGAATGAACAAATTCAAATTGAAAATTAATATTATCTGATTATGTAATCCGTATGAAACTAAAGCGAGGTACAGTCTTTCCCGTATCTAAGCTCATTATATGCAGTCACCTGCGCACCCTCACCTAGATACAAAAAATAGATTTTAAAAAAATCAAGATTCATCTAATTTTCATCGTTTTTGAAAGAAGACCTGCTATGAGGAATAAGCTGGATTTTACCTCAGAAGAACAGCGCAATCTGACGCAGCTTTATTCAGCTGAGGAGATCGTTTCTGTATTCTGTATTCTATTCTTATCTATAACGTGTTATTTTTCCTGAACATCTTACCAAACTGAAATGTATTATGTAACTTTTCTTAAGCTTTGTTGTTATTCAGATATTTTGCAGAGTATTTCTATTTGTTAACCAAAGGTGGTTACATTTTTTATAAAAGTGTTTAAGTATTACAGTTGTTTTAAAGCTAAAAGGCTAAACTATTCTATGTTTGACTCAAATTGAAAGAATAAATTGTTTAATTTCTATTGGTTTATAGGGATTTTAAGATGTAGCCTAATTAGCTATTTTAATAATTAAGTTACTTATTGAGTAACTAAATTACTTTTCAGACAGAGTAATTAGTGAAGTAATTTTGAAATATCGATGATATTGATGTATATTGATGATGAAATTAGTAATAATAATTAATTACTTTTTGAAAGTAACTTACCCAACACTGCTGAGAACCAAATACTTCCATTTTAAATTGATTCTATAAGTGGAACTGTGAATAATCTCTATCAATACATTTGGACTTCATTTCTAAGTATAAGGAATGAGAATGTGATGTGTGTATATATATATATATATATATATATATATATATATATATATATATATATATATATACATATTATATATCTGTACACACCTACAGTATGTGACCAAACTTTGTGTGCCATGACACAAAAACAGACATTATTTAAATATATAAAAAATATATAAATCTGTTTATTTCACAATACCAAAAAAAAGAAAATTTGACAATGGTCTAGCAACTTGAAAGAGGTTCGGGGGATCTGATGCAGCATATGTATGCAGGCAACATGTTTTCATCTTGTTACTATGACATGAACTGTTTTATTTAATCAAACTATTCATTAACATAATTCAACATACTGAATGAATGAATCATATGAATCAATGTGAAACTAAAACCTGAGTATTTTCAGTTGACAGTCTGAACTCTTCAGTCCAACAGAGATCAGCTTCACTCCTGAATCCTGAAGGTCATTGTTATTCAGGTTCAGCTCTGTTAGATGAGAGTTTGATGACTTCAGAGCGGAAGACAAACTTTCACAGTGCTGATCAGATAGACGACATCCAACAAGGCTGTAGTGAAGAACAACAATGTAGTGAGGAGGAGATGGGTAGCTAATACGGGTATAATGAATAATGACTCAACACTTTGTTATAAATAATACGGCTGTGTGATATTGACAAAAAAATATATCTATTTTCTGGGATTTTATCATTGATTAAAAAATAATAAATACTCACATAGCTTTTCTGCAGTTAATCATCGCTGGTATCAGTCTCATTTTACCCACATTTGATGTGTTGTATTTCATGAAATCAAATTCTTCCAGCACCTCCTCTGACATCTGAAGCATGTAGGCTATTGCTGAGCAGTGACCAGGGGAAAGTTTATTCTCTGAATGTTCACCTGATTGCACAAACTCCTGAATCTCTCTGTACAGAGTCTGATCATTCACTTCAAGAAGACAGAGGAATAGACTAATGGATCTGTCAGCTAAGTAACCATAGCTTTCCTTAATTTTGTCTTTAATGTACTGTGTGATTTCTCTGATGGTCTCTGAGCTGTCTTCTGTACTCGTCAGTAGATCCTTTAAGAGTCTCTGATTGGACTCCAGTGAGATGCCCAAAAGGAACCGCAGAAAAAGGTCCAGGTAACCATTTGTACTCTGAAGAGTTTTATCAATTGCTGATTTTAGAAGCTCACACAAAGCGTTTTGCTTAGATATGTAGCTCTCATGTCTGTTATCCAGAAATAACTGCAATGACCCCATATTCTTTATCAGATGGGAGTAAAACACAAATAAAGCAGCTAGAAACTCCTGAAAGCTCCGATGTATGAAGCAGTAGACCTTCCTGTGATGAATCACTGATTCCTCCTTAAAGATCTCAGTGCAAATCCCAGAATACACAGAGGCATCAGTGGTGTTTATACCGCTCTCTTTTAGGTCTTCCTCATAAAACATGACATTGCCCTTCATCAGCTGTTTGAAGGCCAGGTCAGCAAGTTTCACAATCACTTCTCTGTTGGACTGCAGCAGTTTCTCTGGATCTCTCTCTTCATACTTCTGATTTCTTTTGTTGATCTGAATCAGCAGGAAATGGATGTACATTTCAGTCAGATTTTGAGGGATTTCTGAACTTTCATCTTGTTTCAGGAGGTTTTGAAGCACATTGGCTGAGATCCAGCAGAAGACAGGTATGTGGCACATGATGTGGAGGCTTCTTGACCTTCGAATGTGTGAAATGATTCTGCTGGCTTGATGCTTGTCACTGATTCTCTTCTTGAAATATTCCTCCTTCTGAGGGTCACTGAATCCCTGAATTTCAGTCACACGGTTGATGTATTTGGAGGGGATCTGATGGGCTGCTGCTGGTCTGGTGGTGATCCAGATGAGAGCAGAGGGAAGCAGCTCTCCTTTCATGAGCTTTGACATCAACACACCCACTGATGAAGTCTCATTCACATCACTAACTTTTTCATCATCTGAAAACATCAATGTGATTCTGCTTTCATCCAGACCATCAAAGATAAACACAACTTTACACTCCTCATACACTTTTGAGTTCAGATCTTGAAGTTCAGGATGAAAGTCCAGCAGAAGTCTGTGAAGACTGTACTGATTGTCTTTAATCAAGTTCATCTCTCGAAATGGAAGCACAAACATGAAATCTACATCCTGATTTGCTTTACCCTCTGCCCAGTCCAGAATGAACTTCTGCACAGAAATGGTTTTTCCAATTCCAGCAATGCCTTTAGTAAGAACAGTCTTTATTTTGTCTTTCACTTTACAGCTTGGTCCCACCAAGTGTTTAAATATGTCATTGCAGAGGATTTGAATTTCTCGAGAGTGTTGTGTTCTGGGTGTTTTCTCCATCTGTAAAACCTCATGGTCTTCATGCACTCCTTCACTCTCTCCCTCGATGATGTACAGCTGCGTGTAGATCCTGTTCAGAAGGGTTGCATTCTCATGTAGGTTGTTTCCTTCAAATAATCTCTCATACTTGTTATTCATGCTGGTTTTGTGCTGGTCTTTGACTTTCTGTAGTACATCATATACTGGTAGGTGAGAATCATGCAGTTCTCCAGTCTGATCATCTCTATTCCCACAGCACAAACGAGAAGAAAAACAAAGAATGAATGAGGGCACAAACAGCAAGAGCTCATAGGAAAGCCATGCGTGTCATTCTCAAAACCAACTGACACAACACTGGTGTAAAGGCCATCATAATCCAGCATATGGACCAACATGGAATTCATGCTGGATTATACTGGATGTATACATTATACCTGGAGTGCCCAGTCCTGTTCCTAGAGATCTACCTTCCTGCAAAGTTCAGCTCCAACCCTGATCAAATTAACTGATCTTCAGGAGCACGGACAGGTGTGTTGGTATATCCTATCTCCTCATTAGAGTAGCTAGTGCTAACATAAGAAAGTCTCATTGACATCCTCAACTCTGGACCTTGAGATCCACATTGCTGCAGAGATTAGCTCCAACCTGGTTCAAACACACCTACCTGCAACTTTGTAGCCTGTTCAGGTGTGTTTAATTAGGGTTGGAGCTAAACTCTGCAGTAAAGTGGATCTCAAGGGCCAGAGTTGAGGACCCCTGATCTAAATGTTCTGTTGTTTGCTGTGACAATAAACATAATGTTTATGTACTCCCGGAATCTGAGCCAATAAAGTCAATAATTAATCTTATCTATCTGTGTTACTGATGTTTATTGAATAATTCTGTCTCCTGTTCTCCAGTACTGGTTTTGTGTTACCTGGGGTTTAAGATTGCTGCCCTATCCCTGAATGTAAGGGGTTTTCTCATGGATTCAACACTCTTCATAGACACACAGCTGGGCTCTGGAGATGCTGCTGTCTGATTTTCATATGATCTGAGAAAAACATTGATAATTCATGTTATCTTTTTGTCACTGATATTTAATGAATAATTTGGCATTTGTCTTCAGTACTGTTTATTGTCTCACCTAGGGTTGAAGATCGCAGTCCTATCACTGAACGTAAGGGGTTTTCTCATGGATTCAACACTCTTCATAGACACACAGCTGGGCTCTGGAGATGATGCTGTCCGACTTTCATGTGATCTGAGAAAAACACAATGATAATTCACATTTTCTCTTTCTGTTACTGATGTTTAATGAATAATTCTGCCTTTTGTATCTAGTGCTGGTTATTCTCTCACCTGGGGTTGAAGATCAGTGGTTCATTACTGAATGTTAGGGGTTTTCTCATGGACTCAACACTCTTCATAGACACACAGCTGGGTTCTGGAGATGCTGCTGTCTGGTTCTGAACAACATCCCCCTCCTCTCTCTCCTTGTAGAGACTCATTTTAACAGGCGGTGTCTCCTATGATTTAACCCTGATTTTCAGCCCTTTAGAAACACCCACAACATAACAGCAGAACTTGTCACTAATTGCATGTGTGTATCTGATATTTACAAATTTTAAAAAGTGCACACATCTGACAGGCAACAAAAAACTCAAAGAGGGTGCTCAACTACTCCGAACAGTAAAAAGAAGAAAAAGATGGTACATCACAGGTCCAAAAGCACAAACATGTTTCACGAGTTTGTGTGCCTATATAATCTTAGCATTAGTAGTAAAAAGATTTGGCTTGATGTCTGCAATGGAGGGGCTCTGAGAGAATATTCTACTCTAGCTCTGATAGCCCCCACCCCCAACTAATGACGGAAGTGGTAAGAGTCTGTTTATATACTTGGGTACACTTGGAAGATTAGATGTGCATACTCCTCCTGCAATTACATTAAATTTACACTAAGTGAAAATAGCATATTTTTTAGCAATAGATGACATTTAAACTAAGAGAAAATAGCAATATACTCTATTTAAACTAAGTGACAATAGCAGCATTTTCTAAGCGATATGCTATTTACAAAAATTGCAAATAGCAATATATACTATTTAAACCATGAAAAAGTAGCAGTTCTTTGCAATAAGTGTAAATAGTAATTAGATGCTATCTATACGTTGACAGATACTATTTGCACCTCACCTCAGTATTTTTTGTTGATTCAAAGTTTTTGACCTGAAAGTGTGACAATATAGCTGGGTAGCCACTAAAATCGACATAAATAAATTAAATAGAAAATTATGCAATTCATTGAACATTTGCTTGTAAACAGTAACCTTACTTTTGTATATTGCTTTAATAAGGAGGGGAGCAAACTAGGGATGTAACGATATGAAAATTTCTTATCACGATTACAGTGACCAAAATTATAACGGTTATCAGTATTATCATGGTATTGTTAAAATGTGCTGGAGATGTTCAAAAAGTACAGACACATAAATCACTTCACCAAGTTTTATATTTAAAAATCAGCAAACAACAAATAAAATTACCTTTTGTTTGCATAATCACTAAAACAATAACATTACCAATGGTATCCGGATTTTAAATGACAACTTGATTGACAGTTTAATAGCATGTTTAAATATCTAATGTAATGTTCAAATAAAGGTTTGAAAAAGTTTCATAAAAAGGTAAACCTCACATTTCAGCCTTTAAATAAAGAAAAGAGTTGAGTCAAAATGATAATTGATTAATAAATGATTATATGTATTTTATCTGCTCCATAAATAATTCTAGATAACTTATCTGAATTGTTTAAATGTGTAGAATCCACATAAGCTTGTTTTTCATCAACCGGTCAAAATTTACAGCAGGGCATGCAAATTCGGTCTGTTTTTTGGCCAGACCGAAACTGCAGAAAACACAGGCTAAATGTAAATATAAGTCTCTGTAAATCCACTCACTGACAGCAAGTGGCGCATATTAATTACAACTGTTTCCCGTAAATTCCGTGGACAAAGCAATTAAGAGCACTTCCTTTAGGTATTACAAGGAGCGAAGATGAAAACAAAATGCCACCGAATCGTTTCTCAAGAGAGTCAGAACCTTCAGAGGTACATTCATATAATTAATTCATTCATATATTAATTTGTATAATTCTCTTAGCACTCTTTTAAAACCTCCCAGGTTTTCACTCAAAACGAAACTACTCTGCTGCTGTGCACACATGAGATTCTTACTGAAAACTGTGCTTTATGATGGACAGTATTTATTTATCTGAGTTGTTCAAATCACGGTAATCTAAAACGGTTTTAATTATAATTAAAAAATGAAACGTAATACTAACCCTGGGGAATTTTATCATGATTTATTTTCAAACCGGTAATCGTTACATCTCTAGAGCAAACGTGGTGTCTTGCAAAGAAAACAGGATATGCCCATGTTTCCTCAGAAGGCCCCATCTTTGCCATGGCTACGGCACTGGGGAAATACAAAATATAACAAATGTTTGATATGAATGTTGAGAAAACCTATTAAAACCTGGACTGCATTATATTTTGCATGAATATGTATAATACATTATATGAAAAATATCTATTTAATAATTGTGTCTGATGCGTCAAGTATACCCTGCAGTAAAACTCTCCATCAAGTTTGAACATAACTATAAATTCCACACATCCACATCTAATTTCAAGCTATTATACGGCAACTTTTTAAATTATGAGACTTACCAATAAATATGACAGAAGTTATAAGCTTTGTTTCAGCAGTCTGCAGTGGCATCTTACCAAATGCACAATTCAAACTTTTGGTTTCGATTTTACTGTTACTGTGGAGAAACAAACAATTATCCTGACTGTGATTGGTCTATCCGGACAGAAGAGGGCTGTGATTGGTCAATTTCAGGTATGAGTGTGCCAGTTGGTCTTCTCTTCACCCTTTATTTTTTATTTATTTTTTATTAAACAAATGAACTCTCCCAGCTTACTTACATGTTTTAACACTCAGTTTTTTTTATGTGGTGAGTTATAAAAAGATTAAAAAATCTGTTTGGTTGGATTAGAATCTGAAAACATTACCAGTGAGTAATAAATATACTTCCTTATCCGTGAACTACAAATGTGCTTGAAACTACCGAAGATGTTTATTGAGATAAAGTTCCCTTGACATATGTTTTTTTCAGGCTTTGAAAAACTAAAAGAAATCACGAACAATTTAGCATAATGGCAAAAAATACAGGTTATGCCTAAATTTATTTAAAATGTAGAAGAGAACACACAGTGTAATAGGCTTAAATGTCATAATCTTTCTCTGTGTTTCGCAATCATATATATTTTATAATATAATAATGCATGATAGGGGTCATCTACCAAATAATGGTTACAGGATAATCTCAAGGTGGCTGTCCGCAATATGGAGCTCAGAAGAAGATGGGTGATGCAGCAGGATAATGACCCTAAACATTTAAGTAAACACGTAAAATCCATCTTTTGGGGTGGCCCAGTCAAAGCCTAGACCTCAGAATCTGTGGAATGACCTCAAGGGAGCCATTCACACCAGACATCCTAAGACAATGGATGATTTGAAGCAGTTCTGTAAGGAAGAATGGTCCAAAATTACTCCTGGACATTGTGCAGGACTAATTCACAGCTACAGGAAGCGCTTGCTTGAGGTTATTGCTGCCAAAGATGGTTCAACCAGATATTAAGTCCCCGTGAACCGGAAGTTGCAGAGGACTTTTACTTCAGTGTACGCTATGAAATACCATTCCCGCTCTGATGACGTCGGTTTGAAGTCTTGGGTAGAATATATCCATAACCCCTCCCCTCTAACAGTTAATATGCTATGAGTGAGAGATGGAGAGTAGGTGCATTAAAATAAAAACCCAGCCCTCTATTCAATATTCCATTTCACTTTTTTTATTTCTTCACACATAACACAACACAGCATCCAAAATATAACAAAACAAAATAACAGACACATACTCAACATCTCAAAGTCCAGTCAAAAGGGAGGGAGAGAGGGAAGGACAATAAAAACACAAAAGTCACTCCTTTATACAATCACGTATATCAAACAAAAAACACTGCTAAGCGTCAATGGTCGAAGGCCTGGCCCCACCGACTCGCGCCGTTGCACATTCACAAGTCACTATTTGCAGGAGGCTACAGATAAAATATGTTTTTCCGCACATGTGCGGTGTAAACCAGTTCTGTATTATTGTCTTCTTCACAGCTGTAAAACCAGCAAACAACATTCTCTTTTGCATTGAACTTATACTGTAACGAGGAGGCATTAGGATCCATGTGCAGCTTTATTAAAACAGAATGCAAGTCAAACAGGAAGAGTTCAATCACAGGCTTCAAACACAATGTAGGCAAGGCAGAATCAGAATCAGAGTTCAGGCTTAGGATCAGGGCTGGCAGCAAACACTCAGAATATTCAGATAACAAAGCAGGTTGGATCAAAATAGGCAGGCGGCAGAGAATCAGAGTCCAGTAAACAGTCCAGGTCATACACGGGGAATCATACATGGTAGAAACGCTCGGAAATGTTTGCATGGCAGAACAAGACTTCGCAATGAGGTGATTGGGAGAACAGCTTATATGGACCAGAGTCAATACGAAACACCTGTGCAGATAATCAGCCACAGGTACGGGGTATGGGAAATGGAGTTCGTGAATGTTAATATTCAGGTGACGGTTCACTCTGGTGGCGATCGGAGGGAGCCACAGAGGCTGAATTCGTGACAGAGCCCCTCCCCTGTGAGCGGCTCCTGACGCGAGGAGGCAAACGACGCCGGGGTCTTCCTCGAGGTCTTGGGGCAGGTCTGTCCGGGTGGTCTCTATGGTAGTCTGTGGTAAGTGAAGGGTCTAGGATATCCTCAGCATTGACCCAGGACCGTTCTTCCGGACCGTACCCCTCCCAGTCCATGAGGTACTGGAGAACTCTGCCCCGACGACGAGAGTCCAGGATTTCTCTGACCTGTGTCCATAGACTAATGACGATAGGACATTCCCAAAACATATGAAGAAAAGTGCCTGATGATGCAGTATTACATATATGGCAGTTCAAATTTGATTGTAGTTTCATTTTAAATCTTTTGAAAGGAGTTATGTATGCTCTATGAATGACTTTGAAGTGAATAAGACGATGAGCCAAACTTTTAGATGTTAAACTGAGATTAGACCACACTCTCTCCCAGTCGACAGATAAATTAAGGTCAGATAATTCCCTATTCCAAATAGTTTTAATAGAAAGAGGTTTTGTAATGCAATCAACAATTTTATTATATATTAAGGAAACAGATGGCCGACCAGCAGATGGTGCAATCCAGTCCCGCATAGGATGAGAGGAAATGGAAGATGCCCACGGAACGTCATACGCTTTGAGAGCAGAACGCAATTGAAGAAAGACAAAATATGCGGATGCTGGTAGACAAAATTTGGTTCTTAATGTCTGAAATGAACAGAGGCCCTGGTTATCATATATATCACCACACGTGTTTACACCTAAAGAAGACCAAGAGGGTTGAACAAATGGACGATTTCCACATACAAAATTAAAATTGTGCCATAAAGGTGTACTGGTACAAAATTTGAAGGGTCCTCCTATCCGACGTTCAACGGTTTTCCATATTTTAATAGAGTTAGCCACAACCGGACACAATTTATAATTATCCCCTTTTTTTCCTGTGCCAGTAAATAAAATATCTTGAAGTCTATTTGGTTTAACCTTGTCAGCTTCAATCAGCCTCCATGAAACTGTAGATTGAGGATCAACCCAATTATGAAGAGCCTTAAGCTGGAACGACCAATAATACAATTCAAAATTTTGTACAGCCAGTCCTCCTGCACGATTAGTATGTTGTAATGTGGTAAGTTTAATTCTGGGGCATTTATCATTCCAGATAAACTTAGACATTATGGGGTTGATCTCCTTAAAGTAACCTGGAGGGGGAGAAAGTGGTAGCATAGAGAGAAAAAAAAATAAAAACTGAGGTAACAAATTCATCTTAATAGTGGAGATTCTTCCTTGGAGAGAGACTTTAAGATTCTTCCATCTTTGAATGTCATTTTTGACCTTAACTAAAATATTATTAAAATTGTCTCTGGCAATCTTATGAATGTTTTTATATATATGGTAATGCCCAAATAGATGAAAGATTCCTTAATAGGGATAAATGAGGGAATAGAAGAATTAACTTTAACATTGTTAATTGGCATTAAAGCAGATTTGCTCCAATTTATTTTATATCCTGATAAACTACTAAAATGATCAAATTCCTCAATTATACTAGAGACTGAAACATCAAAGTTGTCTAAATATAGAATAATATCATCAGCGTATAATGAAATACTATGATTATGATCATGAATCTTAATCGATACTTCAGATTTCCTGATGGCTTGTGCTAAGGGTTCAAGAGATAGACAAAACAATAAGGGGGAAAGCGGACATCCCTGCCTCGTTCCCCGCTGTAAAGGGAATGGGGGGGGGATAATATTACCAGTTATGACTGATGCTGCAGGTGAGTGGTATAATGTCTTAATCATAGAAATGAAGTGTTCACCGAAGCCGAAACATTGCAGAACTGCCCACATATAATTCCACTCTAGCCTGTCAAAGGCTTTTTCTGCATCCAGTAAGAAAACCGCACAAGGACATGGATGAGAATCTGCAAAGTCAAGAATTTGAAGGAGTCGATGCATATTGTCAGACATATTGTGCCCCTTGATGAAACCGGTTTGGTCCTCCTTGATCAAACTATGAATTACCTTCTCCATACGAGAAGCAAAAACTTTAGCATAGATTTGTAGATCACATGGAATAAGCGAAATCAGTCTGTAGCTGGAACAATCTAATGGATCTTTCCCTTTTTTAAGAAGTAATGATATCAATGAAGCTCTTTTATCTCTATGAAATACCCCATGTTCAATTGCAAAATTAAATGAATTAAGCATAAGTATCCCTACCAAATCCCACATTTCTAAATATAATTCAGGGGGGAAACCATCTAGACCCAGCGATTTGCCCTTTTGAAGGCTTTTTAGAGAGACGTGGAGTTCCTCCAAACTTAATGGGGCCTCCAAATATTCTTTATCAATCTGTCAGATCTGAGGCAATTCCAATTTATCTAAATACTGCTAACAAATTGGTTCATCAAAATCTGTTTCGGCTTTATACAGATTTGTGTAAAAACCTTTAAATATTTCATTAATTGTCACAGGGTTCATGGTGACCTGATCATCCGATGATTTTATTGCGCTAATATATGCCTTAGACTCGCATTCTTTCAACCTAAGGGCCAATAAATGACTAGGTCTCTCTGGTTCGAAATACTATTTCTGCCTAGTCCTATGTAAAATAAATTCTGCCTTTGAGTGTGAAAGTAAATCATATTCTTCTTTTAAAGAGGACAGCTGTGTAGCCTGTTGCTCACTAAAATGTTGTTTTTGTAGGTTTTGTAATGATTGAATTTTATTTTCTAGTTGTGTAAACTGGTGAGTTTTCGCGTTGGCAAGAGTAGAAGAGAAAGATATACAGAAACCTCGTATAGCACACGTAGTCGTTTCCCACAGTATTTGAGGATCCACATCAGAGGGCATATTAATTTCAAGAAATTCCTTAATATATTCTTTTAGAGAAGTAATGAAAGTCTGATTATTTAATAATGATATGTTAAAGCACCATCGAGGGGACTTGGCTTTAACATCGGAACGAGGAACACTGCACAACACAGCAGAATGATCAGATAATAAAATTGGTAATATAGAGATGGAGGAATTAGACGAAATTAAAGATGGGCTGAGAAATATGTAGTCTATCCTAGAGAAAGTCTTGTGTCTATTATAAAAAAAAGTCCTTAGATTTAGTATTCTGAATTCTCCAAAGATCGATTAAGTTGAGCTCAGTGATAAATGTATTCAGTAATTGAGAGGATGGATTGGCTGTTGTATCAGATTGAGATTTATCTAAAGCAGGATTTACGACAGCATTAAAATCACCACTAACCACTAGAGGGAAATCAATCTGCTCAAGTAGAGTTTTGGAAATCTATGTAAGGAATGCATTGTCTGTCTCATTTGGACCATAAATAGAGACCAATGCTAACCTATTATTATATATTTTGCATCGGATAAAAACAAATCTACCCTTCTCATCACTACCAAGGTGTTCAATTGTTAAATTTAACTTCCTGTTAACAAGGATAAGCACCCCTTAGTTTTATTAAGAACGCAGGAAAAGGCTGCTAACTTATAATACTTATTCTGGAAACGTGCCACGTCAGATTGTTTTAAATGTGTCTCTTGTATTAAGGCACAGGAAATAGATTTATGGTGTAAATATTCTAACACACGGGTTCATTTAACAGCAGAATTTAAACCATTCACATTCAGTGATAAAATATTTAGAGTATGCATTAATATTCATAATCCCAAGATTGTATTCAATAAATGAAAAAAAGCAGAAGCACTTCCATTCTGTAAGTAACATGTAAACGCTGATGTGCATTTTAGATACCAAACCTCCTAGGTGAAAAATCCTTTTAGAAATAGGGTAAAATAAATAAAAGTATAAATGTCTATTGTAAAAAATAAAAACAACATAGAATCATGAACAACTGACAACCATAAACAAGAAACAACTCAGACGGCATATTACCGAGAACATAGGTCAGATTGAGCAACAAAAAATAGTGATGGTTCGTGACTGATCCACTCCAACGCACGACATGTCCCCCGAAAGGCTCACATAGCCAAAAAAAAATTTTTTTAATTAAACCTACTCTCCATTAGTCCCCTCCAAAAATGAAAAAAGGGGTGTCAGTCTTACCAACAAAGAGATCGTTGTACCGGATATATAGGGACAATATCCCAGTAGGAGAGAGGAGAGAAGAAAAAGCAAAAAACAGGTTTGGCAAGCGTCCATGTCCATCCTGCCATCATCCCTTCCTGGGCAGCTAGGACCGCCTCCATCCCAGCCATCAAGCCCCTTCCGCCGGGCCGGAGAGATAGTGGCCGCTGTTTTCCTGTTGCCTTCCCGTAGAGCCGTGGCATACGTCTTCTGCTGAGACAGGGAGCTGATAAAATCCTCCGCTTTCTGAGGAGAGTCGAAACTTTTCTGATCCCCTTTTTGCCGTAGTTTTATTACCACCGGATAGGTGAGGAAGGGCTGGAGACCAAGCGCTGTCATCTTCTTCAAAACCGAATTAAAGGCCTTTCTCCTGATCGTTGTAGCTGGACTAAAGTCGGGAAAAAATAGTAGTGTGACATTGTCATGTGCGCATTTCACCAGATAAGCCTGCCGAGCACCTTTCAGGATCTCCGATCTGTCATGCCATCTTAGTATACGAAAGATGAGAGTGCGCGGCCGATCAGAGCCCCTCCCTCCGTCATACACGCGATGTGCCCGGTCAATCTCAATGTCATGGCCTTTCAACAAAGGAATCCACTTGGAAAGATTAACTCTGAGGAAACCAGCCGCCGTTGGGACCCTCCGCCCCCTCTGGCAACCCCACCAGCTGTACGTTATTTCTTCTGCTCCTATCCTCCATATCCGTCATCTTCTCGGTGAGTCGCTCCAGCTGATTTCTTAAGTCCGTGACTGTCCTCCTATCCTCACGTGCAGCTGCCTGAACAGAATCAACCCGGTCACATGTCTGCTTCACCGTGGTAGCTATCGCCTCAAGCTCCTCCCTTAGCTCTTTAACAGACTTGTTGGTCGCTTGTATGTCCTCACGCAGTTCGCGCAATGCTGGAATCAGCACAGAGTCCACCGCAACTCTTACTGCTGAAGCCACAACCACATTCAAAGTGCTTTGCTGCTCTTTAAGTGCTAACTTAATGCTGTTAGCAATAGCATCGTCGAGGTCCTCTCTGGAGATGGTGGAATCTTTGAATTTTTTCTTCATTGGCGATTGCTCAATCTCTCTTTTCCGATTGCCTTTGTCTGCCGAAGCACTCATGATGGGTCCAATGCAGGGTGGTTTAAAATTTACTGACAGGATTACACAATATGTGGCAAAGTGAGCAGAGCGAAAGACTAAGCTTGCATCGCTGTCGAAGGGTCACGTCAATATTCCATTTCACTTTTTATGTTTAATGGGTATGTTAAAAAAAGACATGAAAGATCATGACTGTTTGCATTTTATCATCTTATAAATATTGTGTTTGCTGATATTTGTGAGTTTGGTGAAGATCATCTCACATTTCATGACCAATTTAAGCAAAAAAACAGTAAATTGAAAATGGTTCACTTTTCTTGCAACTGTATATATCATTATCATGAAATACACTATATTGCCAAAAGTTTTTGGACATTGCCTTTACATGCACATGAACTTTAATGACATCCCATTCTTAATCTGTAAGGTTTAAAGGGTGGTTGATTGCGATTTCACTTTTATAACATTAGTTAGTGTGTAATGATGCTGTTTGAGCATAAACAATATCTGCAAAGTTACAATGCTAAAAGTTCAATGCAAACAAAGATATTGTCTTTAAAAATTATGGCAATTAATGCCTACAAAAATGGCTCGTAGGGACTACAACGAGTTACTTCCCGGGTTTGTGTCATCACAAACCCAGAAATTTACATAAACCCCGCCCCCGGGAACATGCAACAAAGGGGGCGAGGCCATGTTGCAATGCTTTAGAGAAGAGGAATAGTTGTTGCCATGCCGTCAAACCTAGGGGTGCGTGCATGAAAAAATTCACAAGTTTCATAATCAGTGTTCTAAAGCAGTGATTCTTAATCCCGTTCCTCGCATCCCCCTGCTCTGCACACGCTCTGCATCTCTCTCTCGCTCACTCATTCAGATCATCAGCTCACCAGTTCAGCTTCAACAATGAACTGTTCCAATTATACACTTTATGTGTATAGATTAGGGGTCGGCAACCCGCGGCTCCTGAGCCGCATGCAGCTCTTTCATCCCTCTGCGGTGGCTCCCTGTAGCGTGGGTGTACAATACGTGGGGGAGGTTTCCCCCCAACTTTTAATAAAACCTAAACTCTTCCCATGCACATTTTCTCAGGCAAGTGTGTTAAAGTAGAGGTTTTCAAGGGCCAATGTGAATAAATATAGATTTAAATTAAAAGAGAAAAGATAGTCACGTCGTTTTGCATACGTTTTATTCATATCCAAAATGATGTGAACATCACGGAGTGCTGAACACTCTCATATGCATTGCACTGTATGTTTCATTCATACTCGAAGTCGGAGGGCGCTCTTGTGCAGAAAGTCCAAAACGGACTCATATAAGAAGTAATAGTAACTTTTGACTTGCCAGTAAATCCCTAATATGGACAAAGGCATCCAGCTATCGCTAAGCTGAATAACAAGCATAAACCTTAACTGATGAAACGTGAAGACGATATGTTTATGTGTGTTTTTCAAGTCTTCTACAGGTAATAAATATGAATGATACAGTGGTAATTGACAGCATTAATTACAGTACAGAAACTATAAAATATATTTTCTGCCTTATTCTGTGATAAAAATGGAAAAAGTGTTTGTAGTATATATTACAATCATAACCATAAAATTGTCATTAGTAAAATATATATCAAAAATATTATAGAAGACAAATTATTGGTTATTGTCCAGCAGTGTATTTTATGCCAATTAAACGTAAGAGATACGAAAAGTTTTTACAAAATTTTGGTCAATTATACATACATAAATATTATTATTATTATTATTATTACTACCTTTGACATTTCGGTCCCCCTCACTTCTGAAATGATTGCTACTCCCCCTGCCCTGTAACATAACTGAATATTAAACTTTAGATATATGCCGTGTTATCTTTATTTGGGGGTCAAATATTTTGTGGCTCCACATGAATTTTATTCGGTGGGAAAGGTGCCAAAATGGCTCTTTTGATGTTAAAGGTTGCAGACCCCTAGACAGATATTTTTCACATAGCTATGAGAAGCGTTAAACATGGACGCGTGCATGCATGCGGTTGCCGTACTGTATTAAAGCTTTAATCAGGATAAAACCGTATATTAAAAGCTAACATAAGCAGTAGCATTTACAAATAACAGTGTATCTAAAAGTATGAGACAACAAACAAAAAACATACCATTAAGTGCCGTGTGCTTGCACAGGTTCTGCGTGATCCTCTTCACTAATATCTTCTGCGTCTCATTCGGGCTCAAATTGATAAGCAATATTGGCGACGCCATTGTTTACAATACAACCGGAGCACATTCCACTGAGCTGAGGGGTGTGACGTTTAGACGTGCACTGGCGATTTAGCGAATCACAACACACTGGGCCAGCTATCCAATCTGAACCCATTGCGTATTTCTGATGGAGGGGCTTCATAAAACCAGAAACTCATCGGAGTGTTTATCAGAGAAGGGACAGAGTGCGGTAGAATAAATGTAAATTATGTGGAAAAATAAATAAAAAATTAAAAAATTAAGCATTTACACGTTAGACTGCACCTCATAAACACAATCAAGCCTAGAAAAAAAAACAGTCAACCACCCCTTTAATATGGAGTTGGCCCACCCTTTGCAGCTATAACATCTTCAAGTCTTCTGGGAAGGCTCTCCACAAGGTTTAGGAGTGTGTTTATGGGATTTTTTTACCATTCCTCTAGAAGCACATTTGTGAGGTCAGGCACTGATGTTGGACGAGAAGGCATTGTATCACAAGGCAGGTGTCAGTCCTCTGCCGTGTGTGTGTCATGTGTTCCCACCTCTTGTGTCCATATTTGGTTTGTTTCCTGTCCTCGTTAAGTGTCATTATGAGTTAATCCTTGTCCAGCCCTGTTTGTCTAATTATCTATGATTTACCTTTTATGGTTTACCATTTATGGCTACACAAATAAAGTTTGCTCCTTTACCTCTTAATAGTGTGTTTGAATGTCTGCACGCACCATAAATAACCATCAAAACAAAGAATAAATGCCAACCCATAGTATACTTTACAAGAAGACAGAAAAAATATATTTACAATATATACAATAAATGAATGAGTGTGCGTTTGTACTGTCCTTTAAAGTCCAATATTAAGTGTGTGTGTTTGTGTTATGGGTCAGCCTCACCAGTAAAGCGTTTTGAGTCTGGGAGCACGTTGAGGATCAGCGCTGTCCAAGGTAAAATAATCCCACAAGATTGGTTATTTCCACAAGGAGGGAATTCAGAGTCACAGTCAAAAAACAGCGAGTGAGAATGACACGATCGATCGCTATGGTCCAAACTTGAGCACGAAGAGCGTTGCTCCCTAAACACCGGTAAACCCACTTCTTTTATTGGAAGTGTCAAATTAGCTGATCCCATGACGAAACAGGGATTCCCTGGCGCATTGCTGAGGAACTCTCGAGAGAAGAAACAGGGTCCACAACACTCGACGGGGCAATACAAACAGAGAGACAATGATAACAGCTGAAATATATATGAACAATCAAATTAGCATTTTATCAACAGCTTTATAAATGTCTCCCTCTTGTGTGGCCGTGCTACATAACCCCCCCCCCCAACATAACCCCCAGTCAACGGCATTGGAGGTGAGCATCCATAATAATGCTTCAAATTAACCACATTAATCACAACTGTTTTAGGTGGGTTGCCCCAGCAGACAGTGTAATTTATTGGCCCTATTTTACTTTTTATTTCAGCTGGACCCTCCCACTTGGGCACTAGCTTGGCAGAGAATTTGTTAGAGGCACTGGAAAGAGGATGGGTTTTTAACCAAACTAGGTCACCCGGTTGAAACTGCACATATTTTCTATGGTAATTATAATACCTAGCTTGTTTGGCTTGGCTCATCCTCATCCTGTTTTTCACCTCCCCTGCCAAGATGTTCTGTCATTCCACCAGGGAATACGCAGCCTGATCAGGTGAAGGTGGTCGGTGGATTAGGCGATCTAGTGGTCCCAGCACTTGCCTACCCAGCATGAGCTCTGCAGGTGTCTTCCCCGTGCTTTCCTGCTGGGCAGTGTTAATGGCATAGCAGAATTCTGGTAGCCACTGGTCCCAGGTTTGATGTCCGTTGTCCAATATAGGCAGCAATCATTGTTTTTACAGTCCGGTTAATTCTTTCAGTTAAGTTTGCTTGTGGGTGGTAGCTTGTTGTTTGTCTCTGAACACAACCCCATGTTTTGCACATATCACCCAGAATGCTGGAGATGAACTGGGGACCCCTGTCGGACACCAGGTACTTAGGGACTCCCCAACGTGTAAAAATCTCCTCCCGGAGGATTTTCACTATTTTCTGGGTCTTGGCATCCGTAAGTGGAAACATCTCCACCCACTTTGTGTAATAATCAACAATGACAAGGAGGAAGGTGTTCTGTTTTTTACTGGTGGGGAATGAACCCATTAGATCCATCACTAGGGTGTGTCCAGGCTTTGTGATCTGTGAACTTTGCAAAAGTCCAGATGGGTTTTTTTATTGCTGGGTTTGTATTTCTGGCATACCTCACAGCCTTTGACGTACTCCCAAATGTCCTTCCTGATGGATGGCCACCATTCCACGTCCAAGATTTTCAGCAGGGTTTTTAACTGCCCAAGATGGCCTCCTAGAGGATTGTCATGGTAGTAATGCAGGAAATCAGTTATTAGAGCTTGTGGTACTACCAGCTGATACTTTTCTCCCTTATTTTTCAAAGGAACTTTGCAGTACCACCCCCCTTGGTGATCTTCAAAGGTGATGGGCTGTTCTTTGACTGAGCAAAGTTGCATGCCAGACTGCAGGTGAGCGATGGTATTGTCTGAACCTTGAACTTTAGCAATGTCTTCCAATGAGTGTGGTAAGGTCGTCTAGTGATAAGAAGAAATTGAGAGGCAAGGGGCAGCATTAGTAAAAGGTGGCTTATATACCCGGGATAACGCATCTGGGCCCATGTTGAGGCAGCACTTCCTGTGATGGACTTGAAAGTTGAATTGTTGCAGTCAGCGTGTGAAGCGTGAAGAGGTTTTGGGGCAGATGAAGGCCCAGGCGAGTGCAGCATGATCGTTAAGACATCAAACGACCTCCACTCCAGGTAATGCCTCCATTTTTCAACAGCCCAAACCACAGCTAGACATTCTTTTTCAGATGTACTATAATTTATTTCTGGCCCTGTTAAGGTCCGTGAAGCATATGCCATCACATTTTCTCCTTCCGGAGAGTGTTGAGTCAGGATAGCACCCAGTCCTACATCGCTCGCGTCTGTGTGAACTTGGAAGGTTTTGTTGATGTCTGGTTGGATGAGTACAGGTGAGTTTTGTAATGCTTGTTTAAGTGCATCCATGCTATCTTGACACTCTGGAGTCCACTCCCACTTAACTCCTTTCTTTTTAAGGTGGTTCAATGGAGCAAGTGAGGTATGAACTTATGATACCACCCTGCCAAGCCCAGAAATCTTTAAGGTCTTGCGGTGGGGGGAACTCTGCAACAGCCCTTGTCTTCTCTCGGTCAATCTCCACACCCCTCTGTGAGACTATATGGCCAAGGAACTTGAGCTGTCATTTGAAGAAGTGGCATTTCTTCATATTCAGTGTCAGGTTGGCATGGGTGACTTTATGGAAGACAGTGTTGAGATGTTGAATGTGCTGCTCTAGTGTCTTTAAATAGATGATGATATCGTCGATGTAGACGAAACAGATCTTCCCCCTCAAGTCAGCCAAAACTCTCTCCATCAAACGCTGGAAGGTTGCTGCGGAGTTTCTGAGCCCATATGGCATAGACTTGAATTGAAATAGCCCCTTTTTTGCATTATTGACACACTCTTTTCCCTATCTAATACTGTAAAGTTGCTTTGACACTATCTGTATTGTTAAAAGCACTATATAAATAAAGGTGACCTGACCTGACCTTGGTGGTAATAAAAGCGGTCTTCCCTTTACTCAACTCCTCCATCTCCACTTGCCAGTTTCCGGACCGCAGATCCAATGCACTGAACCAGGAGGCACCTTCCAGGGATTCTAGAATGTCATGAATCAAAGGCATCGGGTAAACAGTGGGTACGGTCTTGCTGTTTAACTTTCTGTAATCCACACAGAACCTGTACGAGCCATCAGGTTTGGGGACCAGAACCACAGGTGATGTTGTCTTGGAGCATCTGGTCAACTTGTTCCTCGATGATCTGTTTTTTTTTTTTTTTTTTTTATATTAACAACAATTTACAAACCTGAAACCTGAATAACAAGTTAAGAACATGATATCACATATCCATTCAACTTTCCTCCCACCCTCCCCTCCCTTCCTTCCCTTCCCTTGTGGTCTCTTTAAAATGGGTACCTAATGGATAGAAAGTAAACATAAAACCAAAGCCACAGGAATCATAAAACACAAATTCCAGCAATTAAGAAGGCAAAATAAAAAATAAATAAAAAAATACAGCGTTAAGCATTCATTCTGAGTCCTGATCATTGTTTTGTGCAATATACTTGGAGATCTTCTCAGCAGCTATAGTCCAGATCTTTAATGTAGACATTTGTGCCAAATTCACTCGAGCCGTGGATAATTCAAGAATTATAATGTCCCGAAGTTGTATCAACCACTTGCACATATCCAGGCTATGTGGTGGAAGCCAGTGTTGCGCTAACAGTTTTTTTGCAGATGTTAAGCCGGCCAGCCAAACAGTTCTTTGTAGCTTAGAGAGATTCAACAGAGAATCGTCACTCAATAATAATATAGAGGGGTTCACCGGTATAGGATAATCAATCATTTTTGATAAGATATTACACACCTCACTCCAAAAGTGTTTTACTTTTTGACATTCCCACATCATATGAAAAAAGGATCCAAGTTGTTGGTCAGGACATTTATCACAGAAGGGACTAAAGGAGGAGTCGATACGATGTCTTTTGAGTGGAGTCCAATAAGTTCTGTGTCAAAAATTATAATGAATCATTTGGTGATTGGGATTTTTAGATGAAGTAAAAATTTTCTGCCATACTCTTTCCCAGTCTGTAACACCCTCCTCTTGTTGACAGTCTCTTTCCCAAGTGCGCTGTATAGCTAAGCGTTTTGTTGTAGCCTCCAAGGCCTTTCTGTACATCCATGAGGTGAAATGGCTAGAAGAGGACAGATCAAACCAAGCAATGATTGGATGCATGGGAAGACTTTCCCCCCAGGGAACCCTGTAGGCCTTCAAGGCCGACCTTAGGCGCAAATATAAGAACAGAGATGAGGGTTCAGTTCCATACTGCTCACACAGTTCTTGAAAACTTAACATGCAATTAGAACTTGAAATATCTTTAGTGTATAAATGTCTTTCTGCATCCAATCTCTTGAAAAAAATGGTGCACCACCAGAACGAATATCATTATTATACCAAATAGGTGTATGGGTGTGCCAATTATGTGTATGTTGAATGCATTTTTCCATCAGTTTAAAATTGACTATTGTATTGGCAATAATTGGACCAAAAGCATCCATACATTGTTTGTTGTTTAGCCCAGAGAACAGTATATCTTGTAACCTATATTTATCTGCTAACCTCATTTCAATCTCTCTCCAAGGAACCCTAGAGAGCGGGTTAAGCCAAACATAGATGCATTTTATTTGAAAAGCCCTATGATATAATTCAAAGTTCGGAAGAGCTAATCCCCCCTTATCTTTTGTACGCTGCAGTTTCAAATTTCAATCTAGGTTGTTTCCCATTCCAGATGAATTTACGAATCATAGAATTAAGTTTGTGCCAAAACATTTTAGGAGCAGGTAACGGGATCATAGAACTAAGAAAATTGATTCGTGGCAAAACATTCATTTTAACACTCGCTATTCTGGCATGTAGTGATAAGGGCATCGAGGTCCATTTTTGGAGATCTTGCTCCACCCTAGTTAGAGTTTGGGAATAGTTGGCATCTGGAATAGCCTGCAGGGATAGTTGAACTACAATGCCTAAGTAACTAATGGAAGTTTGTAAGGGAACATTACATGGTAGTCTAACTTTTTTAGCCATGCAATTAAGTGGAAGCAAAGACGATTTATCCCAATTGATTTTATACCCGGAAAGAATACTGAACTTTTCAAATACTTCAGTATCCGGGGAAATGAAGCTTGTAGATCCGAAAAAAACAGTAGTATGTCATCCGCATAGAGAGAGATATGTTGTTTGTAAGACTTAACTGAAATTGAACAAATGTTTTCTTGTCTTATCAGCTGGGCTAGTGGCTCGAGCAACAGTGCAAATAGCATGGGGGATAACGGGCACCCTTGTCTGGTGCCACGTTTTAAATTAAAAGGTAAAGAATGCACCCCATTGGTTATAACAGAAGCCGTTGGGTTTTTATATAATACCTTTATCATGTTCACAAAATTTGTTCCAATGCCAAAAGCCTCCAAGATAGACCAGAGGTAGTCCCACTCCAGTCTGTCAAACGCCTTTTCCACATCCAAGGAGAGAACTGCAGCTGGAGTGGGACAAGCTCGGGATTCATGTATGACATGCAGTAATCTCCGGATGTTATCTGCCACAGGGCCAAAATTCTAGCATACATTTTAATATCCGTATTTAACAAACTAATGGGTCTGTAATTCGCACAGTTTGAGTGATCTTTCCCTTTTTTGGGTATCAACTATATAAGTGCTGTATTCAACTGTGGGTGAAAGGCCCCAGCTTCTACTGCCGCGTGAATGGCCGTCAGGAAGACAGGACCGAGTAGATCAAAATATTTAAGGAATAACTCTACGGGGATCCCGTCTAAACCTGGCGCCTTGCGTTTGTTAGCACCTTGTAACGCCTCTTTAAGTTCCTCCAAGGTAACAGGCTGTCCTAACTGTTCTGCTTCTTCATGACTAAGACGAGGTAAAGTAAGAGACTGCAAGAAAGTACTACAACTTGAACTAGAGGGATTAAGTTCAGATATATAGAGTTTAGAAAAGAAGTTAGAAAATGCAGAGTTAATTTCTTTGCTATTCCTAACCAGTCCTTTGGATGGGTGATTGATTATATCAATGCATGCTTTCGCTTGACTTTGTTTCAATCTGAGGGCTAAAAGTTTTCTAGGTCTAGCACCATTAAAGTAATAGTTCTGTCTGGTTCTATGAAGTACAAATTCTGCTTTCCTTCTCAGAAGATCATTCAGTTCAGCCTTAAGGGTTTGAAGCGTCTTAAATACCGAATTGGAAAATGAAGATTTTAACGAACATTCAAGTGATTTACATTCTTTTTCTAAATAGTCAATTCTCTGATTTTGTATCTTTTTTAAATTAGTAGCAAAGGCTATAGAAAAATCTTTGATAAAACCCTTCGTGGCTTCCCACACAAATATAGGGTCTTCAACCGATCCAATATTAAATGAAAGAAATTCCGACAGACCGGCCTTGAAGTCAATATCGAACTGGTTATTCTGTAAAAGAGAGATGTTAAAACGCCACCGTTGGGATCTTTCAACAAAGAAATTACAATTGAAATCTGCCATTATAGGATTATGATCTGCAAGAATAGCTGGAAGTATCATCGTCTGATCAAAAGAAATCAAAAGTTCCTTGGAGCACAGTAGATAGTCTATTCTTGAATATGAGAGATGCCGTGTCGAGAAAAATGTATAATCTCTACTCAAGGGGTTCCCAGATCTCCAAACATCGACCAAATTCAGCGCTTTTACAAAATTATTAAGTGCGGCAGAAGAATTAATCTGGACTTGATTGCAGGAGGAAGATCTATCCAATACTGGATCTATCACTGCATTCATGTCCCCCCCCCAATAATCAGAGAATAATCTATCAACGAAATCAAATGGTTAGTAATTTGCGGAAAAAAGGTAGCCTCAAATATTGTGGGGGCATAGATTGATACAAATTCTATTTTCTTCCCCTTAATATTTGTGCACACATAGGCAAGTCTACCAGATTGATCTTGGCTCTCTCTATCAATCTTGAGGTTACATCTACGAGAGATCAAAACAATAGTACCTTTAGTTTTAGTATTGTCAGTAGAGAAAGCTGCCACTCTATAAAATTTGTTCTGTAACCTCTGAACATCTGCTCTCTTTAGATGGGTTTCCTGAATTAAAGCAATATCAACCGCTTTCCTGCGCAAGTAGATCAAAAGTTTGGCTCTTAAGTCCTCTGATATTAAGCGATATAACTTTGAGCTTATCCATAACCTATTAGAAAAATGGTGTGAATATTAAGAAGTTTTGCACAACCAAAATGTATCTGCCTGACCTGTGACAAAACCAAAATAATGCAGCAGATACATAGAAATAACATGAACAAATACCCCCTATCCGAGACCGCAAAATCCCCCAACATTATAAGGGCCCGTGGCAACATTCTGTCATGCTTACAAAATGGACGGAAGCAAAGATGCAAGTAAAAGCTCAGTTTATTGAAAAGTGATGAGAAATGTCCGAGGTGGTGAGCAACTGGTGACACAGGGACTAGATGGTCAGCGATGATGTCCGTGACGTGAAGTGAAATCGAAACGATGATCCAGGTGAAGACGTAATCCAGAGAAAAGAGACACAGGAACGGGAACACGAACAGGAATACCAGCAGGAACAGGATCACACACGAGAGACATAGACAACGATCTGACAAAGAGAGGAAAATGAGGTGAGGCTTTATAGGTGAGTAAATGAGCTGCAGCTGGTGATGATGAATGAAATCAGCTGATCGCTGATTGCCGGAGTGAAGCGGCCACGCCCACTGCACACACACACACACACAACAATACACGGGACGAGAAGGATCCCATGAATTTATGAACCGTGACAGTACCCCTCCTCCTAGGGAAGCCTCCTGGCGTCCCCAGACTCCCTTACCTGTTGATTGTAATCATCAATAAGGGAGTGATCCAGAATGTCTCTGGCAGGCACCCAACTTCTCTCCTCCGGACCGTAACCTTCCCAGTCCACCAAGTACTGGACTCCGCGTCCCCTCCGCCTTGCGTCCAGGATACGATTTACCGAATATGATGGTTCCCCGTCTACGAGACGCGGCGGTGGGGGAACCGGGACTGGCGGATTAATTCGAGAATAAAACACGGGCTTGATTTTGGATACATGAAACACGGGATGAATTCTCCTGTACACTGGAGGGAGTTTGAGGCGGACTGCCACCGGACTAATGATCTTGGTGACAGTAAACGGGCCGATAAATTTTGGAGCAAGCTTATTAGACACGGAGCGGAGAGGAATGTTCTTGGTAGAAAGCCACACTTTTTGACCAGCGACGTAAACGGGAGGCTTAGACCGGTGGCGATCGGCTTTGGCCTTGGTGCGCGCTCCCACTTGGAGTAGAGTCTCACGGGCTCTAGTCCAAGTGCGATGACACCTCTGGACGAAGGCGTGAGCGGAGGGGACCGCGACTTCGGATTCCAGACTAGGAAAAACTGGTGGCTGGTAACCTACGCTACACTCAAACGGAGATAGGCCCGTAGATGACACTGGTAACGAATTGTGGGCGTACTCCACCATAGACAGTTGCTGACTCCATGAGGAAGGATTCTTGGAGACCAGACATCGCAACGTTCTCTCCAGATCCTGATTGGCTCTCTCAGTTTGACCATTGCTCTGGGGATGAAACCCTGAGGACAGGCTAACAGTCGCCCCCAACAGTTTACAAAATTCTCGCCAAAATTTGGACACAAATTGGGGTCCTCTGTCAGAAACCACGTCTGTCGGGAGGCCATGTAAGCGAAAGACGTGGTTAACGACGGTCAACGCTGTCTCCTTGGCTGAGGGTAATTTGGGCAAGGGAATGAAATGGGCCGCCTTCGAGAACCGGTCCACCACGGTCAAAACTACCGTGTTACCCTGGGAGGGTGGGAGGGCGGTAACAAAATCTAGCGAAATGTGGGACCAGGGTCTCGAAGGGACTGGCAGCGGTTGAAGTAGCCCATCAGGGGGTCGATTGGAAGTCTTGCCAATGGCACAAACTGAGCAAGCCAACACAAAACTGTGAACGTCATGAGCCATACGTGGCCACCAGAATCGTTGCTTAACCAGAAACTTGGTGCGGCTAACTCCAGGATGACAAGCCACGTTGGAACAATGCCCCCACTGAATAACGTCCGACCTTAATCCCTCCGGCACAAACAACCGATTCGGTGGGCACTCGACCGGAGGCGTTACCCCTTCTAAGGCCGTCTTGACCTTCGATTCGACCTCCCATACGAGTGTGGAGACAAATAGATTCTCGGGTAAAATGCACTCGGGAGTAGACGGGCGCTCGGAACGGTCAAAAATACGCGACAAAGAATCAGGCTTGATGTTCTTGGAGCCTGGGCGGTACGAGAGAGTAAAGTCAAAACGTCCGAAAAAAAGTGCCCACCGAGCCTGCCTGGAGTTCAATCTTTTAGCAGTCTTAATGTATTCCAGATTCTTGTGGTCGGTCCAGACGATAAAAGGTACCCCTGAACCTTCTAACCAGTGGCGCCATTCCTCCAACGCTAACTTGACTGCCAACAACTCTCTGTTACCAATGTCATAATTGCGTTCGGCCGGGGACAAACGGTGGGACAAAAACGCGCAAGGGTGCACTCTGTCGTCTGTGGGAGAACGCTGGGATATCACTGCACCTACCCCCACCTCTGACGCATCGACCTCCACCACGAACTGACGTGATGGATCAGGGGTAATCAAGATGGGAGCCGAAACGAAGCGGCTCTTGAGTTTGGCAAACGCAGCTTCAGCTGCGTCTGACCACCTGAACGTCGTTCTGGGAGAAGTCAAGGCGGTCAGAGGCGAGGCTAGTTGGCTGAAGTTACGAATAAACCGTCTGTAGAAATTGGCGAACCCCAGAAACCGCTGTAGGGCCTTACGGGAATCTGGACTTGGCCATTCTACTACAGCCTTAACCTTCTCAGGATCCATGCGTATTCCCTCAGCCGACACAATGTAACCTAGGAAGGGAACAGACTGTGCATGAAAATCGCATTTCTCCGCCTTGACAAAAAGTCCATTCTCTAGCAACCTCTGAAGCACTCGCCGGACGTGCTGCACGTGTTCCTGGAGAGAAGATGAAAAAATCAATATGTCATCCAGGTAGACATATATGAACTGGTCGACCATATCTCGCAGCACGTCGTTGACGAGTGCTTGGAAGACCGCTGGGGAGTTGGACAGCCCGAAGGGCATGACCAAGTATTCAAAGTGCCCCCTAGGGGTATTAAAAGCGGTCTTCCACTCATCCCCCTTCCTGATGCGGACCAAATGATAAGCATTACGTAAGTCCAATTTAGTGAAGATAGTAGCTCCCTGCAACCTCTCGAAGGCTGAAGACATCAACGGCAAAGGATAAGTATTCTTTACCGTGATGCTGTTCAACCCTCGGTAATCAATACAAGGTCGCAGAGATCCGTCCTTCTTCCCCACAAAAAAGAACCCCGCCCCCGCTGGAGAAGAGGAAGGGCGGATGAACCCCGTTGCTAAAGAATCAGAAATATATTTCTCCATGGCCCCCCTTTCTGGAACAGAAAGCGAATATAATTTGCCTTTAGGCGGAGTCGTACCTGGTAGTAAATCTATTGCACAGTCATAGGGACGGTGCGGAGGAAGAGACGCAGCCCGAGACTTACTGAACACCTCCTTCAGGTCCTGGTACTCCGCAGGCACGTTAGATAAATCCACAGGCTCCTCCTGAAACACAGAGACAGAAACAGACGAACAGGCAGAGACAAGACAGGACTCATGACATTTAGTGCTCCACTCCACTACTGTTCGTTGTTGCCAGTCTATCTTGGGGTTATGGGTGATGAGCCAGGGGTGTCCTAGAACAATGGGTGTGAGGGAGGAATCCAGTATGTGAAAGGAAAGGGTCTCGATGTGGTTGCCTGATGTGACAAGCGTGATGGGTCCGGTGGTGAGTGTAATGTTGGGTAAGTCTTGGCCGTTGAGTGCACGAACCTTGATCTTGTGGATGAGTGGAAAGAGGGGAACTTGAAACTTGTGTGCAAATGAATAGTCCATGAAGTTACCTTCGGCCCCAGAGTCCACCAGTGCTTGACAATCGTGCTCGTTGGCTGACCATCTTAGTCTTACTGGGAGGAGCGTAGATGTAGATGAGGTCTTCTCGGCGGAGGTCCTACCCGACAGTAGCCTCATGCTTACTGCCGGGCCTGCCCTTTTGCTGGACAGTTGAAGGCGAAATGTCCCAACACTCCACAGTATAGGCAGAGCCCCTGGGACCTCCGCCTCTCCTTCTCCTCCCGAGTAAGCCGAGCTCGCCCAACCTGCATGGGCTCGTGATCGTAGACGGGACTGGCCGCATCCCCGCCGCTGGACCGTTGACTTGTGGCTCCTCCTGTCCCTCGACTGGGCAGCATCCGTCGCTCGATCCGAGATAGTCGTGCGTCTACTCGAAGAGCCAGTTCTATCAATCCGTTGAGGGACGTGGGCAGGTCCAGGGCGTAGATCTCCCTCTGGATGCGGTCAGCCAGCCCATGCAGGAACATGTCCCACTGCGCCTCCTCGTTCCATTGACACTCTACCGCTAGAGTCCGGAACTCAATCGAATAGTCGGAGACTGATCTCTCTCCCTGCTTGAGCTCCGCTAGTATGCGGGCTGCCTCTCTCCCGGTGCTGGCACGATCGAAGACCCTTCTCATTTCGTCTGAGAGTGTCTGGAACGAGGTACAGCAGCGATCTTGTCTCTCCCACACCGCCGTTCCCCATAACGCAGCTTTCCCAGTCAGAAGCGTGAGCACGAACGCGACTTTGGCAGATTCGCTGGAGAAAGTCCTGGGTTGCAGGGAGAAATGCATCGAGCAGCGAGTTAAAAATGCTCTGCAAAAATTGGGCTCACCTGCGTAAGACTCTGGTACTGGAAGGCGGGGCTCTGACTGGGAAGCATTGTCCGGTGGAGGAAGAGGAACGGCCGGTGTGGGCGGCGCAGCGGGACCTCGCAGAAGTTGAAGCTGCTGGGTGAGCTCAGACACCTGTGTCACCAGCGCTTGAACTGCTCTCGCTGTGTCGTTGAGATTTCTCTCTTGATGGTCCATACGTTGAATGCTGTTGCTGACAAATGTCTCTAATGATGACGGATTACTTGCTGCTTCCTTAGCTTGGTCAGATCGTTCTGTCATGCTTACAAAATGGACGGAAGCAAAGATGCAAGTAAAAGCTCAGTTTATTGAAAAGTGATGAGAAATGTCCGAGGTGGTGAGCAACTGGTGACACAGGGACTAGATGGTCAGCGATGATGTCCGTGACGTGAAGTGAAATCGAAACGATGATCCAGGTGAAGACGTAATCCAGAGAAAAGAGACACAGGAACGGGAACACGAACAGGAATACCAGCAGGAACAGGATCACACACGAGAGACATAGACAACGATCTGACAAAGAGAGGAAAATGAGGTGAGGCTTTATAGGTGAGTAAATGAGCTGCAGCTGGTGATGATGAATGAAATCAGCTGATCGCTGATTGCCGGAGTGAAGCGGCCACGCCCACTGCACACACACACACACACAACAATACACGGGACGAGAAGGATCCCATGAATTTATGAACCGTGACACATTCACCTTCGTTCCTCAGAAAGTCAACGTCAACCACCCTCTTCCATTGAACATGAAATATGAAGTATAACAACATGCATAATGTAAACAGTAATGACAGTCAAAAATATATGTATAACATAAATGAATAGAGTGCAAGTGCTTCACCAAATTAATAAATAAATGGGTTTAAACAATTATAATAATAAAATAAATATAAAAATGCAAACAAATAAATAACCATATATATATAATATATATATATATTAACAAAGAAATAAACTAACTATAATCTCAGGACTCATACCCTCTGAAACAGATCGTTACATTATTTAAACTTTACGTTACGAACAGAGGCGCTTACTCCTAACCCGTTCATGGACTCTTTACTCATCCATAGACTCTGGAGGCGGCGATGGTCCATGAAAGGCCAGTTTACGTCTGGCACCCGATGCGTGGCTATTACGGGCTTCCTCTAAGAATTCTTCCGCTTTTTTAACTGAATCGAATGAGTGTTGATTTCCACCAGAACTGACACGAAGAATGGCAGGGTAAATGAGGAAGTTTGGAATTCCCAGTGCATGCAACTCCTTTTGAATACTTCCGAAGGCCTGTCGTCTACGGGAGGTGAACCCGCTGTAGTCGGCGAATAAACGCAACAGGTGATCCTGATCACGAATCGGTTCGGTTTTCATCACTTCCCTGGCTCCCTGAAGGATCGCTTGCCGGTCCTGGTACCGTAACACGTGAAAGATTAAAGTGCGGGATTTACCAGAGCCATAAATTCTGTGAGCTCGGTCGATCTCAATCGGACCCTTCTTCTTCAGCGCTGGTATCCAGGTGGGGAGCATCTTTTGAAGGAAACCTATTGGGTCATCCCCTTCTCGGCCCTGCGGGAGCCCCACCAGACGCACATTATTACGGCGAGACCTGTCCTCTAACTCCGCAATTTTCGAGGTGAGGTTTTGCTGCTCTGTTGTACACATGTTTAAATCTTTCTTCATCTGTCGCATCTCACCCTGGACCTTGTCAACCTTTGATATCAAGTCTCGTACCGTGTTCGTTTGAGATTGTACTTCTTGGCAGAGCTCTATCAGAGACGATTTAACATCTTCCATGGCCACTCTTATAGCTTTCTGAACCGTTGTTTCAAGCGAGATTTGCTGTTTTGAAAGCGCCTCCTCAATGGCGTCGGTCACATTAGCTTTGGTGCTCGCTAGCTTCATCTTTTTCCTTTTTCTTCCCTGAAGGGGATGTGGACGGCGAAAAGTCCTGTTTTCTGTTTCCTTGCATTGAGCTGACACTATTGCAAGTAGAAAATACTGATTGTCAAGTATTAATAAACTAGTTAAATTGCAAAAGGAAGGGGGTTTGGACGGAGCATCAGTATCTCTCAACCATCGCGTGTATGGGTCACATGACCACTCGAAGATCTGTTTTTTTGAGAGGAGAAACTCTGTATGCACAGGATTTGAAAGGTATGTCATCCGTCAATGTGATCCTGTTCTGTACTACTGATGTTTTACCCAGGATGTTTGATGTGGTGCATGGCCAAGCAAAGATCAACTTCAGCAACTCTTCCTGATTGTCAGAGTCCCACTGTGTAATCTCTGGGGTGAAGGATGTGAGTTCGGGAAGTCTGCCAGTTTGTGGTAAGGCATAGTATAGATTCAACTTAGCAGCTGTAAGGGAATGAGTTTGACCCGAAGGTGTAGTCAGACCTGCTGGAACTTGTGATGGCAGGAAAGGGTAATATGTTTATCCTTTTCCAGATCTTAAGCCATACCTGCCTTGTCCCACTTCCAAAACAGCTCCAGTGGCGTTCAGGAAGTCCAGCCCAGCAATAAGGGGAAAGGCGAGGTGAGTGTTTTTCAGGATATACTGTATGTGTCCACAGTGCACTCTTTATCATGCCATGGATACTGTAACTTTTGCAGGTCTCTGGACTGGTAAATCGTTCCATCTGCCATAATGAATCTCTGAGGGGTAGAGATAATGACTGATGGACTCTCAGTCTTCAGCTGTTTCCACAAGTTCTCCTGCATCAAAGTGTAAGAGCTTCCCGTGTCTAATACTGCTTTCACCTCCTGTCCATTCACCCTTACAGGAACAACGAGGAGAGATGTGACTGGATGGGGTTGTGCCAGGGTTACTCCAGCCAGGTTTTTACTATTGGTATGCTCTGCGGACTTCTTGGTCTTGTCTTTGCTACCCTGGGTACTGACTTTCTGCCAGTAGTCTTTTGCTCCCATGCAATCCCTTTCCACCATTGACCCAATGTTCACCAGCTGCTCCACGGTGTTCACTGTCCCCCGTAGGCATCCTGCAACCCTAGGGTTGATGTTGTTCAGGATGCGGTTCACCAGCTCTTCCTCTGAGATCTCTGGCTTCCATTTCAAACAGAGAGCCCGATAATCATAGGCGATGTCCCTCATGCATTGTCGCGGCTGCTGGACCAACGTCCTCAGCTTCTCCTCCACTTCAGAGAGGTAATCATCTGAAAGAAAAGCCGCCTTGAATGCCTTTTTGAAAGATTGCTAATCTGTTATCTTAGCCTTCTCTGCTTTCCACCAGCTCAGAGCGGGTCCCTTCAGGACTGTTCTCAGAGTTCCGATGAGCTCAACGCTGGGGAGAGGCCTGGTCTCCAGAAAGTGCATTAGGTGGGTGAGGGCAGAGAAGCGATAATCATGTGATCACCGTGTCGGAGGATGAGGTTCGGAGGGCCCTTAAGAGAGTGAACGTAAGGAAAGCGGCCGGACCTGATGGGATTACTGGCCGTGTCCTGAGGTCCTGCGCTGATCAGCTTGCTGGTTTGTTCACTTCAATCTTTAATGAGTTCCTTGCTACCTCTGTGGTTCCCACCTCCTTTAAAAAATCTACCATCATCCCTGTGCCTAAGAACAATATACCCTCTTGCCTGAATGACTATCGTCCAGTGGCCCTCACATCAATAGTCATGAAGGTTTTTGAGAGACTTGTAAAAAGCCACATTAGCTCCTCCATCCCTGTTACTTTGGACCCTCTTCAGTTTACCTATCGTCCCAATAGATATACTGATGATGCCATCTCTCACATACTCCACTCCTCCCTCACACACATTGACAGCAGCAATGGGAACTTTGCAAGGCTGCTATTCATTGACTATAGCTCAGCTTTCAACACGATAGTCCCCATCAAGCTGGCTTCTAAACTCACAGACCTCGGCCTAAACTCTTCACTCTGCGACTGGATTCAAGATTTACTCACCGGCAGACCTCAAGTGGTGAAAGTCGGCCAGTTAACCTCAAACTCCATCACCCTGAACGTAGGAGCCCCACAGGGTTGTGTCCTGAGTCCCCTGCTCTACTCTCTTTACACACATGACTGCGTGTCCTCTCACAGCTCCACATCTATTATCAAATTTGCTGATGATACTGTGGTTCTGGGCCTCATTTCCAACAATGATGAGACCGCATACTTGGATGAGGTAGAGAGACTTACATCATGGTGCCAGGACAACTGTCTCTCTCTGAAGGTGAGCAAAACTTAAGAGCTGATTGTGGACTTCAGAAAGAGACACCTGCGGCCCTACACTCCTCTTATGATCAGTGGGACCCCTGTGGAGAGGGTGAGCAGCTTCAAGTACCTCGGTGTAAACATCTCCGAGGACCTGACTTGGACTACACACATTCAAACACAGGTTAAGAAAGCCAGGCAAAGTCTGTACCATCTGCGACAGCTGAGGAAATTCAGGGTCTCACCAACAATCCTGAAAACTTTCTATTCAGGGACCATAGAAAGAGTATTGACACAGTGCATCTCAGTGTGGTATGGAAACAGCTCCAGTCAAGGCTGCAAAGCCTTGCAGAGAGATGTGCGCTTAGCTGAGCGCATCTCAAGGTCTGCTCTCCCCTCTCTGCAGGACATCTACCTCAAACGCTGCAGAAGCAGAGCTGTCAAAATCATCAAGGACTCAAATCACCCTGGTAACTGTCTTTTCACTTTGCTGCCATCTGGTAAGCGCTTCCGTTGCCTGATGGCAAAAACTGAGAGACTTAGGAGGAGTTTCTTCCCCCAGGCCATCAGGCTCCTAAACTCAAACTCAGCCTATTAACATCATCATGACTCCACTTTATAATCACTAACAATCAGTAAGATATTCAAATTCACATTCATTATTCTCTACCTCATACTCACAGTGTCATTTGCACACAACACTTTCTGTGTTTTGGTATCTTATTTATTTTTTTTTTTTGAGATTGCTGCTACATGTCAACCATGTACAACCTGTTTGCACATTCCTCTCTTGTACAGTCATGCTTATCTTAATATTTAAGTCTACAGTATACTGTCATGCACATTCATTTATATTTTATATTTTATATTTTGTTCTTTATATCTTATTTTTTATTCATTTCATTTTATGTATATTTCCTCTGTGTTGTATTCTATAATATTTGCACTGTCCATGGAGCGGACCTGACTCACATTTCACTGCTGGTTATATACTCTCTGTATAATCGTGTATGTGACAAATAAAAACTTGAACTTGAACTTGAACTTGAGTATGCACAGGAGGAGGTATATCATTATTTTTTGGCCTGCCAAATACCTTGGGATTTATAGGCGTTGTAATTTATGTTGTGTATTAAAAAAAACATATACAAGGACTTCCGGTGGCTGGGCACGAAGGATGCACGCCTAGAACTGAGCTCCGTCTCAAAAGTCCGAAATTTCGAGTTAATATTTTTACATTCAGAAATTAATTCAGAATAGTTCACTCTGAAATATTCCTGGACATGTCTGGACCAAAATCCGCTAAGAATAAACCGTCTCAAGATGACACGACGATGAAAAAGAAAGGCAAAGACGGGCCGATTGAAGATTCACCGAACTCAGCCATTTTGATGGCTTTGCAAGATCAAGAGGAGAGGTTTGCCAAAAAGGTGAAATTGGCAGTAAGAGAAGTAATGGAGGAGGTACTCTCTGGAGAAATCCAAACTTTAAAGAACATGATTGAATCCTCGAACTCGGCAGTTAACGAATTGAGACAGGATATTACCCACCAAGCTGAATTCGGTAAATCATTACAAGGGCGGATGGACTCTATGAGTGCAAACGTGCGTGCTGTTAAACAGGAGGTTAATACGCATCAGCAAGAGATAATGAATCTCCATGGCAAAATGGTTGAAATGGAGGATCGATCGCGAAGGTGTAACGTTCAACTCGTGGGCCTACCCGAGGCAGCGGAGGGTGAAAACGCCATTCAGTTTCTTCAGGAACATTTACCGAAGTGGATCCCTTCCCTACAAGGAGGTGGAAAGATTGAAATCCAGCGGGCTCACCGTATCTACGGCAGCCGAGACAAGACAAATCGCCCTCGAACACTTATCTTCCGGCTTCTCCGATACCAGGATACAGAGAGAATTTTTAATGGAGCCAGAGCACCCCAGTCCGAAATAATACATGGCTCATCCAAGCTGTTATTTTTCCCGGATTTTAGCAACGAAACGGCTCTGAAGAGAAGATCGTTTGACAGTGTGAGAAGGCAGTTTGCAGACATGGGTTTGCGTCCGTTCCTGATATATCCAGCAACTCTGAAAGTGAAGTTCAACGGAACGCTACATCACTTCAAGAATGCAGACGATGCAGGGAAGTTTCTGTTGGAATTGGATCATGCCTCACTCTCAAGGATTGATACACCGAGCACTTCTGCGTCTTCATTTCCAATCGCATTTGATGACCAGGAAAACCCTTCCAATATCATATCAGAATCTAGTTAATCGGTACAACTGAATTCGGTAAGCAAAATGGCCTTTGTCTAACGTTAGATATTTCTGTCGGGCTATATTTCTGATGTTCATTTGGACTCGGACTTGAGACGTGTTGATTTCGACAGCCACAGGCAGTAGAACTTTGAGCTTTATTTAAATTTTTCCACCCAAAGAGAGAAAATTCTAAGTCTTGTCTCTTGCGGATGGATAGTAACGTTCTATTTCATTTTCTTAAGTGTTCTATCGCCAAAGCCTTGCAGTTTTTGTGTAAGTTATGTCCACTGTATATCATTTTACTGTTTTTGTGTTCATGTTTTAATTCTGTGGAGGCCCATCTATATTTTAAAAGTCTGATCTTTAAAACCCATATATGAATATACCTCTTAATGTAATGTCGTGGAATGTCCGCGGCCTAAACTCGCCGATTAAACAAACAAAGTGCTTAGAATTTCTTAAACGCAAAAAGATTTAGATCGCTCTGATCCAAGAAACGCATCTAAAAACGATAGATATCCATAGATTTCAGAGTAGATGCTACAAATGTGTAGTTCATTCTTCTGCATCAAACAAATCAAAAGGTGTTGCTATTCTGTTTGACAGGAAATTAGGAGTAACTATTGATAAATGTGGAAAAGATAGTGAAGGAAGTTTTTCGTATGTGGCTGTAACCGTTCATAATGCGAAGATTTGTTTTGCATCAATATATTGTCCAAATATACCTGATCCCAATTTTTTCAGTGCAACCTCTGCCACTCTCTTAGACATGCCAGAATACTTGATGGTAGTTGGTGGTGATTTCAACCAAGTCTGTAATATAACTCTTGACAGATCAGCAAATATTATTTCTGGTTTGGATGCACCTTCTGGGATTAACACATTTATTACTGAACTGAATATTATTGATGCCTGGCGTCTACGATATCCCTTAGTGAAAAACTCAGAGTTTCTAAAGCAATTGAAAGTCAATCTCAAAACGTTTCTAGAAATCAATCGGGAATCAGTAGCATCACCCCAAATACTCTGGGAAACAACCAAATGCTTTATTAGGGGCGAAGTTATCGCATTTGCCTCTTATATGAAGGCGTCCAGAAACTACAGAATTACACAACTAGAAGAGGAAATTCAAGTATTGTAATCAGATCAAAAGCGTCAGTTTTCTGAGCAAAAACAGGAATCCCTTCTAGCTTTGAAATTTGAATTAAATAACCTACTGAAATCTAAAGAAGAATTCTCAATCCACCGTACAAGAGTGACCTACTATAGTCAAAGTGAAAGCTCAAGTAGACTTTTAGCTGCGAAAATAAAGCAGAATGAGTCATTGTCTATTATTAATGCAATTGAAACCCCATCAGGACCTGTTACCTACGATGCAGAGGAAATTAATGATACTTTTAGACTTTTTTATTCCAATCTTTACGAAGCAGAGTCATTTTTTGACCCAACTGTTCTTGAATCGCACCTTTCAAAGCTTAATTTACCCTCTTTGTCCAAGGAAGAAACAGAGTTTCTTGATACACCTCCCACTATTACTGAATTAAAAGATGCATTGTCTTCAATGAAAAGAGGTAAATCTCCAGGATTGGATGGTTTTCCTCCAGAGCTATTCCTGGAACTTTGGGACAGTATTGGACCACTTCTCCTAAATTCTATCAATCATGCTCTTAGCATTGGTTCATGTCATTGTGATCAAAATACATCACTTATTTCAGTGTTGCTTAAGAAAGGCAAGTCTCCTCTGAATTGTGGTAGTTACAGGCCGATATCTTTAATTACAACAGAGTTGAAGCTTTTTGCTAAGCTTTTAGTCAAGAGAACTAGTTTTGGAGAATTTTGGCTTCGGTAAAACTTTCATATCTATGGTCAAAACACTTTATACTAATCCTCTTGCAGTTGTATTAACAGGTAATATCTTGTCAAAACCATTTCCTCTGCATCGTGGTACCCGTCAGGGCTGCCCACTTTCCCCCTTACTTTTTGCTCTATCAGTAGAACCGTTAGCACAGTCGATTAGACTAGATTCTTTTATATCACCCATAACTATACAAGGAAGACAGCATAAAATTTCTCTTTACGCAGACGATATACTACTATATTTTACTAATATACATGTTTCCTTACCTCAAATAATAAAAATATTCACCCAGTTTAACCATTTCTCTGGCTGTAAAATAAATTGGGACAAATCCCTTCTAGTCCCTTTAAATGCCTTGGCGAAAAGTCTTACATTACCACCTATTCCGCATATTCAGTGGCATAATACGGAATTTACATATTTGGGTCTAAAAATAACAAATTTTCCTAATATATCACGTACGAATTATGACAAGCTTAAACTTGAATTTTTTTGCTGATATGCAGAGATGGTCTAACCTTTTTCTATGATTCCATTACCCCCACCTGTAAATTATTTTGAGGAGTTGCAATCTCGGATAACTAATTTTATTTGGGATGGTAAAAAACCACGTATCCGTCTGAATACTCTTCAACGGATGAAATTATCTGGTGGTCTGGCACAACCTGACTTTAAATTGTATTATTGGTCCTTCCAGGTAAAGGCATTCACAAACTGGTGTGATAAAGACTATGTTCTTCCCTGGCACCAGATAGAACAAGAAATTGTAAAACCTCACAGAATTGAAGATTTGTTATTTGCTGGACTTAAACCTAAAACTGCACATAAGAGGTTTGGGCCAATTATAGGTAACTCCTTGCAGGTTTGGTCAATTGTTTGGTTTGCAGAAGCGGAACCGGAAGCAGGTTTGGTCATATTTAAATATATGCTCCTGTGTTATGTATTATCTTTTATTTTTATTTTTTTGCACTGTCCATTGAGCGGACCTGTCCTGACCTACATTTCACTACTGATTATACCCTGTATGATTGTGTATGTGACGAATAAACAAGAACCTTGAACCTTGTTCAAAATCAAATGGGTTGCAATACTAAACTTTGTGATCGTTCCCCCATGTGGCATAATTACAATCTTTTGCAGAATTCTGGCCCATATTTCAATGAAAGCTGGGATTCTAGGGGAGTTTACATTCTGCAGGATTTGTATGGAGAAAATGGCTTAAAATCATTTCAGGACCTTAGAGAAAGCTACTCTCTTCCTGGATTCTCTTGGTTTCAATATCTACAACTGAGATCAGCAATCAAAGCTCACGGAGTTGCCTGGGAATCCCCTCTTTTTGCTCACCCATTGAGCTTGTGGATTTATTCAGGATCTTCATGCCCTGGACTGGTGTCTAGAATATATACACAGTTAATTTCAAAACGTGATAAAGCTCTGGGAGTGATCGAGTCATGGAATCGTGACCTTAAGGACAGGGACATGGAACTGGACTGGGGGAAGGTATGGAAAAATGTGTTCTTTTCATCAAAGAATCCTGCACACCAGCTGATTCATTTTAAGTTTATTCAGAAGTTTTATCTTTCCCCAAACAGACGTTTTAAAATGAAGCTTACAGATACCCCTAACTGTACAAAATGTAACTTGAATATGGTTGGCACGTACTTACATATCTTCTGGGATTGCCCAGATGTCTTTAATCTTTGGTCTCAAGTAGCAGTATTTCTTGAGGACATTTTGGAGTTTCTAATCCCTAAATTGCTTACTTTATTTTTATTTAATGATGACTCATCAGTTAACATCTCTACTAATTTGGCTTCTAAGAAAATTATTTTTGCTGGTTTAACAGCTGCAAAAAAAAACTATCATTCATTCTTGGTTTTCTCCTGGACCCCCGTCAATAAAAGAATGGTACAATTACTTTAGAGATATTGTTCTTATAGAAAGATCATTGGCTATCATTCATAAAGCACGAAGTTCAACTTTGGATGTTTGGGATAAAGTCATTGCTGTACTTTTGAAACCACCTGTCCTCCCTTAGGAGTAGTACACAATGTAATTGGGTCTCAACAACTTTATAAATGATATTGTATTATTTTATTATTTTTTTGTTATATGTATCAGTTTTATTTTCTAGTTTCAAGGCTTTGGCAGTTGTATATAGTTTGAATATGTTGTTTTGTATTTTTGAGTACACACTGATATCTATATATTTGCTATGTAACAAAGAAATGTGTACAATTTTATGTCCAGTTTAATAAAATGTTGATCACAAAAAAAAAAAAACATACAGGTGGATCTCAATAATTTAGAATGTCGTGGAAAAGTTAATTTATTTCAGTAATTCAACTCAAATTGTGAAACTCGTGTATTAAATAAATTCAATGCACACAGACTGAAGTAGTTTAAGTCTTTGGTTCTTTTAATTGTGATGATTTAGGCTCACATTTAACAAAAACCCACCAATTCACTCAATTCACCCAATCTCAACAAATTAGAATACTTCATAAGACCAATAAAAAAATTTTTTTTAGTGAATTGTTGGCCTTCTGGAAAGTATGTTCATTTACTGTATATGTACTCAATACTTGGTAGGGGCTCCTTTTGCTTTAATCACTGCCTCAATTCGGCGTGGCATGGAGGTGATCAGTTTGTGGCACTGCTGAGGTGGATTGGAAGCCCAGGTTTCTTTGACAGTGGCCTTCAGGTCATCTGCATTGTTGGGTCTGGTGTCTCTCATCTTCCTCTTGACAGTACCCCGTATATTCTCTATTGGGTTCAGGTCAGGCGAGTTTGCTGGCCAATCAAGCACAGTAACACCATGGTCACTGAACCAGCTTTTGGTACCTTTGGCAGTGTGGGCAGGTGCCAAGTTCTGCTGGAAAATAAAATCAGCATCTCCATAAAGCTTGTCAGCAGAAGGAAGCATGAAGTGCTCTAAAATTGCCTGGTAGATGGCTGCGTTGACTGTGGACTTCAGAAAACACAGTGGAC
The DNA here is from genome assembly GCA_023376895.1 of Aspiorhynchus laticeps. Lineage (NCBI taxonomy): Eukaryota > Metazoa > Chordata > Actinopteri > Cypriniformes > Cyprinidae > Aspiorhynchus > Aspiorhynchus laticeps. The sequence goes on from CM041813.1 coordinate 36,284,894, forward strand.
CGACACCAGCAGATGACATGGCAGCCCAAATCATCACAGACTGTGGAAACTTCACACTGGACTTCAAGCAATATGGATTCTGTGCCTCTCCACTCTTCCTCCAGGCTCTGGGACCTTGATTTCCAAATGAAATGCAAAATTTACTTTCATCTGAAAAGAGGACTTTGGACCACTGAGCAACAGTCCAGTTCTTTTTCTCCACAGCCCAGGTAAGATGCTTCTGACGTTGTCTCTGGTTCAGAAGTGGCTTGGTAGCCCTTTTCCTGAAGACGTCTGAGCGTGGTGACTCTTGACTCCAGCTTCAGTCCACTCCTTGTGAAGCTCTCCCAAGTGTTTGAATCAGCTTTTCTTGACTGTATTCTCAAGCTTGCGGTCATCCCTGTTGTTTGTGCACCTTTTCCTACCCAAATTCTTCTTTCCAGTCAACTTTGCATTTAATATGCTTTGATACAGCACTCTGTAAACAGCCACAATTTCAGTAATGACCCTCTGTGACCGACCCTCTTTATGGAGGGCGTCAACGTTCGTCTTCTGGACCATTGCCAAGTCAGCAGTCTTCCCCATTATTGTGGTTTCAAAGAACAAGAGATGCCTGGAATTTATACTGTAGGGATGGTCATAAATTGAAACTTAAATGTAAATATTCTAATATTTTGAGATAATGATTTTTGACTTTCATGAGCTGTAAGCTCTAATCCTCAAAATTAAAAAAATTTTTTTTAAATGTTTTACTTTACATGTAATGAATCTAAAATATATGAAAGTTTCACTTTTTGAACTTTTTCACGACATTCTAATTTATTGAGATGCACCTGTACTTAACGAATTAATGACACAATGATCACTAGACTACTGCTTATTTCTATAGAGGAACTGATCAACAGGTGAACCTCAAATTGTTGACCATGTGGCAAATCACAGTACTGCAGGACCTGCTCTGTATTTTGACCACCCACACCGGGCAGATGTTAGTAAAGTGCTGTGGAGCTTCTGGCCAGATGGTGGAATGCAATGTGATTTTAAGGTCGGGACACACCAAGCTGACTTCAAAGAACTAGCGGCGATGAAAGTCAACGGTGTTGTCGCCTCGCATCAGCAGCGTCAGACCAAAAAGCTGCGCTCGAACACATGGCACAGACTACACCCGACTGCAAAGTAACACATGCGTTCTGCGTATGCGTGAGATGAATTAACTGTCTATATCAGCAGCTATCAATAGTATATATTCGTCATTCAAAAGGAGAAACCGAAACAAAGATACACAAGATAAACGCAGATATACGAAATGTAAACAAAGCAGCGCTTGCTTACCATTTTGAATATCAGTAACGTTGATAACTTTAATCATTTTAAGCGGCTCATGTTGTTATGAAAACATTTGTGTATTAGAATGATTGGGAAAGATCACGTAACATTTAAACAGCCTTCTGTCTGTACCGTCTTCATTTACGTGCTTGTTTTCATCACTTTCGCTTTAATTCTCGGGCACTGACTTGCTCGCTTAACTGAATATCCAATCAGAGTTCTCACTTTCCGCGACGGCTCCGACGCCGACGCCGATTCAACATGTTGAATCAGGCAAACTGATGAAAGCCCGACGAGAGCAGACGAGTGGAACGCACCAAACAAACTAGCCCGACCGTCGCTTGCTGTCGGCCCGACGTTGGTGTTTATGTTTTGATTAAAAGATAGTTAACATTAAACATCATTGAAACCCTAAGAATTCACAATTTTTTTTTACAATAGTGCTCTCTTTATAACGTTACGTATATGACAGTTGTTATTAATGTTCTGCATTTCTGTTTTGAGCTGCGCATGCTGAAGATGACCAGTAGAGTGACGCATTTGATAGCAGGTTTTTAATCAATGGGATTTAACTCATCATTTATCTCATATATTCGCTTTAACTCTGATTCTGGCAAAATATCAGTGCTGGTACTACTAGATCTTAGTGCTGTGTTTGACACTGTCGATCGTAACATACTTCTAGAGAGACTGGAAAACTGGATTGGGCTTTCTGGGATGGTACTCAAATGGTTCAGGTCATACTTAGAAGGGAGAGGTTATTATGTGTGAGTATAGGAGAGCGCAAGTCTAAGTGGACAGCCATGACATGTGGAGCCCCACAAGGCTCAATTCATGCACCGCTCTTGTTTAGCTTGTATATGCTCCCACTAAGTCAAATAATGAGGAAGAGCCAAATTGCCTATCACAGCTATGCTGATGATACCCAGATGTACCTAGCCTTATCTCCAAATGACTATAGCCCCATTGACTGCCTCTGCCAATGCATTGATGAAATTAACAGTTGGATGTGCCAAAACTTTCTTCAGTTAAACAAGGAGAAAACTGAAGTCATTGCATTTGGATACAAAGATGAAGTTCTCAAGGTGAATGCATACCTTTACTCTAGGGGTCAAACAACTACAAATCAAGTCAAAAATCTTGGGGTGATTCTGGAGACAGACTGGAATGGAATATCCATTCCAAGATGGCACCGAGCATGGCAGCCGTGTTGCGAGAAAACTCTGCAGTTTTTCATATGTTTTATTTGTTATTTTGATGTTTTACGTGCTGGATGTTGTTAGTATAACTGTCTACGATAGACACACGCTTTTGAACATTGGTTCCTTCGTCGTGCAACGCAAACCGGACTTTGAGTTCTTGAACGCCGGCGCTTTGTTTACAGACACCGCATCAGAGCCCTTTGTCTGGGCCGCACAGTCGCGACTGAGGAAACGCCGCCGGAAAAGGGGAAAGAGAGCCGGAGTCCTTGTCAGACTCAGACGCCGTCCCCTCCAACCTCCGCTCCCAACCATTTTGCTGGCTACCATTCAGTCACTGGACAACAAACTCTGCGAACTGCGGGCGTGCATCTCATACCAACGAGAAACAAGGGACTGCTGCATTATTTACCTCACAGAAACATGGATGTCTGCAGTGGTTCCAGATTCAGCCATCGAGCTTACGGGGCTCTCCGTGCACCACTCGGACAGAACGAAAGAGCTCACAGGGAAAAGCAGAGGTGGGGGCGTTTGTTTTTTTATCAACAACTCGTGGTGTGATGAAAGGAATCTACACTCTATTAAATCCTTCTGCTCCCCTGATCTGGAATTTCATATGCTTCTGTGTCGACCATTCTGGCTACCGAGGGAATTTACAGCGATCATAATCACAGCTGTTTACAATCCCCCTCAAGCCAACACAGACCAGGCACTCAAGGAACTGTATGGGAATATAAGCGAGCAGGAAACCACGTACACAGATGCAGCGTTTATTGTTACGGGGGACTTTAACAAAGCCAACTTCAGAACAATAGCTCCAAAATACTTTCAACACATCACCATAAACACGCGTGGTGATCGTGTACCGGACCACTGCTACTTTCCTTTCCAGGACGCCTACAAATCGCTCCCCCGCTCACCTTTCGGCAAATTGGATCATTCTTCTGTTCTGCTCCTGCCTGCTATACTACAGGACTGTTTTGATCATGTGGACTGGGACATGTTCCGGGCAGCGTCTGATGATGACATAGAGGCGTACTCAGATACTGTAACGTGTTTCATCAGGAAGTGTGTAGAGGACGTAGTGCCGACAAAAACAATCCGCATCTACCCCAACCAAAAACCATGGATTAACAGCGATGTTCGAGCAGCCTTGTCAGCGCGGACATCTGCCTTTAAATCCGGAAACTTTGATGATCAAAAACAAGCCAGTTACGATCTCAGGAAATCCATCAAAGCCGCCAAACGACAATATAAAAACAAAGTTGAAGAACAATTCAACATCAACAACGCAAGAAGCATGTGGCAGGGCATCAATAACATCACGGATTTTAAAGGGAACAAACCAGCTACATTGAACATTGCCGCCTCTCTACCAGACAAGCTTAATCATTTTTATGCTCGTTTCGAGGCTCACAACACTGCCCACACAGAGAGCGCTCCCGTGGCTGTTGCAGAGGAGGTGAGTGCAATCTCCATTTCTGTCGCGGATGTAACACAATCCTTCAAACGGGTGAATATCCACAAGGCTGTGGGTCCTGATGGCATCCCAGGCCGTGTGCTCCGAGCATGTGCATTCCAGCTAGCCGGGGTTTTCACAGACATTTTCAACCTCTCCCTCTCTCTGTCTGTGGTTCCATTATGCTTCAAAAAATCCACCATTGTGCCCATACCAAAGAAAAATAAAATCACATGCTTGAATGACTGGAGGCCCGTTGCTCTGACACCCATCTTCAGCAAGTGTTTTGAGAAACTCATCAGAGACTACATCTGCTCTGTGCTGCCTGCCTCACTGGATCTGCTGCAATTTGCATATCGCAGCAACCATTCCACAGACGATGCTATTGCCTTCACCCTGCATACTGCTCTCTCCCACCTGGAAAACAAGAGAATGTGAGAATGCTGTTTGTGGACTACAGCTCCGCATTCAATACCATAGTGCCTGCCACACTGGTTGCGAAGCTCCAGATTGTAGGACTAAACAGATCTCTGTGCAGCTGGATCCTGGACTTTCTGACAGGCAGAAGTCAGGTGGTCAGAATGGGCAACAACACTTCATCTCCGCTGACCCTGAGCACTGGTGCTCCGCAGAGATGCATCCTCAGCCCACTCCTGTACTCCCTGTACACACATGACTGTGCAGCCACACACAGCTCCAATGTCATCGTCAAATTCGCTGATGACACAACGGTGATAGGCCTGATCACTGACAATGATGAGACGGCCTACAGCGCGGAGGTGAGTACCCTGACTAAATGGTGTCAGGAGAACCACCTCTCACTCAACATCGACAAGACCAAGGAGCTGGTGGTGGATTTCAGGAGACAGAGCAGAGAACACACACCCATCACCATCGACAAGACACCTGGGTAAACAGCTTTAAGTTCCTCAGCGTTCACATCACTGAGGATCTCACATGGTCATCTCACACAGATGCAGTGCTGAAGAAGTCACATCAACGCCTCTTCTTCCTGAGATGGCTGAGGAAGTTTGGAATGAGCCCCAGAATCATCAGATCATTCTACACCTGCACTGTGGAGAGCATCCTGACCGGCTGCATCACCGCCTGGTTTGGAAACAGCACCGCTGGCAACCGCAACGCTCTGCAAAGGGTTGTGCAAACTGCCCGCCACATTGTTGGAGGTGAGCTTCCCTCCCTCCAGGATATCTACACCAGGCGGTAAGGAAAGGAAAGCCCGGAGGATCATCAATGAATCCAGCCACCCGTGTCAGGGTTGGGTAGAGGGATGAGGAGAGGACTCAGTGGTGCAGGAGAATGGACTTTTTATTAATTAAAAATAAAACAAACCAAAACGACCCCGTAGGGGAAAAACAGGACAGCTGGCAGGCTTGGCAAGGCAGGACAGGGCACGACAAGGTAGGGTAACATCAACGGGGAACATACGACGAACTGGCACGGAACTGCAAACACAAGGGGCCTCATTTATCAATCTAACGTAGAAACGAGCGCAGATCCGTGCGCACAAATCAACTTACAACAGAGCTCACATGTGATTTATGAAACATTCGTATGCCGCCAATCCCATCGTACGAAAGATCGTACGTTGATAAATGTGGCGGCTGAAAACAATCGTCATTTGAATATTACACCCCTAAAAACACCCCGGTTTAGAAGTCTTGCCCCTAGAGTTATGACACGGAGAAACATAACCCGGCCAAAAAGAGGAAGTAATCTCATTAAAGAGAAATTGATCTTACTCCAAAAACACCCTTTAACCTTATAATTGCAAACAATGGCATTGATTTATATGTATATTAAATAACAGTAAATATAACGAAAAATTTATAAACATTATAAACACTAAATAGATTATTTAGTTCTCCTTAATCCACAACAAACCATTTAAATTTAACGGTATTACAAAACAAGAATGAAAGAATTAGTAGCTATACAATTTTATATTAAACTATGAAGTAAAACACAAATTAGGCTATAGTGGCATTCATTATAAACAGAATAGGCTACAACGTCAAGCTAAAATGAATTAATTAAAGCGAAACTAAACTGCACTGGGTTCACAAGCCTCTCTCATTCGACATCCAAATGTTTCCATTTTTGCCATGTAACATTTGGTTACTAAACTATTATCTATTATGTAAACAAGGCTTTGTACTTCACTTGAGTTCCAATATCCATGTAAAATATCACCCTTCACATGCGCAATAAATGTCTGTTTCAGGTCTGCACGCTGATTTTACAGTGGACCTTGTAAATTGTGCAGTGTAACATTTATGTTTCGTTGACTGCATTTTAGTTTGATTACTGGCTGAAATGTCAAGTTAGTAACACTGAAATGTTGTGTGTGCGTGTGAGGCACCTGCGTGATCACCAATCAGTTAAATAAATAAAAAATAAAGTTATAGAAAACAAATAAAATGCATTAAGAATGTCACAAAAACGAAAGTGGCCTATACTTGTCGCACTGTTTTTTTATTTTGTTAATCTGTTAATTAAGAGAAATATATTTCGTGCAGCCCTATTTATTTTATTAATTTTATAATTTCTGTTTTTCTCCATTCACAGAAGCGCTGCAGGTGTGTGATACTACAATGTGTGATTCCGACAATGCTGCTATTTGCGCATAAAGCTAAAACTCTGAAAGAAAGAAAAAAAAAAGCTTTGTTTGTCGGTTTAGGAAAATAATCTAAATTAACAAAATGCTGTCATTATACAATTCTCCATGCTGCACACAAGTTCAGGCTAACTCAAAAACGTGCGTACACGAGCTCAGAGCTGACGTGAGATTTGATCGTAGCCACCACTCACGTCCATATTGATAAATTCCAAGTTTTGCGTAGAAACAACCGTACGCCCAAATTTCAGTCGTACGATCGTTTCATAAATGAGGCCCAAGGAGATTATAAAGGGAGCAAATGAGGAGGGTAACGAGATACACACAGGTGGGGCAAATTAACCAATAATCAGGTAACAAGATGGGTGGGGTCAAGACAATTGACATGAGAGCACATGGCACACAGAAAACTAAGAGAAAAGCCATGTGCTCACACAAAACAAAAACACAAGCACATGGACAGCAAAACAAATCACCAGCCATGTGCAAAACAGGACACGAACACACAGCTAATGAGAATACTCATAAGCCGCGTGTTCACACAAGACACGACAACATGAAAGCACGCAGCCAATGAAAAACATGAGCTGCGTGACACACAGCACAAGACATAACATGAATGCACGCAGCCGATAAAAACACGAACTGCGTGCAACACCACACACACACACAACACACGTGGACAAGAGAGGCAGACAATGAGGCAGAACATGGAGCACGAGTGTCCGAACCCCGACACGAAACCGAAACTCAAGACATGAGTGCCGGGATCCGAACACCATGCTCCAACACTAAACAAGGCACGCAGACGAGAGAGCGTGTGGCTCGAGCACACTCGAAGCCGCACACTCACATAAAAACAGGACATGACGGGAGTGTCAGGGCTCTGTCACAAAACCATGAATAACACTAGATCGAAGTGACAGAACTCTGACACTACCCCCCCTCAAACGAGGAACACCAAAAACAAGACAGGAACATGACAGCACAAGAACATGACTACACAAGACAGACACAACAGACAAGACAAGAAATCAAAACACAAAGACAAAGAGGGGAGGGGGGAGGGGAGCCAAGCCAGTGCCAGCAGAACAGCGCAGAAAGTCATTAAATGGGACCAGGGAGGGCCGGGAGGGTTGAGCCAGGGAGGCTCAGGCAGTTCAGGAGTCCTGGCAAGGGGCCAGGGCGGAGCCGGAGGGACGAACCAGGGAGGCTCCAGCCAAACAGAAACCCTGGAGGGTGGCCAGGGCGGGGCCGGAGGGACGGACCAGGGAGGCTCCAGCCAAACAAGAACCCTGGAGGATGGCCAGGGCGGGGCTGGAGGGCCAAACCAGGGAGTCTCTGACCAAACAGAAGCCCTGGAGGATGGCCAGGGCGGGGCCGGAGGGACAGACCAGGCGGGCTCTAACGCGTCAGGAGGCCAGGGCGGAGCCAGTAGCTTGGCAGGCAGCAAGGGTGGCCCCGGCAAGACAGGAAGCTTGGGTGGTGCCGGCAGGGCAAGGAGTCTGGGTGGAGCCGGCAGGGCAAGGAGCTTGAGCTTGGGCGGAGCTGGCAGGGCAAGGAGCTTGAGCGGAGCTGGCAGGGCAAGGAGCTTGTGTGGCGCCGGCAGAGCAAGGAGCTTGGGAGGCGCTGGCAGGGCAAGAAGCTTGAGCTTGGGCGGAGCTGTCAGGGCAAGGAGCTTGGGAGGCACCGGCAGGGCAAGGAGCTCTGGAAAGGCCTCCTGGCCTGCAGGGAGCTCCTGGATGGCCTCCCGGCCTTGTGGGACGGAGGGAGCCTTCCTCTTCCTCCTCCTCCGACGAGAGCGAGGTGGTGGCATAACAGCCTCTGGGGGCGCTGCAGCCTCTTCAGCCACCACCGGGGGCGCTGAAGCATCATCAGGTGCCTCTGGGGGCATAGCAGCAACATCAGCCACCACTGGGGAAGCTGCGGCATCTTCGGCTGCCTTTGGGGGCACCGCGGCTTCATCGGCCGCCTCTGGGGGAGCTGCAGCGTCTTCGGCCACCTCTGGGGGAGCTGCAGCGACTTCGGCTGCCTCTGGGTCATACACACAGGTGGGGCAAATTAACCAATAATCAGGTAACAAGATGGGTGGGGTCAAGACAATTGACATGAGAGCACATGGCACACAGAAAACTAAGAGAAAAGCCATGTGCTCACACAAAACAAAAACACAAGCACATGGCCAGCAAAACAAATCACCAGCCATGTGCAAAACAGGACACGAACACGCAGCTAATGAGAATACTCATAAGCCGCGTGTTCACACAAGACACGACAACATGAAAGCACGCAGCCAATGAAAAACATGAGCTGCGTGCCACACAGCACAAGACATAACATGAATGCACGCAGCCGATAAAAACACGAACTGCGTGCAACACCACACACACACACACAACACACGTGGACAAGAGAGTGCGCGGCCGAGTGAACTCGAGCCGCACGCTCACACAATGAGGCAGAACATGGAGCGCGAGTGTCCGAACCCCAACACGAAACCGAAACTCAAGACATGAGTGCCGGGATCCGAACACCACGCTCCAACACTAAACAAGGCACGCAGACGAGAGAGCGCGCGGCTTGAGCACACTCGAAGCCGCGCACTCACATAAAAACAGGACATGACGGGAGTGTCAGGGCTCTGTCACAAAACCATGAATAACACTAGACCGAAGTGACAGAACCCTGACAACCCGCCCCACAGACTGTTCTCTCTGCTGCCCTCAGGAAGACGTCTCCGCAGCATCCGATCCCGCACTAGCCGACTGAGGGATAGCTTTTTCCCTCAGGCTATCAGGCTAATGAACAGCCAGGACTAATACACCCTACAGCACACTCCCACTTTACGATATGCCACGCACTGCACTTTAACTCCACAGTTCAAACTGGACTACATGTACACACTGCACTAATACAACAATCTATCTGCTTCCACTGGATACCATCCAATGCACATCCATGACAGTTACGTATCCAGCTTATGTATAATCTACTGCACCTTTGCATATTACTGTGTGTGTATATATGTGTACATAATGTAGAATGTGTACATACAGTGTATAATGTGTATTGATAACTGTAAGTATGTCTAATAGTACACTGTGTGTACTGAGTATATGCATGTGTATATTGCACATTGTCATCTGTATAAGTCTGTAAGTATGCAATGGTAATGTCTATATGTTAATTGTTTCTGCACTGTATGTAGCACGCTCTCAAGAATTTCACTCATCAAGGCACATGTGCTGTGATGATGTGACAATAAAAGTGATTTGATTTGAGACCTTAGTTTTAGTAGTCATGTCAAAGCAGCAACTAAATCAGCATACTATCATCTCAAAAATATTGCAAGAATTAGATGTTTTGTTTCCAGTCAAGACTTGGAGAAACTTGTTCATGCCTTTATCACCAGCAGGGTGGATTATTGTAATGGTCTCCTCACCGGCCTTCCCAAGAAAACCATTAGACAGCTGCAGCTCATCCAGAACGCTGCTGCCAGGATTCTGACTAGAACCAGAAAATCTGAGCATATCACACCAGTCCTCAGAACCTTACACTGGCTTCCAGTAACATTTAGGATGGATTAATTTTAAAGTACTTTTACTCATTTATAAATCACTCAATGGCCTAGGACCTAAATACATTGCAGATATGCTCACTGAATATAAACCTAACAGACCACTCAGATCATTAGGATCGAGTCAGTTAGAAATACCAAGAGTTTAAAAAAAAAAAAAAAAAAAAGGCTGTGAATGATGATAGCATAGCTACACATACGTACTGTCATGTGTTATCTGTGTTACTGACAGGCCGAAAAAAAAAAAAAAAAAAAAAAAAAATAAATAAATACCAAGAGTTCACACAAAACAAGGGGAGTCCGCTTTTAGCTATTATGCAGTTGGAACCAGCTTCCAGAAGAGATCAGATGTGCTAAAACATTAGCCACATTTAAATCCAGACTCAAAACTCATCTGTTTAGCTGTGCATTTGTTGAATGAGCCCTGTGCTACCTCCGAACTGACTGAACTGTATTTTATGTATAATCATTTTCTATTCTTAACTGTTTTAAATCAATTTTAAATCAATTTTTTTATACAATTTTAAAAGTTTAAACAGAAGGATAAAGTAAGTGCTGTGATGGTAAAGAGAATGTGGGCAACGAAAGACAAGTATGTTGGTTAATCAGTTTAATGTAGGACCTCTGAGTTCTATTTGTTTGGTTTCTGGTTAGGGACTGTCTGTAAGCGGAGGGAGTGCGGGAGGGGGAAAGCGATGGACTCACTCAGATGTGAGTGAGGGACACCAGCAGAAGAAAACTGGTGTCATAATTAAATGGGGGGGGAGGACAAAATGCATTCTCTAAGGCCAGGGCCGCATTAAGACTGCACTGGGCCCCGGGGCTATGACTTACTGCAGGGCCCCCCATCACAATAATGATATATATATATATATATATATATATATATGGGATAAAAATCTTATTTAGAGCTTTATATATATATATATATATATATATATATATATAAAGCCTTAAATAGGATTTTTATCCCATATCAAAATTATTGATGCACTGAAATTTCATAATTTTTGTTACCAATTTCAATATCACAAAAGATAATTCTAGCCTAAGTAAAAATAAGCTACTTATTTTCACAAATTAGGCTACAAAAGAACAAAGATCATAAGAAATCGACCTACTTGAAATACTTAAAGCACTGAATAATATTCAGATATACATTCATTCTTATTTATTTTACAAAAGTGATTCAGTCAAGGACAGTAAGTGATTTTCTTTCTGATGTTTGATTTACATTATTGACACAAATGACAACAGCAGATATTAGGCTGCTTTAGAGGAATAGTTCACCCAAAAATGAAAATGCTGTTGTTGTTCTAAACCTGTATGAGATTCCTTCTGCTGTTGAATGCAAAATAATATATTTGGAACAATACTGGTAAACAGACAGTTGCCCCCAGTGACTTCCATAGTATGAAAAAAATACACTATAATTGTCAATGGGGTCAATGGGGACCAGAAACAGAAACATTTTTCAAAATATCTTCTTTTATGCTGAGGAGAACAAAGAAATTCATAGAGGTTTAGAACAATTTGAGTTTAAGTATATGATGACAGTATCTTCATTTTTGGGTGAACTCTTTTAAGATCTCATCATATCCAGGATCTCATATCTTACACTACACATGCTTTATCTTTAAATATTAACATTAATTTAAGACACAAATAACTGTGTTTACGAGGATACTCGCAAAGACAATATTTTTTTTTACATATAACTGTGTATTTGAACGTTTAAGCACAACAAGGAGCGAAAAGTTTATTCAGCCAGTACGAGCAGGTGCGCGCTGCGCGAAATCGGGCTGAAACGGTCTTAATGCACTCATTTACCAGAATGAATTCTGACCCACTGCTTAATGTTCATTAACAGTTTAAACTATTTTGTTTTATAACCTGCTTAAAACGTGTTTAAATGATAAGCTTAGCCTACATCTTGATGCGCAAAATGATTGATATATTTCTACCGGATTATCTCCCAACCCTTACATGAATAGCTTATATAGAGTTTGTTCAAACACAAAACCAATATACTGTTCATCCAGTTAATAATCAAACTAACCTAAAATCTGTGTGGACGATGATGGTGTTTTTTTTTTGTTTTGTTTTTTTCTGTACCGTAGAGGCAAATAGTGCATTTGAAGGTATAGAAAATACCGAGAGAATGTGAGATGCTAGAATTGAGGTTCTAGTCGTGAATCGCTCCACCAACTCTAAATTCCTACCATTGCAAACAGGGGCACGCCCCGAGTTTTAGCGAATAGGTCAGATATGATGGTCAAAGTAAGTAGGAGGTGAAGTAGTGGATGTATAATCATTCTCTATCCTTAACTGTTTTAAATTAATTTTAAATTCATTTTTATATAATTTTAAAAGTTTAAACAGAAGGTTAAAGAAAGTGCTGTGATGGTAAAGAGAATGTTGGCAAAGAAAGACAAGTGTGTTTGGTTAATCAGTTGAAAATAGGACCTCTGAGTTCTATTTGTTTGGTTTATGATAGTCAAACTAAGTAGGGGTTGAAGTAGTGGAATAGTTAGGTGTTTTGGAAGGTTTTTTGCGGAAGAGTTTTAATGTTTGTTTTAAATTCCTTGTTATTAATTCCTTGTTTTTATTGCTGTGATTATTATTTTTAATGACTATTTCACTTCCTTTTATGTAAAGCACTTTGAATTGCCACGGTGTATGGAATGTGCTATATAAATAAACTTGCCTTGCCTATATAATACGCTTCGTTATTTATACAACATAACGTTAATATTGCGACTTATAGGCTGCACAAAATGCCCCGAATGCGCATGAACACATCTGCGTGGCTCTGAATGAATTCCTTTTTTGGAATTCATTCAGAGCCACAACACAGCAACTAAACTCTAAAAATTCACAGCATTTAATTATAATAGTGTTCTCATTATAATGTTATGTATATGATGTCCCAGTCATAGTTATTAATATTCTGCATTGTTGTTTGTCCTGTTGGCTGAAGAGATAATCACCGTAGTACTACAATGAAGCCCTTTACTGCAGCGCAACTCAACCAAATGCATCGAATACGAGATAAATAATATATACACGATATATATAAACCGACTGAAATGTTTTGAAATCACTTGTACCCTACCTGATCGAAAAAATCCAGTCTTTCACTCTGCCTGTGTCAATTTGAGTCTTGCTACAGATTTAAATCCCTGCCGCCAAGATGCTCCTCTGTCGGTCACAGGTTATGGAAAGTGAAATTAAATCTATAGGGGTGGTTGGATTTATTCACGCATGTTAAACTATTTATTTAAAGCTTCTTTCTTTTAAGATTCTTATATACAGCATTATCTTAATAGGCTTTATATTAACTTATTGGGAGAAAACCTGTAGTTTTATGTGAAATCAAACATTTGAGCACCCCCATATAGCCAAAATGGCATGATCGCAACACCTCAGCGAATATTTGACTGTGAGATTGGGAGTCGAATCAAGCAACTCCTATCGAAGCATTGAATATTCGACTATTCAGGGTCACCCCTACCTATATCTAAAACTTTTTCCACAGTGACCACATCTTTTCGGTTGAAAATTTTTCCACATTGTTGGCAGGTGAAAGGCCTTTCTCCAGTGTGAATGCTCATGTGGCCTTCAAAGTGTCGTTTTTCAATGAAACTCTTTCCACACTGAGAACAGATATAGGTGGCTCTCCGGTGTGAATTCTCATGTGTTTTTTTAAGTGTCGTTTTTGACTGAAAGTCTTTCTACACTGAAATGCATGTGTAGCATTTCTCTCCAGAGTGAATTCTCATGTGGACTTTAAAGTTTTCATGTCGATCAAAACTCTTTCCACACTGTTGGCAGGTGTAAGGCTTCTCTTTAGTGTGAATTCTAATGTGTCTGTTAAAGCCTCATTTTTGAGTGAAACTCATTCCACATTGTTGGCAGGTGAAAAGGCTCAGTTCAGTATTAATTCTCATGTGGGAATTAAGGTTTGCTTTATGGTTGAAAGTTCTTCCACACTGAGGGCACGTGCAAAGCTTCTCTTCAGTGTGAATAGGCATGTGTCTGGTAAGGTTTGTTTTTTGAGTGAAAGCCTTTCCATACTCTTGGCAAGTGTAAGGCTTCTCTTCATTGTAAATTATCAAGTGCCTCTTTATGCTTCCGTTATGATGAAAACTCTTTCCACACTGTTGGCAGGTGAAATTACTTACAGTTCCTGTATTTTTAGCCCCTTCTCTTGAAGAAGTCTTTTCAGCCTGTGAGCAACTAAAAGCTTCTCCTGTTATGAAATCTTTCTCTTCCATCTCATTCAGTATATCACTCTCCTTTTTCGGCACCAGGCAAAAAGAGAGAAAAGAGAGAAATGCAAATTAACACCAGTTTAATGGCACAAGGCAACAGACAACAAAATATTTAGACATGTAAAAGATCAAAACCCCAGGTAAAAAGCAGTGCTAAAACCGCTTCTAAATTTCATGTGTGAAACAGTCCGTTTAGAACGACAATGCCCCGGGGTTAAGCACAGTGTGAAAATCCCTATAATATCATACTGCTTGATAAACTGATGTTAAGGGTGCTTTCACTCTAGCGGTTTTGGTGCGCACCTGGGTTCAATTGATGTCAGAGTTCGGTACGTTTGGATGATGTGAACGCTATCTTCTGAACTCGGGTGCACACCTGTGAGCTGTACCCGAGTCTGCTTAAAAGAGGTGGTCTGGGGTACGGTTCAAGTGAACTCTGGTATGGTTCGCTGCTGATATGAATGCAATCGTACCAAATCGTGGAAGTGAATTGCTATTAATGGTGTATTATGTGATAAAATGTGTGTTTGTGTGTGTTTCACTCACTTTCCTGATGAGCGTGACTGACACACTGCAAGCAGAGAGCTGTTTATCTCATTTCTGCTTGCCTTCAGTGTTCTTTAGAGCATTTGCAGTATTTTGCAGTATATTAAAGGCAGAGTGCTTATTTTACAAAGCTTTAAAAACAAATAAAACTGTTCAAAAACAAAAATATAAAAGTGAGGAGAGCAACATTATGCCGCTGTCTCCTGCGCTGTCGTTACTAAACAATTTACTGTCAAATGTGCATTTCCAAAAAATAAACATGTTATTATTAGTAACTGCACTTAATAATGCAAAACAATAGTAAATTTATGATTAAATTGCCTTTATGATTAACAATCCTCCCCTTGCCCCTCAGCACGGCCAAATCAGGCTAGTGCCACTACTAACAAATGATAGTTTGCTTTAGCTGTGGTATCCATAGTGGAAAAATTGACTGCAGGACATAGAATTATTAGGAAATAATGCATACAAGGTCTAAAGTCCTCTCTGCTTCAAATTGTGACTGATTGTTTTTTTTCCAATACAGTGGCTAACAAAGGTGTGAGCACAGCAGTTCACACCTTTTCTAAAAATCTTTAGGACTCTGTCAGTTTTTCCTAAAAAGATTGAACGGTCAAAACTGCTACTGTGCAAGGCTCTAGACTTATTTTCCACACTGGTCGCTCTGGTGCGACTAACTTTCTCAGTCGCAAAAGGACATGATTTGGTCGCATATCGAATGAGCAGAAATCTGTAAGAAATGTAGCGTTTTGAAAATAGCTGACAAAACTGTTATTTTTATACTTCCAAAACTAATTTCCACTGCAAAAAAGCAGTAATGATTTTTAACTTTTAATGGCATAAAAAAGCTTGGCATGTCACAGGAAAAAAAGCTTTTGCACACCAGTACTTGGTGGCAAAACCCTTGTTGGCAATCACAGAGGTCAGACGTTTCTTGTAGTTGGCCACCAGGTTTGCACACATCTCAGGAGGGATTTTGTCCCACTCCTCTTTGCAGATCCTCTCAAAGTCATTAAGGTTTCGAGGCTGATGTTTGGCAACTCGAACCTTCAGATCCCTCCACTGACTAGGCCACTCCAGGACCTTAAAGTTCTTCTTGAGCCACTCCTTTGTTGCCTTGGCCGTGTGTTTTGGGTCATTGTCATGCTGGAATACCCATCCATGACCCATTTTCAATGCCCTGGCCCTGACGGGACATGGCCCCGTCCATCGTCCCTTTGATGTGGTGTAGTTGTCCTGTCCAATTAGCAGAAACCCCCCCCCAAAGCATAATGTTTCCACCTCCGTGTTTGACGGTGGGGATGGTGTTCCTGGGGGTCATAGGCAGCATTCCTCCTAATCCAAACACGGCAAGTTGAGTTGATGCCAAAGAGCTCGATTTTGGTCTCATCTGACCACAACACTTTCACCCAGTTCTCCTCTGAATCATTCGCAAACTTCAGACGGGCCTGTACATGTGCTTTTTTGAGCAGGGAGACCTTGCGGGCGCTGCAGGATTTCAGTCCTTCACGGCATAGTGCGTTACCAATAGTTTTCTTGGTGACTATTGTCCCAGCTGTTTTGAGATCATTGACAAGATCCTCCCATGTAGTTCTGGGCTGATTCCTCACCGTTCTCATGATCATTGAAACTCCACGAGGTGAGATCTTGCATGGAGCCCCAGACCGAGGGAGATTGGCAGTTATTTTGTGTTTCTTCCATTTGCGAATAATCGCACCAACTGTTGTCACCTTCTCACCAAGCTGCTTGGTGATGGTCTTGTAGCCCATTCCAGCCTTGTGTAGGTCTACAATCTTGTCCCTGACATCCTTGGACAGCTCTTTGGTCTTGGCCATGGTGAAGAGTTTGGAATCTTATTGATTGATTGCTTCTGTGGACAGGTGTCTTTTATACAGGTATCAAGCTGAAATTTCAGCTTGATACCTGTATAAAAGACACCTGGGAGCCAGAAATCTTGATGATTGATAGGAGATCAAATACGTACTGTGACACGTGTCCCGGGCACCTATCAGCGTCGCCCTGGCAACGGAGGAGATTCACCTGCACGCAATCACAGCGGGCTGATCGGTCCCAGCTGAAGCTGCTCAGGAGAGGGCTACAAAAGCCGCAACAACACAGAGTCTGGTGAGCAACGACTCCAGAAGGCAGCCAACTAATGTTACTCTGTGTTTTCTTCCAGAAAGCAGTTGACCGATCAGCCCGCCACACGAGCACTGGACACCGGACCCACTGCACGCAGCCGGCAGGCGAACAGGATCACGGAGCACGGAAGAACCACTACAGACACGTTGGCACCTTCACTTTGTTTTATTTGTTTAATAAACACACCCTCCGGGGACCTTTTTGCACAACAACCTGTCGTGTGATTCTTCAGCCCGTCACACTGGTGGAGAATGCGGGCATGGCGGAGCTTCGACAGCACAGTTGGGCAACATCGATGACGTCCTCCCCTCTCGCTCGCAAAAGTTCGTGGAAATCCGCACTGGGACGGAGGAACGACGGAGATGGCCTCCCAGCCACCTAAGGGGTAAGTGACGTTCTGTTAATAGTCATTTACCCTGTGGTTGGTTGAGGCTGTCGACTAATACCCGGTTTCTCTGTCCCGGTTCCGGCGCGGTGCGAGAGGGAGATTTGCCCGGAGAGGAATCCCTGTCCCGCCCACTCCGACCGTTGGAGCCTGGTTGAGGAAGGTAGCACTCCTGCGTGGGCGGCGGCCGGATGACGGGGATGTCGCTTGGGGGGGGAATGTGACGAGTCAGCTGCCTCCCCCCTAATTATCAGCACTCCCCGTCCCTTAATCGCCGCCCTTCACCAGGCTCCCGACTGGAGTGGGTGTGTGAGAGGAGGGGCGCTTAAACAGCCAGGGCTGGCGGCGTGTGATGAGGCACACCTGAAGGGAATGGAGCCTCATCACCGCCGCTGTTATAGGCCGGCTGCGCCTCTCCTCGGGAGACCGGTCTCTTCCCCCGTGCATGCACGCTGGTGTCCTCATGGGTCCAGGAAGGGAGCGTCGAGCGTGGAGGGCCGCCCCCGTGAGACGGCTGACGGGCCAGGATGCCGGGCCGTACCCCTGGAAGCGCCGCGGGAGCCAAGGAGGACGAAGCCGCTCAAAGAAGCCGCCGCCTCGCGCCCCGGACCCAAGAGGGGAGCGCGTGCGGCCACCGGACTCCGCCCCTTACCTGGACCCCTCCTTCTTGAACACTACCCGTCCTTCACGAACTGCGTTACACGACGAGGACACCAGATCCCCCTGTTTATTTTGGACACTTTAATCCCCTTTGGACACTTTTAGTTTATTATTTCTGTTGAATAAAAGCCTCTCCGAGGCCTGACGCCACACCCACTGTGTCTGTCGTTTGCTCCTCCCGTCACAGTACATATCAGAATCCCAGAGTTTCAGAGTTGCAGATTTGAGGAGATGCCACTTGTTATCAGCCACATTATTAACCCCAACAAGTTTTTCATCCAACACAAGGACACAAATCTCTGTTAAATCTCTGAAATCATGCTATAAGTAGTGAAAGGAGTAGTTCTCCCAAAAATGAAAATTTGCTGAAAATGTGCTCAACCTCAGGCCTTCCAAGATTAGGATGAGTTTGTTTCTTCATCAGATTTGGAGAAATGTGTCATTGCATCACTTGCTCACTAATGGATGCTCTGCAGTGAATGGGTGCTGTCAATATGTTTTATCTATAAACCAATATACAATCCATAATCCACAACAGTTCTTCCAGTGAAGAAGTCCATCCGCTGTTATCCTCTCGCTTAAAAAAACAGAAACATATTTGTTTAGAGCTGTTTTAGTTTGTAAATGATGCTTGATCTGTGCATATTTCTCTGTTTGGACTCTCATTGTGATGGCACCCATTCACTGCAGAGGATCCATTAGTGAGCAAGTGATGGAACGACACATTTCTCCAAATCTGATGAAGAAATAAACTCCTCTACATGTTAGATGGTCTGAGGATGAGTGTTTCCAGCAAATTCACATTTTTAGGTGAAGTACTATGGCATATCTTTATTTTGTATTACTGTGTCTGTGCAGTTCTAGTACTGATGTCTCTCTCTTTCTGTTTTCATTATGATTAATCAGGAGGAATAGCCGCAGATCTTTTGCAGAGATGAATCTCATCCCAGACATCAGAGTTTATGTCATGGTTTGGTTTCTCAAGCAAGAGATGTGGAGCCGCGGCCAGATCATCAGAATCTGTCAGATGAGTCGAGGTGAGATAAAGCTGCTTTAAATCAGCCGTTCACCCAAAAATCAGTCTTTCATTATCATCACCCTTTACTCATGTCATTTAAGACTTTATTTCATGATTTCATCTGTCAAACACTTTCTTTCCTGATGCTTTTAACAAAGGTGTGAATAAGTTACTGCATGATAACTGAAAGCTCATTTTTAGGTGAACAGTTCATTTGTAATTTTAGCAGTAACGTAACTGTTTTCATGTCAGTGATGAAATATTGATGATGATTATTTTAGGGCCCAGCAGCAGAGATTGCACAGACATTAAGGTGGAGGTCAGGAGGATTGACTATGGATATGTTGTTTGCGTCTCTCTTTGGGATGTTAAGGAACTGTGTGGAGAAGCAGCATCCAAACCTGTGCAAGCGCTGCAGGTCTCTCTCGTGACTCTAGTAATATTACTGCAGGGTTTATTTATTTATTTTAATGCATTAAGCTGTATTTTAACTTGTGTGTTACAGGTGAGGCCAGTGAATGGAGAAACATGGTCTTTTGAAGCGATCAGCTGGTTCAAGAGTAAAGTGCAGAACAAGACTCTTTATGCCAGGCTTTACCCAGAAGAAGGAGAAGTTCTGGTTGAACTCTTCATGGAAAAGGGAAATATTGGTGCTATGAGGTAAGAAAGCACCAGTGATTCTCACTGAAATATTGTTCACAAGCATTACAGAAATATCTAAAATGTTACTGATGTTCCTGCCTCAGCAGTCTGCTGTGCTCTCAGACAAGTTTTGCTCATCTAATATAAATGTTTTAATATAAAAGTTTTACAGAAATGATTATTAAAAAACTGCAGTGGATTCATATTATAAGTGCACACTGTGAATTAGACTCTGTGTGCTGCACTCATTTTATAATGGACAAATAGAATTGCTAAAGTAAATTGTTTATAATTAACATTAGTTCATTTAGTTATTGTCAGGTCATAGCAGAGATGATGGGCACACACTGCATGATTTTAGCCCCGATTTTCACCTGCTTACAATTTTGTGGAAATCGCAGACAAATGGCTGAAATTGGAAGCAAACTGGTGCTGGTTCGCGTGTGTGACAATTGTGTAGTGTGTGTTATTAAAGACACACCGATGCCTGTAAGATGTTTGACATGCTAAATATCTGCAGCAGTCGTGACTCAGTCCTGCAGTGTGAAATGTGTTCAGACTGGAAATCTAAAGAAGTCCAGTCTCGTGTGAGCTTGTGTAGTTATGAAATGTTTGTAGACCAGATGGAGTTGTCTGTGAATCTTCCTGTTGAAAAGTTGTGTAATGTGTGCCCCGTCAGCGATCTGTGGTGTAGTTTACACACAACAGCAGTGAGATGATACTCCAGACAGTCGTGTAGTTTACACACAACAGCAGTGAGATGATACTCCAGACAGTCGTGTAGTTTACACACAACAGCAGTGAGATGATACTCCAGGCAGTCGTGTAGTTTACACACAACAGCAGTGAGATGATACTCCAGACAGTCGTCAGTGTGAGAAGAGCAGTGATCTGTCGTGTAGTTTACACACAACAGCAGTGAGATGATACTCCAGACAGTCGTGTAGTTTACACACAACAGCAGTGAGATGATACTCCAGACAGTCGTGTAGTTTACACACAACAGCAGTGAGATGATACTCCAGACAGTCGTGTAGTTTACACACAACAGCAGTGAGATGATACTCCAGACAGTCGTCAGTGTGAGAAGAGCAGTGACCTGTCGTATAGTTTACACACAACAGCAGTGAGATGATACTCCAGACAGTCGTGTAGTTTACACACAGCAGTGAGATGATACTCCAGACAGTCGTGTAGTTTACACACAACAGCAGTGAGATGATACTCCAGGCAGTCGTGTAGTTTACACACAACAGCAGTGAGATGATACTCCAGACAGTCGTGTAGTTTACACACAACAGCAGTGAGATGATACTCCAGACAGTCGTGTAGTTTACACACAACAGCAGTGAGATGATACTCCAGACAGTCGTGTAGTTTACACACAACAGCAGCGAGATGATCCTCCAGACAGTCGTCAGTGTGAGAAGAGCAGTGATCTGTCATGTAGTTTACACACAACAGCAGTGAGATGATACTCCAGACAGTCGTGTAGTTTACACACAACAGCAGTGAGATGATACTCCAGACAGTCGTGTAGTTTACACACAATAGCAGTGAGACGATACTCCAGACAGTCGTGTAGTTTACACACAACAGCAGCGAGATGATCCTCCAGACAGTCGTCAGTGTGAGAAGAGCAGTGATCTGTCGTGTAGTTTACACACAACAGCAGTGAGATGATACTCCAGACAGTCGTGTAGTTTACACACAACAGCAGTGAGATGATACTCCAGACAGTCGTGTAGTTTACACACAACAGCAGTGAGATGATACTCCAGACAGTCGTGTAGTTTACACACAACAGCAGTGAGATGATACTCCAGACAGTCGTCAGTGTGAGAAGAGCAGTGACCTGTCGTATAGTTTACACACAACAGCAGTGAGATGATACTCCAGACAGTCGTGTAGTTTACACACAGCAGTGAGATGATACTCCAGACAGTCGTGTAGTTTACACACAACAGCAGTGACCCACATAGCAAATTTTCTCTGGCCCAGCTCCGGCCCACACAATCAGCTTTCGCTTGGCCCACATACCGCAATGACTTACGGTCCTAGTGTGGACCAGGTCTGGATTCCAGACAAGGGCCACACATGGGCCATAACTGGCCCAATTCAGGGCCAGTTATGGGTAATTAACTTGGCTGAGACTTGGGCCAGTTATGGCCCATGTGTGGCCCTTGTCTGGAATACTAGGACCGTAAGTCATTGCGGTATGTGGGCCAAGCGAAAGCTGATTTTGTGGGCCGGAGCTGGGCCAGAGAAAAATTGCTATGTGGGATGGAACCAAAACACAACCTTAAGTAAACCAACACCGGTCTTTAACCAGAAAGCCCAGAATTGAGCCACACCTTATCTGATCAGGTGAACTAAACCTGGCAGCCAAAATATGGGCCAAGACAGATCCATATCTCAGCCACCTGTATGACCATAGCTGACCCTATTCTGGTCCTATACGCTGGGCCAGATGGGCTCCACATGTCATCCTGAACAAAACCATAACCAAGCCACTTGATACACACCCCTCCCAGATGAATAGTCACAACAACGACAATATTCTGAACAAATATTTAATGTTTAATCAGCAAACAAAGTTGAATGAATCTCACACCTAACATACAACATTATGGTCAGTTCACACTTCCACATAAACTATATAAAAAAAACCTAAAAACATGCTTATTTGTTTTTCTTGGTCAATGTGTTCACCCTGTTGGGGTATGGCAGTGTGAATTGGCTTGTAGGTGCTTTGGAAAACAAACAAAAACAAAAAACATATATATATATATATATATATATATATATATATATATATATATATATATATATATATATGTATACAGTATATATTTTTTAATGTCGAAGCGCCTCTTTATTCTGGCAGAGCGCCTTCTGGAATGGGCTCAGCTCAACCTGTGCTCGCTGAGGGCAGCACACCTGCCGCGCAGACAGAACCAAGGAGCGGATATGTTATCTTGGAGCAATGTCCCCTCAGAGGAGTGGATGCTCCATCCGCAGGTGGTTCAGAAGATCTGGAAGATCTTTGGCAAGGCAAAAGTAGACCTTTTCGCCTCCAAAGACATCTCTCACTGCCCAATTTATTATTCGAAGGACAGGGACGCGTTGGCCCACGACTGGCCCAACCTCCTCCTTTATGCATTCCCCCCGATCGCCCTGCTTCCACAGGTCGTCAGGCGTGTCAGGGAACAGGGTCACAAGGTGCTATTGGTGGCCCCCTTGTGGAGGAACCAACCTTGGTTGTCAGAGCTGACTCAGCTACTGACAGCAGCCCCCTGGCCCGTGCCCCTGAGACGGGATCTCCTCTCTCAGGCGAACGGAACAATATGGCACCCTCGACCCGAGCTGTGGGCTCTCTACATTTGGCCGCTCAACGGGAGCCTACTGGCCTCCCAGAGCGAGTGTTAAACACCATTTCTGAGGCTAGAGCCCCGTCTACGAGATGCCTCTACGCCCTTAAGTGGTCTGTTTTCTCCACTTGGTGCCTCAACCGTGGTGAAAACCCCTCTACCTCTGAGTTAGCGGTGGTTCTGTCCTTTCTGCAGGAACTGAATGTCGTGTGTTCAAGGAAGAATGGACAACAAAATACTTATTTTTCGAGCATTCAAATTATGCTGTCAACCTGTCACCTGCAGAAAAGGCAAACAAGGCTTTAAAACTTGCCACAAACTTAAAAGCACAGCAAAATACATTTACTAAGCAGTGCTCTATTCAAGAATCTGTAACGAAAGCTAGTTATGTAGTGGCACATAAAATTGCAAAG
Source organism: Aspiorhynchus laticeps (assembly GCA_023376895.1). NCBI lineage: Eukaryota > Metazoa > Chordata > Actinopteri > Cypriniformes > Cyprinidae > Aspiorhynchus > Aspiorhynchus laticeps. Next base: position 36,308,520 of record CM041813.1, read on the forward strand.
CACAGCAAGCCTTTTTCGGATGGGGAATTTGTGAAAGACTGTATGGTGGAGACTGCTGACATGCTTTGTCCAGGTTCTAAAAGTCAGTTTGAGAAAATGAGCTTATCGCGGAGAACAATTACCAGGAAGTAATTGCAGAGGAGACTGCGGTCAAGCCAGCAGTGCTTTTTTTAAGCTGCGCGTCTAATCATCACTTACGGTACGGGTGCTGAGAGCGGTCTAAATGGATGTAAAGAAGCTGTCATACCGGCGTTTCCTTTACACTTTTGCTTTTTTTACTTTTATTTTTGATTTTAATGTTTGTAAATACATTATTTTTGTACATAAACGTTTGTATTGTACATTAATTATCATATTAATGTTAATAAATGTTAATATTAATGTTTTTTATTCATTGTTATTTCTTAATTTTAATGTTTGTTTGTTTGTTTGTGTGTGTGTGTGTGTGTGTGTGTGTGTATGTATACATATATACATATATATATATATATATAATATATATATATATATATTTGTTATGTATGTATATATATTATCATTTTCATTTTCAAACACTCATAAAGTGTTCCTTTATAGGTTAGCTCATTCTGACAATTGATATTTATTCAGAGTGACCCTGACTATTACTGTATTAATTGTCAAGTCATTTTACTGTATAGTTTTGGAGAAAATTAAAAGCAAAATCACCCCAAACAACAAAATGCATCCTACACTTGCACTTTATCCCATTTTCCAACACTCATAAAACGTGTTCGTTTATAGGTTAGCTCAATATTTCAATTGATATACATTCAGAGTGACCATGACTATTACTGTCTTAATTATCAAGTCATTTTACTGTATACGTTTGGAGAAAATTAAAAGCAAAATCACCCCAAACAACAAAATGCGTCATAGCACTTGCACTGTGTCCCATTTTCCAACACTCATAAAAAGTGTTCCTTTATAGGTTAGCTCATTCTGTCAATTGATATACATTCAGAGTGACCCTGACTATTACTGTATTAATTTTCAAGTCATTTTACTCTATAGTTTGAGAAAATTAAAAGCAAAACACCCTAAACAAATGTGTACTAGCACTTGTATTACTTCCGTATATTCAAACACTCATAAAACGTGTTCCTTTATAGGTTAGCTCATTTTGTCAATTGATATATATTCAGAGTGACCCTGACTATTACTGTATTCATTTTCAAGTCATTTTACTGTATAGTTTTGGAGAAAATTAAAGGGGTCATATGATGTATTTGGTGTAACGCAATATTTACATGGTTCGAGGTTCAAAAAACATTATTTTCCACATACTGTACATTATTGTTGCTCCTCTACGCTCCACCTTTCTGAAACGTGCCAATTTTTACAAAGCTCACCATTCTGAGAAGCGAGGTGTGCTCTGATTGACCAGCTATCCGGTGTAGTGTGATTGGCCGAATACCTCAAGCGTGTGACAGAAATGTTACGCCCCTTACCATGTTGTGATGCCGTGTCCCATTTGTTGCATTCAGTGAGGACATAATTACTGATTATAATGACTCATATGGTCTTTTTACGCGTTGCACCGCGCCGCGTAAACATAACACCATGTCTGCATTTGTGATCGTAGAAACGCCAAACAAGCACTACTCTACACTCTACATTTTATCTTAAACTTAGAGATGATTGGGGCTCCCGAGTAAACCCATAAATGTCGTCACGACATAACGTCTCCTTTCCCTCCATCAGGGGCCAGTTGCATAAACTTAGCCACCATGCTAAGACTGTGTCTTAAGAACTAGTTTGACCAACTAGCAGCTGCCAAATGGGTAATCAGTCTTACTTTTCCGATACAAATAAGACCAATCTACCACTTCATAAATGAATTAAAAAAGTTAAAAAAATTACTAGTGTAGCAATTTATAATCAAAAGTGAATTGTATATAAATAATTACAATTAATTATGATTAATTACAATTATTTATATATATATCGGCTGACAGTAATAACTGTAGCAGAAATAAATTGCCATCAACTAATCTGTTCGTCCAGCCAACATTCAGTGTAAGTTCATAGCAACTCTAAGAAAGGATATTTTCTTGGCCACAGAAAATACTTTCCTAAGTATTAATACATTAGAGCATGTAGTAAGGATCAAAAATCGTAAAGGGACATTAAATTGCAAGGCAGAATCAGAAACTCATGTAATTTGTGCACAATAGTTTTATTAACTAAACACTAACGCAAACTAGTCTATCAAACAAACAAACAAGCATACAATCACTCATACATGGGGAAAGGGCAAATGAGAGTTGATGGATGAAACCATCAGGAAACCAGAGAATGAAGCTATGAAAAGAGTCAGTTAACTACCTGAATAAAACCATCAGCGCCGTTTATAACGGGGGTCTATAACTTAACCTAAACCTCGGTTTCGTGTAGTTAAATGTACTATACTTGCATTTCCTTTGTGTCCGGATGCAGTCTCGGATGAAAGTTCTGATGGTTTGAAGGCTTGGTGGTGTTGGAGTTCTTCAAGTTCTTCTGGGATTAAAGGGTGATGAACTCCAAAAGATGGTTATTCTGGCTCGGTGGTAATTGATTCAAGATTAAAGATTCAAGATTTTTATTTGTCACATACACAATTATACAGAGTATAACCAGCAGTGAAATGTTAGTCAGGTCCGCTCCATGGACAGTGCAATTATATGGAATACAAACATGAAGAATATACATAAATATAAAAAAAAATGAATGAAGTAGAAAATAAAAAATAAAAAGAATAATATATAAAATAAAATGTGCAACAAAAAAAAGTGTGCAGGACAGTATACTGTAGACTTAATAAATAATAATATAAGAAGGAATGTGCAAGAAGATGTACAAACAGGTTGTACAGGGTATTTACATAGCAGCAAAACGAATGGTAGAAAAATTATTAATAACTTACTGATTATTAGTGATTAGTAAATGGAGTCATGTTGATGTTATGAGACCGAGTTTGAGTTTAGTAGCCTGATGGCCTGGGGGAAGAAGCTCCTCTTAAGTCTCTCAGTTTTTGCCATCAGGCAACGGAAGCGCTTACCAGATGGTAGCAAAATGAAGAGACGGTTACCGGGGTGATTTGAGTCCTTGATGATTTTGACAGCTCTGCTTTTGCAGCGCTTGAGGTAGATGTCCTGCAGGGAGGGGAGAGCAGACTAAGCGCACAACTTTCTGCATGGCTTTACAGTCCTGATTGGAGCTGTTTCCATACCACACTGAGATGCACGGAGTCAATACACTTTCTATGGTCCCTGCATAGAAAGTTTTCAGGATTGCTGGTGAGACCCTGAATTTCCTCAGCTGTCGCAGATGGTACAGTCTTTGCCTGGCTTTCTTAACCTGTGTTTGAATGTGTGTAGTCCAAGTCAGGTCCTCGGAGATGTCCGAGGAGCTTTGGTTGAATGGAAAGTCAAGGCCGCAAGGCCTGGCGCAAAACTCAAGGGTCCAGAAGAGTCCTAGCTCACATCCTCATCTTCTCAGAATCTAAAAGATCTGCAGACTGCATGGGGCGTCACTGAAGTGAGAGCTTTATCTGCTATAGAGGTCACACCTCTGTGGTGTCAAATAGCCAATGGAGTCCTGAATTTTTGGAGGGAAAGTTTTAAGACTCTTTGTCTCTGAACATGGTAATTTGCATAGGCAATTTGCCTGGGTTAATGCACAAACTACTAAAGATTCTTAGGACACTAATATGTAATGTTCACTCTCAATTAGATCATCCGAAAACGAATTGATAGAGACTAAACATGGTAAAGCTAATGTGATATTAACTAGTGATCTATCGTTAGCATGCATAAAACAGTATACAATACACAAATACATATACAAGAACAGTAATAATATACACAATGACCTGAAGATATGTGTGTTCATTCAAAGAAAGGTTTTTCTTTGAATTAATTAGAGAAGAGTCCATTTTTATGGCATAATGTCTTTTTCCTAAGGGGAAATGAAGTGAGTTGCTCTGCCCGCATTCCTTTAAGCAATAAAACAAGTGTTATCAGATGGGTTGCCATGGAACCAGAGGCCTGGAGTCATCAACAGACATACTAGCACCCAGTATGTGTATTGGGTGAGGGGTCTGTGACTATTTGTTAATCTAATTAAACAAATGAACAAATTAAGTTAACTAATTGATTTGTTAAATCAAATGCAAAATGCAAAAAAAAAAAAAAGGGACTGGCCAGAGACGCATGGAGAGGCAATGCGTCCCCAAACTGCAATCTCTTGGCCACTGGCAATAGGGGGCATCGTGGGTGAGAGTGAGGAGGCAGCGCATCGCTCACTGTCAACCCACGAGCCGGATAACCCAGAGGAAAGGGAAAGTGCTCTTTTGTTGAAAAAGTGGTTACCACTGGCCGTTGAGCAGAAACAAAGGATTTTCCACCCGGCCCTGTTCCAGGGTAAGGAGCAGTGCTGTCCCCGCCACCTCCTGAAAAAGAGCAGCTTCAGTCTGCTTCTGTACTGCCGAGAACTGCTGGGTGAAGTCCTCGACAGGCCAGCCTGGGAGATGGGAGGGTCAAGAAAGCACACTTTGTCAACATCTCTCATTTCGACCAGGTTGAGCCAGAGTTGTTCTTCCCGAGGGACCACGCCGTGACTTTAGTCGCCTGTAAGGCAAAGTCTCCACCTGGGGAATGTCCACGTAGCTCAGAGAAACCAGGACTGGTAGTGGCAGACGGGTCTGCTCCTTTCCGTTTAAGAAAGGTGAGACGCGATCGCAGCGTTGCTATGGTCATGCGCTCACAGTAGAGGCATGAACCATCTACGAATGCAGCTTCAGCGTGCTGAATGCCCAGACACTGAAGACAACGATTGTGGCTATCGACAGAGGACAAAAAACGGCCGCAACCAAGAGGACACGGATGGAATGGCATCTTTAAAAAGATGCGAACAGTCCGCTATTCACACCGTACCGCCAACCAGAACAGCTCTCTGACACATCAGATGAATGGCTTTGTGGAGTATATCAGCTTTCATACAACCACTCGGCTTATTGGCATTTTCTCTTAAACTCAGAGATGATTGGGTCTCCTAAGTAAACCCCTAATGTTGTCACGACATAACTCGTAGTGACCGACAGATAAGGAACAAGGGTTACGTATGTAACCGAGACGTTTCAGTTTCATATGGTAATAAGCATGGTACGTTTTCACAATAATGCCTTTAAAAAATAAAAAATGTGTTTGAAAATACAAGAATGCACTCCAAAAACAAATTTAGATTGCCTTTAATTTGACCAGAAACTGTACAGTAAAATGACATGAAAATTAATACAGAAATAGTCAGGATTACTGTAAACAGGAATCAATTCAAAGGATGAGCAAATCAATAAAGAAAATATTTTTATATTTTAGTGTTTGAAAATGGAAAATGGTCCAAACTCTAAAATGCACTTTGATTTCTGGAGTGAGTTTGCTTTTAATTTTCGTCAAAACTGTAGAGTAAAATGACTTGACAATTAATACAGTAGTAGTCAGGGTCACTGTAAACAGGAATCAATTGAAAGAATGAGCAAACCTATAAAGGAAAGATTTTTATGAGTGTTTGAAAATGGGAAATTATGTAAAATTGCTAGAATGCACTTAGATGCTTGGGATAAATTTTCCATTTATGTTCTCCAAAACTGTACAGTAAAATGACTTGAAAATTAATACAGTAATATTCAGGGTCACTCTTGAAAGAATGAGCTAACCTATAAAGGAAAACGTTTTATTAGTGTTTGAATATACAGAATTAATCCAAGTGCTAGGATGCATTTTGTTGTTTGGGGTGATTTTGCTTTTAATTTTCTCCAAACCTATACAGTAAAATGACTTGATAATTAAAACAGTAATAGTCAGGGTCACTATGAATAAATATCAATTGAAATATTGAGCTAACCTATAAACGAACACTTTATGAGTGTTTGAAAATGAAAATGATAATGTAATGACCTGGCAATCAGCGCTAGCAGGCAGGTGCATTATGGGTATTTGTTTAGAGTTGATTTATGCGTTATTTAAGTAAGATGGTTGGGTTTTTGCGTCAGCAATGTTATGTGTGTTTATGTTCAAGTCAGTTTGGGTGGGTTTGGTTCATTTACTGCCCTGTTATGTAAAGAGTGTACTGTTACCGTCACAGAGAGAGATGTGTAGGGGAGGGACTTGGCAATATGGCCTTGCTTGTTCAAGTTGTTATTCTGTGTTCAGAGTAAAAAGTGAAAGAAGACAGTACTGTCTTCTGCTGGTTTGTTTTGACACTGCTCTGGCTGAGACACTCATGGTTGTGTAGTGTATGGGACACGAGTGCTTGCATTTCCTGCTAGCAATTAGTTCAGTAATAGTGCAGTAATTATATACATACATACATTATATATATATATATATATATATATATTATATATATATATATATATATATATATATACACACACACACACACACACGCACACAAACATTACAATTAAGAAATAACAATGAATAAAAAACATTAATATTAACATTAATATGATAATTTATGTACAAAAATAATGTATTTACAAACATTAAAATCAAAAATAAAAGTAAAAAAAAGCAAAAGTGTAAAGGAAACGCCGGTATGACAGCTTCTTTACATCCATTTAGACCGCTCTCAGCACCCGTACCGTAAGTGCACGATTAGACGCGCAGATTAAAAAAAGCACTGCTGGCTTGACCGCAGTCAGAGGAGCTGCTCTCCGAACTAAAAAAAAAAGCGGACGGCTTCAGTCTTTTTTCTATCGCACTTGATGAAAGTACTGACATCAAAGACACTGCTCAACTTTTGATTTTTGTCAGAGAAATAAACGAAAATTTCGAAATAACAGAAGAGCTCCTTGGGATGGAATAAATGATGGGAACGACCAGCGGCGTGGATTTGTGTGACAGTGTGTCCGTCTGCCTGGAAAAAAATAACCTGCCGTGGAGAAAGCTGACAAGCGTCACAACAGATGGATCGCCAAATCTAAGCGGGGTTCTGTTTTTGATATTCGTGACACATTCAGCGATAAACGCCAATAACTTCAAAACGACTTGCCCTAAAAAAGTCTAAACGGTGTGACCGCCAAAAGGGCAACGCTGATCATGTTTCACAGCCTTCTTTTTCAGTATTTTCGCTCTATATAATGAGCACTGCCCCGCACAAGCCGTCGCAATGTGCATTAAGCCGGGAGAGCTCGCTCTCAGCGGAGCTTTCAGTAAGGGACCGTGGGGAAAGTGCAAGTTTTCTTCGTGTTTTGCTATAGCTCAGTGTTCCGTGTTTTTGTAATATCTTCAAGGTTCAAGGTTCTTGTTTATTTGTCACATACACAATCATACAGGGTATAATCAGTAGTGAAATGTAGGTCAGGACGGGTCCGCTCAATGGACAGTGCAAAAAAAATAAAATAAAAGATGATACATAACACAGGAGCATATATTTAAATATAGGTAGGAATAAGATAAAAGAATAAGTAAAAACAATTAAATATAATAAGGAGTAAAATGTGCAATGAACTAAAATGTGCAATACAGTCTACTGTGGGTTTAATAAATATTAATATAACCAGGGATGTGCAAGAGTAATGTGCAAATAGGTTGTACTGGGTATGTACACATAGCAGCAATGTGGATGATGGAGAATGATGGGTGTTTTTTACAGTTTATTAGATGGAGTCCTGTAGATGTTATGAGACTGAGTTTAGGAGCCTGATGGCCTGAGGATAGAAGCTCCTCCTCAGTCTCTCAGTTTTTGCCATCACGCTTCTGAAGCGCTTGCCAGATGGCAGTGTGATGAAAAGACGGTTACCGGGGTGATTTGAGTCCTTGATTATTTTTGCAGCTCTGCTTTTGCAGTGTTTGAGGTAGATGTCCTGCAGAGAGGGGAGAGCAGACCCAGAGATGCGCTCAACTAAGCGCACGACTCTCTGCAGAGCTTTGCAGTCCTGATTTGTGGCGTTACTGTACCACACTGAGATGCACTGAGTCAATACACTTTCTATGGTCCCTGAATAGAAAGTTTTCAGGATTGTTGGTGAGACCCTGAATTTCCTCAGCTGTCGCAGATGGTACAGTCTTTGCCTGGCTTTCTTGACCTGTGTTTGAATGTGTGTAGTCCAAGTCAGGTCCTCGGAGATGTTTACGCCGAGGTACTTGAAGCTGCTCACCTTCTCCACAGGGGTCCCACTGATCATAAGAGGAGTGTAGGGCCGCTGCTGTCTCTTCCTGAAGTCCACAATCAGCTCTTTGGTTTTGCTCACGTTCAGAGAGAGACAGTTGTCCTGGCACCATGATGTAAGTCTCTCCACCTCATCCAAGTATGCGGTCTCATCATTGTTGGAAATGAGGCCCAGAACCACAGTATCATCAGCAAATTTGATAATAGAAGTGGAGCTGGGAGAGGACACACAGTCATGTGTGTAGAGAGAGTAGAGCAGGGGACTCAGAACACAACCCTGCGGGGCTCCTACGTTCAGGGTGATGGAGTTTGAGGTGAACTGGCCTACCTTCACCACTTGAGGTCTGCCGGTGAGGAAATCTTGAATCCAGTCGCAGAGTGAAGTGTTTAGGCCGAGGCCTGTGAGTTTGGAAGTCAGCTTGATGGGGACTATAGTGTTGAAAGCTGAGCTATAGTCTATGAATAGCAGTCTTGCATAGTTCCCATTGCTGCTGTCAATGTGTGTGAGGGAGGAGTGGAGAATGTGAGAGATGGCATCATCAGTTGATCTACTGGAGCGATAGGCAAACTGAAGAGGGTCCAAAGTAACAGGGATGGAGGAGCTAATGTGGCTCTTAACAAGTCTCTCAAAAACCTTCATGACTATTGATGTGAGGGCCACTGGACGATAGTCATTCAGGCAAGAGGGTTTATTGTTCTTAGGCACAGGGATGATGATGGATTTTTTAAAGGAGGTGGGAACTACAGAGGTAGCAAGGGACTCGTTGAAGATAGAAGTGAACAAACCAGCAAGCTGATCAGCGCATGATCTCAGAACCCGGCCGGTGATCCCGTCAGGTCCGGCCGCTTTCCTGATGTTCACTCCCTTTAGTGCCCTCCGAACCTCGTCCTCCGTCACGGTGATCACATGATCCTCGCTTCTCTGCCTGCTGCTTCCTGACGCGCTGCTCGGCAGAGCCACGCTGCCGCCGTTGCAATCAAAGCGGCCGTAGAAGGTGTTTAATTCTTCGGCCAGCGACGGATCTGCACTCACCTCCGCGGAGGATTTGTTTCCAAAGGCACAGATGGTCCTTAGTCCCTGCCACATGCGTCGAGAGTCATTGAGCTGAAAATGAGACTGAAAATGAACTTCCATTAACTCACCACCAGAGGTCACTCGCTCACCACATGGACTCTTGCACTACACTACTGTTGCACATCACCTAAGACTACATTTCCCATAATCCATTGCACTGACGACACACAGCTGATTACACTGACCACACAGCTGATTGCACTGATTACACAGCTTACTTAAACCATGGACTTCCTCTTCCACTCTGCCGAGTATTGTATAGCGTATATCACTCTCCTAGCGATAGCTACTCTACGGAGCCCACTCAGTTGTCATAGTCTTGCCTAGCCTTGTGTGTTTTGATTCTTGCCCGTGTTTCCTGGATTAACCCTTTGCCTTGCCATTCGGACTCTGTTTGCACCTCTCTTGGACTATTGCTTGTGTACCTGGATTATCTCTCTGCCTTGCCCTGTTGGATATTGTTCGCCGATCGTCGACCCACGCTTTCCCTAGGATTACTCTGTGTCTTGATTGACCCTGCCTGTGTTTTTGACTATGTTTATTAATAAAAGGTTACACATGGATCCGCACGACTCGCGTCTCGTTGACCCCGTTACAGATCTCAGCTTGGGAGCTCAAGTGGAGATCTCCCACCTCAAGGCTTCTCCCAGACCCTCTGCAAAACTGAACTCCTCCAGCTATTCAGAAGTGAAGATACACAACATCATGCACCCTAATTATTCTCTAATTGATCTTTCTTCATCTTCCTACACTTGTGAGTGTGTACCAAGTGGATATACATTTTGGAGCTTTTTTATACATTCATTGGTATTTTTATAATATTGGCAACACTTTAGAATAAGGCCTTATTAGTTCATGTTAATGAATTAACTGTATGTTAACTAACAATGAGCAACACATTTGTTACAGTTCTTATTAATCTTTGTCACAGATAATGTTAGTTATTAAAACACAAGTTCCACAACTTTATAACATAAGTAAATGATGAAATTAGCATTAAGGAAGATTAATAAACGCTTTAAAAGTATGTTGATAATTAGATTGTTAACTTGTTTAGTCAACTAACATCATGTAATGACTGTGTATTGTTATATAATAGCTTGACTGAGACTTCTGTTTGTTATTTCAGATCACTGAATCTCAAGCACTTGAGGTGGAGGTCACCATCACAGGTGTGTCCAGTGAGGAGGGAGGTGCCATGGTCCTGCTAGCAGACACCTTTGATGAATACACCGTCACTGCAGCTGTAGCCATGGACACCGGTCCTGAAGATCTGCCCATCATCCTGAAGCTGACACACACAAACTACGTTGTTAGCTGCATTGAGCTTTTGATGGAGGAGAACTTAGAATTCATTTCATTTTTTTTTGTGTTTTTGTTGTTGTTATTTACTAGTTCAATTTTTTATTAGTTTATTAATGTTCATGTAAAATGTAAATTAAAAATTAGTTGTTTGAGTTTTGTTTAAAAAGTTTTAACAAGTTTAAAGTTTCTAAGTAAAATGTTTAAAGTTATGCATTTTATAAAAGTAGATTAAATAATCATTAAGTCTGATGTGTTTTATCACCTCCCTAACATAAAAACAATGCTTAATGCTTCTCTGAGGCCTGTTCTTCATACGTCACTAACTCAGTTAGCTGGATTTGATGGTTGATGATTTCACTTGATCTTGGATTGTTTGGTTCTTCGAAGCTCATCCTGGACGTGCTGTCAGCAACAGGTCCGTAAGTTTAAACCTGCTCGGGAGCAGCTTATTTCATGTAAACAGGATTAGATCGCATCTTTTTAAGCAGAACTAATACTTAATATCTGTCCCAGCCACCGCTACTTTATTATAAGAGTACCCTACTGTAAATATGCTTGTTATGATTATTGTTAGAAATTAACATTTAATTAAAACCTGCAAAAACTCTAAATCAATTTCAACACAGTTTATTGTGCATGCATATTATTTTTTAAGTTGTTTAAGAGAAATCAATGACTTTATAAGACTGGTTTATTCCAGGGCCAATCATTTAAAATAATAATTTAAAAATTAATTTTAAAATAAGATAATGTTGTGTAGTCTATAATACTATAGACACAGCCAGTTTTACTCATTGAAAGATTTATTAGTGATGAAATAATTACTTTATAATTGTATTGGAGTCTTACACACATGCAGTTAATCTGAGCCGTGCATTAATTTGAGAGATGACAGATATTATGGGAGCAGCTTGATGTAGATAACTTGATCTCTAAGAAACTTTAATTAATGCTGTCACGTAACAAATCTGTTTCAAAGATAAAATTAAATGAATTGATAATTACAACATTGAAATAAAAATGTAAAGCCTGTACAAATACTAGAAGTCATGAATATAAATTGGGAATCATGTAAAAAAAAAATACAAATAAATTAAAAACAGTGCACATTTCATTTATCTATATACATTTATGTAGTTTTGTTCGTTTGGCTGTTTCCTTATAAAAGTTTTTCGTCAGGTGTCTTTTTTTAATGATATGATGTCATTACGTTGCTGTCTTTTGAAGAAGCAAATCATCCAGAGATCAGTGATCAGGATTAGAAGATCTGACATCTTTCACATCATCTCAGATGTATTAAGCGAGGTAAAAAAATGGAATTTATTACAGCGTAGGGCTTCAATATTACAGAAAAGAAACATTATTATTGTGGATTACTGCTCATGATATTGTATATGAAACAAAAGAATACATTAATCGTTTTAAGGTCATTCTTGTATGCATGCACAGTCAATAACCGTTCATGAATTTGTTAACTGCTCCCACACATTTGTATTTTAGTAACAAAAGCAAAATGATTATAAATTAATATCTTACATCGTATCTGCTTTTAAAGAGAGATTTCGCAGTTTTCAGTCAGTGCAAAGCACGTGGCGTGAACGCAGGAAAAACTCCCGCAAATCAAGAACTTTAGTTCTAATAATAATATAATATAATAATACTAATCATAAATAATAGTATTTATTATGTCTATGGTTGTGGCTAGAAGGGATACGTATCCGACCGGAAACTGACAATTAATTTAATTTTAATTAGATTGTGTTTTATTAACATCTACACCTACCCCAACCCCTTACAATAATGCAAAAATAGTAATTATTATGCTGTACCGATGTGCGCATACGCAGTAGCACCATACGTATCCTAGCCATGATCATAGCCTTCACCAAAAGAACCGAATGAGCCGGTTCCACCATCTGTCGAAGTTTGCCGAGGCTTACCGAAGATTCTTATGATACTGTGCAATGTGCCTGAGGCACATACTGTAAATATGCTTGTTATGATTATTGTTAGAAATTAACATTTAATTAAAACCTGCAAAAACTCTAAATCAATTTCAACACAGTTTATTGTGCATGCATATTATTTTTTAAGTTGTTTAAGAGAAATCAATGACTTTATAAGACTGGTTTATTCCAGGTGCGAAACGTTTAGAAATCGTAATATTGGTGATCCACGAATGAAACTCTGACCACAAACACCATTAACTGAAGTGAATTAAAGGACATTTATATCAAATTCAAAATTGCTTTATTGGCATGACTGTAAAAAACACAATATTGCCAAAGCTTGGAATATACCTGTAAGTGCAGAATATAATAATAACAATGAAACATTATAACAATTTAAACTTAAATAAACAAATGAGAACATATGTGATCATTTCAGGGTCACTGTGGTAGACAGTAGAAACACACTGAGGTCAGACACATATTATACACATTCACCTTGCTAATCATGCTAGCAATATGCTAATCATGCTAGAAACATGTTATCAACATCTATCTAATCTATCTAAGGCTCCTACGTTCAGGGTGATGGAGTTTGAGGTGAACTGGCCTACCTTCACCACTTGAGGTCTGCCGGTGAGGAAATCTTGAATCCAGTCGCAGAGTGAAGTGTTTAGGCCGAGGCCTGTGAGTTTGGAAGTCAGCTTGATGGGGACTATAGTGTTGAAAGCTGAGCTATAGTCTATGAATAGCAGTCTTGCATAGTTCCCATTGCTGCTGTCAATGTGTGTGAGGGAGGAGTGGAGAATGTGAGAGATGGCATCATCAGTTGATCTACTGGAGCGATAGGCAAACTGAAGAGGGTCCAAAGTAACAGGGATGGAGGAGCTAATGTGGCTCTTAACAAGTCTCTCAAAAACCTTCATGACTATTGATGTGAGGGCCACTGGACGATAGTCATTCAGGCAAGAGGGTTTATTGTTCTTAGGCACAGGGATGATGATGGATTTTTTAAAGGAGGTGGGAACTACAGAGGTAGCAAGGGACTCGTTGAAGATAGAAGTGAACAAACCAGCAAGCTGATCAGCGCATGATCTCAGAACCCGGCCGGTGATCCCGTCAGGTCCGGCCGCTTTCCTGATGTTCACTCCCTTTAGTGCCCTCCGAACCTCGTCCTCCGTCACGGTGATCACATGATCCTCGCTTCTCTGCCTGCTGCTTCCTGACGCGCTGCTCGGCAGAGCCACGCTGCCGCCGTTGCAATCAAAGCGGCCGTAGAAGGTGTTTAATTCTTCGGCCAGCGACGGATCTGCACTCACCTCCGCGGAGGATTTGTTTCCAAAGGCACAGATGGTCCTTAGTCCCTGCCACATGCGTCGAGAGTCATTGAGCTGAAAATGAGACTGAAAATGAACTTCCATTAACTCACCACCAGAGGTCACTCGCTCACCACATGGACTCTTGCACTACACTACTGTTGCACATCACCTAAGACTACATTTCCCATAATCCATTGCACTGACGACACACAGCTGATTACACTGACCACACAGCTGATTGCACTGATTACACAGCTTACTTAAACCATGGACTTCCTCTTCCACTCTGCCGAGTATTGTATAGCGTATATCACTCTCCTAGCGATAGCTACTCTACGGAGCCCACTCAGTTGTCATAGTCTTGCCTAGCCTTGTGTGTTTTGATTCTTGCCCGTGTTTCCTGGATTAACCCTTTGCCTTGCCATTCGGACTCTGTTTGCACCTCTCTTGGACTATTGCTTGTGTACCTGGATTATCTCTCTGCCTTGCCCTGTTGGATATTGTTCGCCGATCGTCGACCCACGCTTTCCCTAGGATTACTCTGTGTCTTGATTGACCCTGCCTGTGTTTTTGACTATGTTTATTAATAAAAGGTTACACATGGATCCGCACGACTCGCGTCTCGTTGACCCCGTTACAGATCTCAGCTTGGGAGCTCAAGTGGAGATCTCCCACCTCAAGGCTTCTCCCAGACCCTCTGCAAAACTGAACTCCTCCAGCTATTCAGAAGTGAAGATACACAACATCATGCACCCTAATTATTCTCTAATTGATCTTTCTTCATCTTCCTACACTTGTGAGTGTGTACCAAGTGGATATACATTTTGGAGCTTTTTTATACATTCATTGGTATTTTTATAATATTGGCAACACTTTAGAATAAGGCCTTATTAGTTCATGTTAATGAATTAACTGTATGTTAACTAACAATGAGCAACACATTTGTTACAGTTCTTATTAATCTTTGTCACAGATAATGTTAGTTATTAAAACACAAGTTCCACAACTTTATAACATAAGTAAATGATGAAATTAGCATTAAGGAAGATTAATAAACGCTTTAAAAGTATGTTGATAATTAGATTGTTAACTTGTTTAGTCAACTAACATCATGTAATGACTGTGTATTGTTATATAATAGCTTGACTGAGACTTCTGTTTGTTATTTCAGATCACTGAATCTCAAGCACTTGAGGTGGAGGTCACCATCACAGGTGTGTCCAGTGAGGAGGGAGGTGCCATGGTCCTGCTAGCAGACACCTTTGATGAATACACCGTCACTGCAGCTGTAGCCATGGACACCGGTCCTGAAGATCTGCCCATCATCCTGAAGCTGACACACACAAACTACGTTGTTAGCTGCATTGAGCTTTTGATGGAGGAGAACTTAGAATTCATTTCATTTTTTTTGTGTTTTTGTTGTTGTTATTTACTAGTTCAATTTTTTATTAGTTTATTAATGTTCATGTAAAATGTAAATTAAAAATTAGTTGTTTGAGTTTTGTTTAAAAAGTTTTAACAAGTTTAAAGTTTCTAAGTAAAATGTTTAAAGTTATGCATTTTATAAAAGTAGATTAAATAATCATTAAGTCTGATGTGTTTTATCACCTCCCTAACATAAAAACAATGCTTAATGCTTCTCTGAGGCCTGTTCTTCATACGTCACTAACTCAGTTAGCTGGATTTGATGGTTGATGATTTCACTTGATCTTGGATTGTTTGGTTCTTCGAAGCTCATCCTGGACGTGCTGTCAGCAACAGGTCCGTAAGTTTAAACCTGCTCGGGAGCAGCTTATTTCATGTAAACAGGATTAGATCGCATCTTTTTAAGCAGAACTAATACTTAATATCTGTCCCAGCCACCGCTACTTTATTATAAGAGTACCCTACTGTAAATATGCTTGTTATGATTATTGTTAGAAATTAACATTTAATTAAAACCTGCAAAAACTCTAAATCAATTTCAACACAGTTTATTGTGCATGCATATTATTTTTTAAGTTGTTTAAGAGAAATCAATGACTTTATAAGACTGGTTTATTCCAGGGCCAATCATTTAAAATAATAATTTAAAAATTAATTTTAAAATAAGATAATGTTGTGTAGTCTATAATACTATAGACACAGCCAGTTTTACTCATTGAAAGATTTATTAGTGATGAAATAATTACTTTATAATTGTATTGGAGTCTTACACACATGCAGTTAATCTGAGCCGTGCATTAATTTGAGAGATGACAGATATTATGGGAGCAGCTTGATGTAGATAACTTGATCTCTAAGAAACTTTAATTAATGCTGTCACGTAACAAATCTGTTTCAAAGATAAAATTAAATGAATTGATAATTACAACATTGAAATAAAAATGTAAAGCCTGTACAAATACTAGAAGTCATGAATATAAATTGGGAATCATGTAAAAAAAAAATACAAATAAATTAAAAACAGTGCACATTTCATTTATCTATATACATTTATGTAGTTTTGTTCGTTTGGCTGTTTCCTTATAAAAGTTTTTCGTCAGGTGTCTTTTTTTAATGATATGATGTCATTACGTTGCTGTCTTTTGAAGAAGCAAATCATCCAGAGATCAGTGATCAGGATTAGAAGATCTGACATCTTTCACATCATCTCAGATGTATTAAGCGAGGTAAAAAAATGGAATTTATTACAGCGTAGGGCTTCAATATTACAGAAAAGAAACATTATTATTGTGGATTACTGCTCATGATATTGTATATGAAACAAAAGAATACATTAATCGTTTTAAGGTCATTCTTGTATGCATGCACAGTCAATAACCGTTCATGAATTTGTTAACTGCTCCCACACATTTGTATTTTAGTAACAAAAGCAAAATGATTATAAATTAATATCTTACATCGTATCTGCTTTTAAAGAGAGATTTCGCAGTTTTCAGTCAGTGCAAAGCACGTGGCGTGAACGCAGGAAAAACTCCCGCAAATCAAGAACTTTAGTTCTAATAATAATATAATATAATAATACTAATCATAAATAATAGTATTTATTATGTCTATGGTTGTGGCTAGAAGGGATACGTATCCGACCGGAAACTGACAATTAATTTAATTTTAATTAGATTGTGTTTTATTAACATCTACACCTACCCCAACCCCTTACAATAATGCAAAAATAGTAATTATTATGCTGTACCGATGTGCGCATACGCAGTAGCACCATACGTATCCTAGCCATGATCATAGCCTTCACCAAAAGAACCGAATGAGCCGGTTCCACCATCTGTCGAAGTTTGCCGAGGCTTACCGAAGATTCTTATGATACTGTGCAATGTGCCTGAGGCACATACTGTAAATATGCTTGTTATGATTATTGTTAGAAATTAACATTTAATTAAAACCTGCAAAAACTCTAAATCAATTTCAACACAGTTTATTGTGCATGCATATTATTTTTTAAGTTGTTTAAGAGAAATCAATGACTTTATAAGACTGGTTTATTCCAGGTGCGAAACGTTTAGAAATCGTAATATTGGTGATCCACGAATGAAACTCTGACCACAAACACCATTAACTGAAGTGAATTAAAGGACATTTATATCAAATTCAAAATTGCTTTATTGGCATGACTGTAAAAAAACACAATATTGCCAAAGCTTGGAATATACCTGTAAGTGCAGAATATAATAATAACAATGAAACATTATAACAATTTAAACTTAAATAAACAAATGAGAACATATGTGATCATTTCAGGGTCACTGTGGTAGACAGTAGAAACACACTGAGGTCAGACACATATTATACACATTCACCTTGCTAATCATGCTAGCAATATGCTAATCATGCTAGAAACATGTTATCAACATCTATCTAATCTATCTAAATGTTCAAAGCTTTAACAACTGCTTTAAACTTTCATGCTAGGCTTAATGACAACATCTCTAGTAGCTGTAATACATCTAGAACCTCGCTGTGAGCCTAATAAAACCTTTAGAATGCAGAAATGTTAGAAATGCAGATGTGTTTTTAAATGATTTTGTTTTCTAAAACGTTGTTCGTTGAATAAATAATTTGACATCGTTAATGTTTTTCACTCTGTGTGGAGTTTAAAGACGCTCTCTTACGTCATCGCTCACGTCACAAATACAAAGTGAAAGTGAAAGTACATTTGAAGTGTCGCCATTTTAACAGCCAGAATCGATTCTATACGGATTCTATAAGTGTTTCATAGGAAGCTTTATAAAAGATAAGCCAAGGATTCACGTGTAGAAGCCGGTGGAGTTTGTGAATCCGTATGAAGGATAATTAAATGTTGATGAAGGTGCAGGTGACTTCTGTATTCATAATTACTCTGAAGGACGTAGTAGTTCTTTGATACGTGTTTGGTATTTTATTTTAAGCAAATGAACGTGGTTTGATTGGTGTTTGGTGCTGTCTGTGCTGGTTTATTTTATCATTTGTTAACACAACTAACTGTATTTGAGTGAACACGTCTCATGATCTGTTTCTCTCAAGATCAGTTCAGATGAATTATTGTGTTTGTTTGTCATTTCAATCAGATTCAGTGCTGAACATCAGATTCTGCTTCATCATGGATCACACACAAACATCCAGAGATGTAGATTTATCTCCAGGATGCAGGTACTTTGAATAAACGCTGAATTAAATCACTATTTTAATGATAGTAAATGGGAGTCTCCATCGTGCTTTTTATGTCTCTGTTTTTTAAGAAAAAATGCTATCTAAACAAAAAGACCATGAAGCCTCCTCATGAAGTGCTCTTTGATGAAAATACATAATTTATGATTGTCATCATAAAGGATTAAATGTGTTTGTTATAGTTCAGTTGATCAGAAGAGATCAGCACCAGAGTCCAGCTGTGTGTCTATGAGGAGTGACGCGTCTATGGATCATCCAATGCATTTTAAGAGTGGAGATACACAGCCTGATCTCAGGTATGATATTTATATAAAAAATATTATTATGGCAGTTTATAGTGTCAGAATGGTGTTCATAGTATTTTCAAAAGTTTGAAAAATTATTTTTGTATAGTGTTTATAGGCATTTCGTCATCGTTATCTGAAATATTAAGATGCAGTATGTAATGTTGGTCACATATTTGTGAAAGCACTCAGTTCAATAATTTTTTTTGGAATAAATTAAATGATCATGAAAAGCTCTTGATTGTTTGAATAATGTATGTACTTTGTTAAATATGGTAATTCAGATGATTCACTTTAATCTCTCTGTTATAGTTCAGTTCATCAGAAGAGATCCAGCTGTGTGTCTATGAGGAGAGACGCGTCTATGAATCAGTCATTAGATTATAAGAGTGAAGATACAAAGACTGATCCCAGGTCTAATATTTCTGTAAAAGATTATTTGATTATGATACAGAATACAGGAAAGACATTGTACTCATTAGCTTATTTAATAATGCAGTATTTTAATTTTACAGACATGAAGTCCTCAACACATTTAGATCAAATCTGCTGAAGGAGTTTGAGCGTCTGTATGAGGGAACAGCGACGCAGGGAAACACAACACTCCTGAATGAGATCTACACAGAGCTCTACATCACAGAGACTGAGAGTGGAGAGATCAGTAATGAGCATGAGGTGAGACAGATTGAGACACAATCCAGGAGAGCAGCAACAGAGGACACAGCCATCAAATGCAATGACATCTTTACACCTTTACCTGGACAATACAAAGCCATCAGAACTGTGCTGACAAAGGGAGTCGCTGGCATTGGAAAAACAGTCTCTGTGCAGAAGTTCATCCTGGACTGGGCTGAAGGGAAAGAGAATCAGGACGTCCAGCTCATATTTCCACTGCCTTTCAGAGAAATCAATCTG
Source organism: Aspiorhynchus laticeps (assembly GCA_023376895.1). Lineage (NCBI taxonomy): Eukaryota > Metazoa > Chordata > Actinopteri > Cypriniformes > Cyprinidae > Aspiorhynchus > Aspiorhynchus laticeps. The sequence continues at coordinate 36,328,180 of CM041813.1, forward strand.
ATGAAGGACAAAACACTCAGTCTTTCAGATCTTCTTCATTTCTTTTTCCCTGAAACTGAAAAAATAGAAATATCCAGTGATGAATATAAAGTGTTGTTCATCTTTGATGGTCTGGATGAGTGTCGTCTCTCTCTGAACTTTAAGAGCAAAGTGAAACTGTGTAATATATCTGAATCAGCCTCAGTGGATGTGCTGCTGATGAACCTGATTGTGGGGAATCTGCTTCCCTCTGCTCTCATCTGGATCACCTCCAGACCAGCAGCAGCTGATCTCGTCCCCTCTGAGTGTGTCCATCGAGTGACAGAGGTACGAGGCTTCAATGAGCCACAGAAGGAGGAATACTTCAGGAAGAGAATCAGTGATCAGAGTCTGGCCAATACAATCATCTCACACCTGAAGTCATCAAGGAGCCTCTTCATCATGTGCCACATCCCAGTGTTCTGCTGGATCTCAGCCGCTGTTCTGGAGAAGATGTTGAGTCGAGCAGAGAGTGGAGAGATTCCCAAGACTCTCACTCAAATGTACACACGCTTCCTGATCCTTCAGACCAACATCAAACATGACAAGGACTATGAGAAGAAGGTGACAGATGAAGACATGATCCTCAAACTGGGGAAAGTGGCTTTTGAGCAGCTTGTGAAAGGCCATGTGATCTTCTATGAGGAAGACCTGAGAGAGTGTGGCATTGATGTGAGAGAAGCATCAGTGTACTCAGGATTGTGCACTCAGATCTTCAGAGAGGAGTCGGGCTTGTATCAGGGGAAAGTCTTCTGCTTTGTTCATCTGAGCATTCAGGAGCATCTAGCAGCTCTATATGTGCACCTCTCCTTTATAAACAACAATATAAATTTGTTTGAGCCAATCAAAATACAGAGTTGGAGGTCTAAAGTGAAGGACTGGTTTCAACATGTTTTATCTGAGCTGCATCAGAGAGCTGTGGATGAGGCTCTACAGAGTACAAATGGACATCTGGATCTTTTCCTGCGGTTTCTTCTGGGTTTGTCAGTGGAGTTTCATCAGACTCTCCTACAGCGAATAATGACTCTGAAAATAATCAGATCTGACAGCAATGAGAAAACAGTTGAGTACATCAAGGAGAAGATCAGGATCATTGACTCTCCAGAGAAATCCATCAATCTGTTCCACTGTCTGAATGAACTGGGTGATCATTCACTAGTGAAGGAAATACAACAGTATCTGAAATCTGGAACAATAAAGGAAACCAAACTCTCTTCATCTCAGTGGTCAGCTGTAGTTTTTGTGTTGTTGACATCAGAGAACAAACTGGATATGTTTGATATTAATACATTTGTTGGAGAAAACAATAAAGCTGAAAAACAGAAAGTTCTTCAGTATCTGCTGCCTGTGATTAAAGTTCAGTAAGTATTACTCAGAACAATCACTTTACTGTTAAAGCAAAGAACATCTAAATCTCATAATAATAGTATCAGTTAATGGAGCAATATGAAAACATATTTGAAACACATACTTTAATGACAACATTATAAATCTTCCCTGATTATTATTATCTTTAATTTCTGAAATTAATTATTTTCTAGTATTTAACAGTTTTTTTTTTAATACAAGCTGGGCTCTAAAGCACCAGTCAATGTCTTTAACATGTGGATTAGTTTGAAACCAACAAGTTTAATGTTATAAATGAGTTAGTACTTAAATTATGTTGATTTGATCCACGGTAAAGCTCTTTATTGCAAATTTGATTATTAACTTTTTTATTATTAATAAAATGAATGACGTTTGCTCTGTTGCACACTGAGAGTTTGCTATCCTGAGTCCATATCATGTCCCACTTGTCTTTTTTCACCTTTTTGTCTTTTATTTTAATTTTTGTTTAATAAGTTTTCATCTCTCTACAGTTTGAGTGATTGTGGCGTCACAGATAAAGATTGTGCTGCTCTGACTTCAGTTCTGAGATCAAACCCCTCACAGCTGAGAGATCTGGATCTGTCTGATAAAGCAATCAGAGATCCGGGAGTGAAGCTTCTCTCTGTTGTACTGGAGGATCCTCGATGTGAACTGGAGAAACTGCAGTAAGATCATCTCTCTCACAGTCACACGTTATTGTCTTCTGTAAGACCTAAACCCTTTATGTAAATTTTAGAACTACAATTTAGAAAATCAGCTTTTAAAATGCTAAGTGGACTCACTATATCTCAGCACAAAAAATTATTCTGATAACTGAAGATAAAGCACGAAAAAGGCATATTACATCATATAATTTAATTTAATGACAAAAAACGATAAAAATAAACGGATAATGTGGGCTTAAAACCTGCAGTGAGCTAAACGATTGATCCGTTCACTGTTTGTAGGGGTCTCCGCTGGTGCTTATTTGACACAATAATGACTTTAAAGCAGTGATACTCAAATCTGGCTCGCGAGATTCACTTTCCTGCAGAGTTTAGCTCTAACCCTAATCAAACACACCTGAGCATGCTAATCAATGTCTTCAGGATCATTAGAAAATCACAGGTAGGTGAGTTTGATCAGGGTTGGAGCTAAACTCTGCAGGAAAGTGGATCTCGTGAGCCAGATTTGAGGATCACTGCTTTAAAGGATCTTTTCAGGGTAATTTCTCAGCCAAATTTGATGTGTGATTCATTCGCATGTTGTGTAATTAATTACATTTACACAATTATTACCTAATTATAATATAAAATCTGACCTGTTTCTCCTGCTTTTGTCCCAGCAGCTGTTTACTGGAGGTTTAGTTGCTTCTGGTACTTTAATTAATACTCCTTTCCCTGCTGCTCTTGTTGTAGAAATGTCCTTGTTCAAAATGAATTGCTCTGAAGAGGTTTTGAAGCCAGATAGACCTTTATTAACAAGTTAACAAAAGGCAGAGTAATGTTCGAACACCACTCCAGAGTCTTGTCTCAAACTCACATATATACATCCTGAAGTTTTCACAGCATTTCATATATGTACCGATGTATTTTTGGACAGATATCTTTTACCATATATGAGTTCTTGAAGGATGATCAATCACTGTCATGAATGCACTTCTAGGTCCTGAACAGATTCTTTCTATATATGAGTGACTCTCCAGCCCCAAATCATTCACTCTATTCTAGGCTCACTGCAGCCCTTTACACACAGTTGATTCACACAATCACACTAGATAATAGTAGATACAAATAGGCATAATTCTATGTATTATGTTAATTGAAGATTAATGAAAATCTTCTACACTCTTTTCACTTATTTTTGTACTTGTTCTGAAATCAAAATCAGTAAGTTATTATTATTATTATTATTAAAGGCAATTTTGTTTCATCCTGTACCACAGTATCAGTGGATCATACTGTGATTAACAAACATGACAAATGAAGATCATCTTTCCTCTGTGCCTCTGTTATTATTAAACTTCCAATATAAATAGAGATTTTTGAAAAACAGGTGTTGAAAGCTTTTTGAATTTCTTTATCATTTTCACAACTGTGAAAAAACTCCAATGTAGATATATTTACTAGTCTGTTTAGGATTGTGATTTGTTCCTGTTAATCTGATCTGATCTGAGAGAGTGAAGAGTGTGTTATTGTTCTCTACAGGTTGAGTGATTGTGGCGTCACAGATGAAGGTTGTGCTGCTCTGGCTTCAGCTCTGAGATCAAACCCCTCACACCTGAGACACCTGAGTCTGTCTCTGAATAAACTACTAGATTCTGGAGTCACGCTGCTGTCTGCTGTACTGGAGGATCCTCACTGTAAACTGGAGACACTGTGGTAAGATCATATATTTAATAGTCACGTGTCTTTATCCTCAATAAGTTGTATAATTTGATGTAAAATTTTGTTTAAAATCAGCTTGTAAAATAAAATTTGATAAATACACAATGACTGGTATATATAAATATGATCGGCCCCACACAGTTCTCTCCAGCTTTTGTTAGAAGTTCAATTTCACATATTGTTCATAATTCACCAGCACAAATAGAAATTATAACAATTGGTCTGGGTGGTTGCCAGTGCGTTGCTAGGGTGATCTGGGTGGTTGCTATAGTTGTCACAGATCGTTACTATGGAGTGTGTGTGTGTGTGTGTGTGTGTGAGTGTGAGTGTTTGCGTACTGGTATTTATCACGTCCTGGGGACCAAATGTCCCCACAAAGATAGTAATACCAGTAAATCTTTATCTTGTGGGGACATTTTTTGGTCCCCATGAGGAAACAAGCTTATAAATCATACAGCATAAAGTTTTTTGAAAATCTAAAAATGCACACAGTCTCCTGTGAGGGCTAAGATTAGGTGTAGGGTAGGTGTAGAGCAATAGCACACACAGTTTGTTCAGTATAAAAACCATTACGCCTATGGAGAGTCCCCGTAAAACATGGAAACCCAACATGTACGTGTGAGTGAGTGTGAGTGTGTGTATGTGCATGAGTGTGTGTGTGTGTGTGTGTGTGTGTGTGTGTGTTTGTGTGTGTGTGTGTGTGCGTGCGAGTGTGAGCGTGTGTGTGTGAGTGCGGTGTGTGTGAGTGTGTGTGTGTGTGTGTGAGTGAGTGTGTGTGTGAGTGAGTGAGTGAGTGAGTGTGTGTGTGTGAGTGTGTGTGTGAGTGTGTGTGTGTGTGTGTGTGTGTGTGTGTGTGTGTGTGTGTGTGCGAGTGTGAAAGTGACAGTTGAGATTCAAATTCATGAACATTCCATCTATACAGCACACCTCTGTACACACCTAGTACCTGAGCTAACCAAAAAAAAAAACAATAAGAAGGAGAAATGTTTGATTTCACCACCTATAGCTTCAGTTATATACTAGCGTATGAAACATGTAATTTATAAGACATTAATGGTCATTATAACGAAGTTCAAACGACATAAATCAAAATGTGATTTTGTAGGATTTGTAATCAGGCGCTAAAAATAACACCCATTAAAAGTTCTTTGAGCCAATGGGATCACTCGGGGTACCTGATTTAGAGGGGGACTAGTGATGGGAAGTCCGGTTCTTTTCCGCGAACCGGTTCTTTCGGACAGTTCGTTTCAATGAACCGGTTCAAAAAACCGGATCATCGGTTCTTTTACGTCCTAACGTAATGACGTCATTTGCGATGGCGCGTTAAAAAAGTGAATAATTTAAGTAATTTGTGGATTAGTGCTTACTGGAGATGCGAACCGTTTCAAACGATTCAGTTCGATTTGGTGAACTGGTTCGATCGGTTAAAATAATTACTTTAAAATCTCAGGGCTACTTCAAGCAAATATATGAGGTGAAAGAGGTTCAGATGACAAACATTTTTGGGAATAACTGCATTACATGTATATAAGAAATAACATGAATTTGTGCAGTTTAATGTGTTTGAAATACAAAAGCCTTCCAAAGACATAAATAACCCACTGAGCGATAATTCAAATAATAATATGGTGTTCATCAGTAGCTCATGCGATGTTGAAATGTTGAGAAAACACTTCTGAAAACTAATGATTTGTGTAAATCCAGCGGTCAAGTGCTGTCTCAGTTTTCTGTGTAATTACAGCCAGATGACTAGTGACTGCTCTTTGTGTGAATGTCTAGTTGTTACGGAGCTGACGAGACGTGAGACAGGCGGATCCATCTGCAAGCTTTTATTATAATACATGGTCAATACAGGCAGGGTCGGGCAGTAGCAAACAGGTATGGCATGGGCAAGACACAAGAATAATCCAAGGGCAAGCGTGGGTCGGCGATCGGCGAACTATATCCAGAGGGCTAGGCAGAGAGAATAAACCAAGAACACGGGCAGGAATCAGAACACAGGAATTCAAACTAGATAAACTGGGAAACGCGTTGACTGTAGCTAGGCTAAACAATACTCGGCAGCGTGTAAGAGAATGTCCAGGGTTTATATAGTGTGTGTGTGATTGGGTGATGGTGATTGTGAGATGGTGAACAGGTGCAAGCGTGATCATTGTGAACAGGTGTGTTGGTGCAGTGGATGATGGGAAATGCAGTCCTTGAGTGATCTGTAACTGTGTGGTGTGAGAGTCCATGTGATGGGTGAGTGACCTCTGGTGGTGAATGAGCAAAGTTCATGGCCAGGATTTGTGACATAGCCCCCCCCCAAGGAGCGGCTTCCAGACGCTCCTAAACAATCCTAGGAGGGCAGAGGAGTGGAGGCGGAACAGGGAGAGGGACGGAGGGCCAGGTCCATTTTGAAGCCAGGGTGGAGAGGATGGATCTGGAACCCACCAGGGCGGAGCAGATAGACCCGGAGCCCTCCAGGGCGGAGCAGACAGAACTAGAGCCCTCCAGGGCGGAGCGGACGGGACTGGAGCCCCCCAGGGCGGAGCGGATGGGACTGGAGCCCCCCAGGGCGGAGCGGACGGGACTGGAGCCCCCCAGGGCGGAGCGGACGGGACTGGAGCCCCCCAGGGCGGAGCGGACGGGACTGGAGCTCGCCAGGGCGGAGCGGACAGGACCAGCGACCACCAGACCAGAGTAGGGCCGTAGACCGGGCAGGAAACCATGTCTGAGTCCGAGATCTGGGGGAAAACAGAGACAGACAACACAGAGAGAGAAGAGACAGACAACACCGGGAGAGCCTTCCTGGTCTCAGGAGTCTTGGCTGAGCAGGTCTGGGAGTCACAGGCGGCCTCTATAGCCGTGCCAGGGCAGGACAGGAAATCCCAGATGGCCTCCATAGCAGTGACAGGGCCGGACGGGTAATCACTGACGGCCTCCCTAGCCATGACAGGGCAGGACAGGGAATCACAGGCAGCCTTGATAGCCGTGACAGGACCTGACAGGAATTCATAGGCGGCCTCTATAGTCGTGACTGGGCAGGACAAAGACTCACAGGCGGCCTTTATAGCCGTAACTGGGCAGGACAAGGAATCACAGGCGGCCTCTATAGCCGTGACTGGGCAGGACAAGGAATCACAGGCGGCCTCTATAGCCGTGACAGGACAGGGCGAGAGTTCATAGACGGCCTCCATGGCCGGGGCAGGACAGGGCGAGAGCTCATAGACAGCCTTCCTAGCTGTGACAGGACAGGGTGAGGATTCACAGGCGGCCTCTATAGCCGTGACTGGACAGGGCAAGAGTTCACAGACGGCTTCTTTAGCTGGGGCAGGACAGGGCGAGAGTTCATTGGTGGATACCACCGACACCTCTGAAGGTTCTGCAGCTAACGCCGCCACCTCTGGAGGTTCTACGGTGGTAACATGACAGGCTGAGAGTGTGTTGCTGGGCGCCACCACCTTGCAAGGAGCGGAATCGAGAACCACCGCTTCAGAAGGTTCTGCAGCAGGGGCTGCCACCTCTGGAGACATTACAGTGGACGTCGCTACCTCAGGCAGTCCAATGGTGGTGTACGCAGCCCAAATGCAACATAAAGCGATCCCTATCATGGGGAGCGCTTCAGACAGGGAAATCAGTTCAGGGACAGGAGGGCCAAAGTGAGTGGGTTTGGGGATACCAGCAGCGCGTGCAGACACCAGTGGTGCATCCCTCACGCTGGATATCAAACAGGAAACTAGAAGGACTGACCTTAAATCTCTGGGTGTGATAGACTCTGGCAGTTCGGCGAAGACATGAAGAGGCTCTTGCTGAGGAGCTGAGACGTGAAGAGGCTCTGGCTGAGGAGCTGAGACGTGAAGAGGCTCTGGCTGAGGAGCTGAGACGTGAAGAGGCTCTGGCTGAGGAGCTGAGACGTGAGGAGGCTCTGGCTGAGGAGCTGAGACGTGAAGAGGCTCTGGCTGGACAGCTGTGACGTGGCGTGACTCTGGCTGGACAGCTGTGACGTGGCGTGACTCTGGCTGGACAGCTGTGACGTGGCGTGACTCTGGCTGGTCACTGGTGGCTTGGCTTGACTCGTGACTATGAACTGTGACTTGGCTTGACTCGTGATGATCAATTATGCTTTGGCTTGACTTGTAACGATCAGCTGTGGCTTGGCTTGACTCACGGAGATCACTGGTGGCTTGGCTTGACTTGTGACGATCAACTGTGCTTTGGTTGGACTTGTGACGATCAACTGTGGCCTTGCTTGACTTGTGACGATCAACTGTGCTTTGGCTTGACTTGTGACGATCAACTGTGCTTTGGCTTGACTTGTGACGATCAACTGTGGCTTGGCTTGACTCACGGAGATCACTGGTGGCTTGGCTTGACTTGTGACGATCAACTGTGGCTTTGCTTGACCTTTTAACATAGGCTGTGACTTGACTTGGTTCTTCAACATCAGCGGTGACCTGACTTGACTCTTTAACATCAGCAGTGATTTGACTTGACTCCTTAACATCAGTGGTGACTTGACTTGACTCCTTAACATCAGCGGTGACTTGACTTGACTCTTTAACATCAGCGGTGACTTGACTTGACTCTTTAACATCAGCGGTGACCTGACTTGACTCTTTAACATCAGCGGTGATTTGACTTGACTCTTTAACATCAGCGGTGACTTGACTTGACTCTTTAACATCAGCGGTGACTTGACTTGACTCTTTAACATCAGTGGTGACTTGACTTGACTCTTTAACATAGGCTGTGGCTTGACTTGGCTTTTTAACATCAGCTGGGACTTGACTTGGCTCGTGACTGGCAGCAATGACGCTTGTTGTGGCCACCATTTTGTGAGCGTGCTCTAACGCGGCTGTGATCTCACGATTGGGTGCGGTGTCTCGTTCCTCCGCGACCCCCACAGTGAATGCTGAACCAACAGTCAATAAAGCATAGTCCATAAACTGACTGAGAGATGAACGGGGACCCTCACGGATTAGCCGTGACTTTAGCGGCTGATTAATGCCCTCACAAAAGAAGTCTATGAGTACACAGTCCGGCAGATCAGAGTAATAAGCAATGTTCAAATATTCTTGATTATAGTCCTCGAGCGAACGTGTGCCCTGTTTGAGGGATAATAACAGCCTTGCAATATCCATACCTGGCCATGGTTCACTTGAAAAGCCGCTGGATCCTTGTGTGGCCGAGTATTCTGTTACGGAGCTGACGAGACGTGAGACAGGCGGATCCATCTGCAAGCTTTTATTATAATACATGGTCAATACAGGCAGGGTCGGGCAGTAGCAAACAGGTATGGCATGGGCAAGACACAAGAATAATCCAAGGGCAAGCGTGGGTCGGCGATCGGCGAACTATATCCAGAGGGCTAGGCAGAGAGAATAAACCAAGAACACGGGCAGGAATCAGAACACAGGAATTCAAACTAGATAAACTGGGAAACGCGTTGACTGTAGCTAGGCTAAACAATACTCGGCAGCGTGTAAGAGAATGTCCAGGGTTTATATAGTGTGTGTGTGTGTGTGTGATTGGGTGATGGTGATTGTGAGATGGTGAACAGGTGCAAGCGTGATCATTGTGAACAGGTGTGTTGGTGCAGTGGATGATGGGAAATGCAGTCCTTGAGTGATCTGTAACTGTGTGGTGTGCAAGTCCATGTGATGGGTGAGTGACCTCTGGTGGTGAATGAGCAAAGTTCATGGCCAGGATTTGTGACACTAGTAAACTGAAGACTTTCTGAATGGATTTAAGCAGAAGGCTATTTTATGAAGGAAAATGTAAAAGATGAAAAGAGGAATTAGGGAGAATCAGTAAATTATGAACAATTTATTGCTATTGTGTGAATAATATGTAATCATGTAATCCATAAAAAAGTAACTAGTCTGATTCCGAGTATTTTTTAATTTAATATAATCTAATTACAAGTACTTTAATCTTATTACGCAATCCAGATTACATGTAATCAGTTACTACCCAGCTCTGCATATACAGTATAGTGTACAACTATATGTTTATTACTATACCCACTCTTTCCTTTGTTATTGTTGATGAGATAAAAACCCTTGTTCTCATGTTTTTAACCTCCTCCAAGCTTAACCTTTTGAGCGCTACAGTCCCACACATGAGATTTACAGTCTTCAGTGACGTCACATAACTTCCAGATTCAGACTTTAGCTGCGCTTGTCATATAATCACAGCTATGCAGTGTTTCTAACTATAATGTTTATTTTAGGTTTCAGACATTTAAATACACATATGTACTAGTAAAACAATACATTTACAGTTTGTGAAACACACACGGATGTCTATGGAAGCAGCAATAACAATCCATTCAAATATAATTTGCTGACATGTTTTATTCATATCAGATACACATGTGATCTGTCAGTGGCAGCTCCTGCCAGCCAGATGAAGGTCCACAGTTTAAAAGACTAGACTTATAAGAATATATTAATAATCATAAAATAATATGTTTAACTGCAGAGACAGTCGTAGAGAACGTGTTAAACTCAGTGCGCTCTTGCGGCTGGCTGATTGAGCGTCCAGAGAAACGTCAGTAAGCATCTTTTCTCAAGGCGCGTTCGACTTGAAGCAGCGCTGCGCAGAATGATCACTGATGACATCACAGTGATTGGAATAGGATCCGTCTGCTCTCTTATCTCTCGCGGTACTGTGAAGTCATCAGTGCCGATCCTAGACTTTTGGGGACCCTACGCAAAACTGTGTCGGGGGGGTTAGAATGGATGAGACGCATTTGTCCATGTTTCACTCCATCTCGGATCGCACTCGCGGAAAGCGATCGAAAGGCAATATCTCTTTTTTTTTTTTTTTTTTTTAAGTAAGAGCAAGACACTGGACGACATTCACGTTACATTATTTGGCTGATTTGTACATAGAGAGCTGACAGCTCACCACATTAAAAGACAATCATTCATGTTTTCAGAACCGCTGGCCAAAATTAAAAACAAAACTAAAATTAAAACATCTTTGAGAGCAAGGGGGCCCCCTGGTGTTTCGGGGGCCCTATGCAGCGTGCGTATTCTACGTATAGGGAGGATCGGCTCTGGATGTCATACACTGATCATTCTGCACAGCGCTGCTTCAAGTAGAAACACTAGGGGTGCGTCTCAATCAGCTCCCTAGCTCCCGATCTCGTGAATCAGTAGATCGTGTACATGAATTCGGTCACTGGTAAGTTCCCTGACTCACTGCACGTTGGGACAGTGATCACTCGAATTCCAGTGACATGATTACGTACAGCGTCAATGGACAACATAGTAGAACGTCACCGCTTTAATTAATAAACAACAGACAGGACCGATCTTTTTGATATTATTTTTTTATTCTCTTTAAACACATCGTTCTGTTACATGTTCTTACAACATTTCAGCCGAATTTTAATTATAAATGTTAAATAAATGTGTTCATTACCTGTCTAGCGATGTGTGTTTATGTTGAAATATATGAATTATGTTGAAAAACGGTTTGTCTTTTCAAATCTTCTATCAGGTGTCATTATATTTATCGAGTTGGCTCGTGAGGATTATGTTTAACGCTTCAGAAATGTGACGTTATTTCCGGTAAGGGAGCATAGTGAGTGCCGATGCTCACTAGTTTTTGTGGTGCATTGTGGTATTTTTCAGGGAGCGAACGTTTCAGTGCACTGGAAGGATTTTGCGATTGAGACAGCCCTAAAAATAGCCGACTCCCTGATCAGTGCCCTGAGTACTGAACAAGGGAGCTGATTGAGACGCACCATCTGTGTGTCACGTGACAAGCATGACGCGTCGCCATGGAAACAAAGAGAAACTTTCTAAACCCCTCACTCTGGGGGTCAGCTACAATATCTTAAACTCAGCAGTGAAAGGGTTAAAGAACTGTTATATCTGCTGATAGATACATAAATGAAGATCATCTTTTCTCTTATTATTAACGATCCACTGTAAATTGGGATATTTGAAGCAAATGTGTTGAAAGCTCTTTGAATTTCCTATTATTATTGTTATGTCCTGTGAGAAATATTTAATAGTCTGTATAGAATTGTGAATCAAAGTTAGTCTCTGTTTTAACCTGTTGATCTGATCTGATCTGAGAGAGTGAAGAGTGTGTTATTGTTCTCTACAGGTTGTGGGATTGTGGCGTCACAGATGAAGGTTGTGCTGCTCTGGCTTCAGCTCTGAGATCAAACCCCTCACACCTGAGACTCCTGAGTCTGTCTCTGAATAAACTACTAGATTCTGGAGTCACGCTGCTGTCTGCTGTACTGGAGGATCCTCACTGTAAACTGGAGACACTGTGGTAAGATCATCTGTCTGATAGTCACGTGTCTTTGTCCTTTAATATAAATTTATGACTAAAATCAGCTTGTAAAATAAATGTTCAGTAAACACATTAAATCTCAGGTCAAAATGACTCTGATGTCTGAAGATGAAGTTCATGTCGTTCATCTCCATCACATCTCATGACCTGCTGCTCCTGTTTCTGACCACCAAACATTTACTGGAGCTTCAGTTGCTTCTGCTAGTTTCAGATGAACATTAATGTGTAAAATAGTGAGTCGAAGACTCTGTGATTTACTGCAGAGGATGAATATCACAGAGGTTTAGAGTTCAACAGAGTCTGAATGTGTTTAGTTTTAACTCACTACTACAGTGATCAATGAGTGAATAAAGTTATAATCACTTTAGCGTTCAACATTATCAGACCCTCAGAATGTTTAAAACGTGAAAGTTGTTTATTCATTTACGCTCTTAAATATAATAAAATGAAGCTACATACTGTATAGAATCAACACTGGTTTGCAGGAGCAGCAGAGTTTCAGTCTTTCTCCTCCATCAGCAGTTTCCTTTTCCTCTGATATCCTGAGAAAAGCTTTATTTGAGACAGGAAAATTGAGCAAGATTAAATACAAACATCAAAGACTATCTCTATTTATTTCATCACATTTCTATTCCGTGTATAAGCTGCCAGACGAGACTAAACATGACACGATGATGTGTTTGATCACAGGAGTTAATAAATTAAAGTAATGGTGAACACGTGGCTCCTGTGAAGCAAATGTCCTCCTGTAGGTGTTTATTAGAGGAGCAAGTGACTATTTCTCCAGACAGATCCGTTATTATATCACTGAAACAATATCTCACATTGAGCTCTGTGTGTCTGTTCAGTCCTGAAGCACATGACAGTCTCAAACAGCATTGAGCATCAACATGCATAAATATCATTCTTTCAGCAGCAGTATGTGGCAATGCTTGTCATTATATCTCCTCTCCTGCTCTGAGACCAGAGTCAACAACAAACTACAGACACTTCAACTATAATTCACATTGTGTGATTGTCAGTGTTGGGGGTAACGCATTACAAGTAACGCGAGTTACGTAATAATATTACTCTTTTCAAGTAACTAGTAAAGTAACGCATTACTTTTTAATTTACAAGAAAATATCTTACTTTTTCAAAAAAGTAACGCCAGTTACTTTTTTCCCATTTATTGACTGATAGTTATTGAAAAATTAACTGAAATAAAATAATAATTAACAAAAATTAACAATCGTTTTCATAATCATTACGTTCTCACCCCTTGGCGGAAAAATATTTGAGTTGTGTGACAGTTTAGAGAAATACCTGTAAATGGCGCATCACACACATTGGACGCAAGACGCAAAGCAGTTTAAAGCAGAGTCCTGCACCGGTCCTGTTTGATAAACGTGCACCAGCAGTATTTAACAGAACACCCGACCCGTTATCCCACAGCAGCACTCATTTAATTCTGTACCAGACCAGAACCGTTTGACATAAAGACCGCGAGTCGCGACCCGAACCACACACGCATTAATCTACAACATCAGGTGGGCAAACTTATTCATTTTCTCGTGTAACACAAGCAATCACACCAACATTAGGCATTCTAAGTTGGTGCTTTGACGAAAAACAGACACGCAGAGCAACGTGATAATTAACAGAAAATAAAGATAAGAACGTGCATCCTTTCTGTAAACAATACAAAACTTGGCCGAGCATCTCGTGATCACTCTGCCAAACTTTAGAACAAATATGCATAGGCTAAATCACATCATACACACGCTTATAATTCTTCATAAATAAAGAAAAGAACATATTCAAATATGAGCCTTTACTGCGATTGTCCTTATTATTGAATTTCATTAGTCATAATTCATTAGATGATTTATGCGCGGCTGTTCATGGAAAAGTGAGCAAGACACGACAATACCATGATTATGGTTAAATAAGAAAAGACATCTAATATAACGAAATTAGGCTACATTTATTTTCATATTAATATCTCAACACACCATTAGATTACATTATCGCAACTTGTGTAGATTTATGTGATTCAGCATGCGTTAATTTTGTGTCGCTAAGCGTTTGCCTCACTAAGGTTAAATTATGCCTCGTCTTTCTTTGGCCTTCGCTCTGGAAGTGATCTGTTGATTCTGCTAAACTTTAATTAAAACCGAAACTAAACTATATAAAAACTAAATAAAAATGTGTTCACAAAATAAAAACTAAACTACAACTAACAAAAATATTAATGAAACTAATAAAAACTAAACTGAATTTTATAGCAAATTTGAAAACGATATTAAAATAAAACGAATTTAAAAATTCAAAACTATAATAACCTTGGTGTGAACATGCTGTTACTGTAGTTCTAGACTAAATGTGAATGTGCTTTAATTCATCCCACTCGCAAAAAACTGATTTAGTATTCATCAAAATGAATTAAAACGGTGAAATGCAAACTCAGAATATGACACAAACCTGCAATAATTAAATATGTTAAACAACACAAATGTATCTAATCCCATTTTATTAACCAATGTCTTTGCTACTGACCTTTGATCCAGTTGAATCATACTGATAAGAAAAAATGACTTTAGATAAACTAACAATTGTGCTTCATTGTTTTTTTTTATTGCTGAAGAGTGTTGAACCTTCTTCTCCTGCGCTCTACTCTTCACACGTGAATTACTTTCCTTCAGCCTGAGGTTTATTCATTACACTTTTTGGTGTGAAACGGCTTTACATTTGCTATAATTACAACTTCTTGTATTAAAAACAATCAAGCCCTGCTCATATTTAAAAAGTAATGCAAAAGTAACACAAAAGTAACGTAACGCATTACTTTCTTAAAAAAGTAACTAAGTAACGTAATTAGTTACTTTTTTAGGGAGTAACGCAATATTGTAATGCATTACTTTTAAAAGTAACTTTCCCCAACACTGGTGGTAATATTACTAAGTCTGTAAACGGCCATTAACACAGGACAGAGAAAATACTGTAGCAGGCAGCACAAGATCACTGTTCTCAATGCTCGAAATATAGGAAGAAAAATATAAATAATGAATTGGGGGCAGGGGGTTAATATGAATGAGTATCTGAAGGGAACTCTCTTCAGAAAACTTTAGATGGCATTTTCTTTTTCTCTTACCTCTGTGTTCATAAGCGCAGCAGATCAGCTTTATTTCCAGCGGTAACCAAAGGCATGCTAAATTGAGGCCATAAGCGCCATCTGCTGTCAGAGAGTGAATTTGCATGTTCTTTCAGTCCATTTGCTGTTTTTA
This sequence comes from Aspiorhynchus laticeps, assembly GCA_023376895.1. Lineage (NCBI taxonomy): Eukaryota > Metazoa > Chordata > Actinopteri > Cypriniformes > Cyprinidae > Aspiorhynchus > Aspiorhynchus laticeps. The sequence goes on from CM041813.1 coordinate 36,343,499, forward strand.
TTTTGCGCAGGCATCTTATGTAGCACAATTTCCCACATCTAAAGTCCGACCATTCTCTTTTTGCCTTAGATCTTGAAATCAAGTTTTTATTTTTTTATAGTTTATAGTTATATAAGGTTAAAATTCATATTATGCCTGTAATTTAACTAAGGTCTACTAAAATGTGATTCCAAGTTTTTTTTTTCTCATATTGCGATATAATATCGATATCGTCTGGACAGTGGAAAATACCGTGATACAGGGATTGACGCTTACCTTTTTCCAAAGGAGCACATGTGCTCTTAAGTTAAAAAATGTAGGAGCGCATTAAAAAAATTTAGGGATGCAATGCAAATTTTTCAATTTAGGTGTTTTAGCTTAATAAGGGGATATAAAGAGACATTTACAAGCACAATTATTTAATTTATCAGAATACAGAAATTACTTCAGACACTATTTAATAGGCTAATTATGTAATTAGTTATAGTCCTATTAAACTGTATGTACATTAGGTATGTGACGGTATCAGATTTGCACAATAGTCATTGAAGCTTTTGTCACGGTATATGTTTTTTTATCACAATATATAATTTCTAAGTGAAAACGTGGTGTCCTCCTAACAGGTTAAATAACTTTATTAAAGATCATTTACTAAAAGACTTTATTAAAAATTACACAAACATATAGTGCAAAAGATTGTTCAAATGAACGAAAGAACAGTAGATAACACTTTACAATAAGGTCCCATTTGTTAACATTAGTTAAAGCAGGTTAACATTAAAGGAACACTCCACTTTTTTTTGAAAATAGGCTCATATTTTTTCCTAATTAAAGCTTGACTCTTCTGTAGTTACATCGTGTACTAAGACTGACAGAAAATGAAAGTTGTGATTTTCTAGGCCGATATGGCTAGGAACTATACTCTCATTCCGGCGTAATAATCAAGGAACTTTGCTGCCGTACCATGAGTGCAGCAGGTGCAGTAGGGATGCAACGATTATAGATTTTGTTGGTACGATTATAGTCTGAGGAATAATCACGGTTTCACGGTTATTACGATTATTATGCTTTTATTCATTTCACAACATAAAATCACATAGACACTTAAGATATTAAGTGTTATTTATTGCTGCCTTTTGAAACAGAAATAACACAGTAACCAATAATACAGCACAAAATAATACTAAAATAATACTAAAGAAAAAAAGTCCATCTCTCCTGACATCTGCTCTATAAACATCCATGTCAGTATTTCTCTTTTGAAAATAACAAATGGAAATAGATCACAAATGTATTTGGTGTTTTCATTTTGTATATTCTTTCTACATTTCTTTTGGACCTGAGGTACAGAACTTGGAAAGATGGTGAAAAAAAAATTGACTTATGAATAATACTATAACAGTGATGATAAATCACAATTTTAATTAAGTATTAATATTAGTCT
>CM041813.1:36349921-36380959 GCA_023376895.1 Aspiorhynchus laticeps
TAAGGACCTGAGGACTGGTGTGATATGCTCAGATTTTCTGGTTCTAGTCAGAATCCTGTCAGCAGCGTTCTGGATGAGCTGTAGCTGTCTAATGGTCTTCTTTGGAAGGCCGGTGAGGAGACATTACAATAATCCACCCTGCTGGTGATAAAGGCATGAACAAGTTTCTCCAGGTCTTGACTGGAGACAAAACATCTAATTCTTGCAATGTTTTTGAGATGATAGTATGCTGATTTAGTTACTGCTTTGACATGACTACTAAAACTAAGGTCTGTCTCCAGAATCACCCCAAGATTTCTGACTTGATTTTTAGTTGTTTGACCCCTAGAGTCAAGGTATGCATTCACCTTGAGAACTTCATCTTTGTTTCCAAATGCAATGACTTCAGTTTTCTCCTTGTTTAACTGAAGAAAGTTTTGGCACATCCAACTGTTAATTTCATCAATGCATTGACAGAGGGAGTCAATGGGGCTATAGTCATTTGGAGATAAGGCTAGGTAGATCTGGGTATCATCAGCATAGCTGTGATAGGCAATTTGGTTCTTCCTCATTATCTGACTTAGTGGGAGCATATACAGGCTAAACAAGAGTGGTGCAAGAATTGAGCCTTGTGGGACCCCGCATGTCATGGACGTCCACTTAGACTTATGCTCTCCTATATTCACATAATAACCTCTCCCTTCTAAGTATGACCTGAACCATTTGAGTGCCATCCCAGAAAGCCCGACCCAGTTTTCCAGTCTCTCTAGAAGTATGTTATGATCGACAGTGTCAAACGCAGCACTAAGATCTAGTAGTACCAGCACTGATATTTTGTCAGAATCAGAATTAAAGCGAATATCATTTATTATCTTAATGAGTGCTGTCTCTGTGCTGTGATGCACGCAGAAACCAGATTGAAAATTATCCAAGTATCCGTTTGAGGTTAAGTAGTTGTTCAGTTGATTAAAAACTACCTTTTCAATAATCTTACCTATGAAAGGAAGATTTGATATTGGTCTATAGTTGCTCAACATGGTGTTATCAAGATTGCGCTTTTTCAGAAGGGGTTTAACAACTGCAGTTTTCAGGGAGTTTGGAAAAGTCCCAGAAAGAAGTGAGGTGTTCACCACTTCTAAGAGATCTGCTTCTAAACAGTTAAGCACACTTTTGAAAAAATATGTGGGAAGTGTGTCAAAATAGCAGGTTGACGGTTTAAGATGCTGTACTATTTCTTCCAAAATTTTGCTATCAATTGTTTTAAAAACAGACATAGTCACTTCTTTTTGAGATTGCTGTCAAATCTGTGTGACCTCTGTATTACAGGAAGATGTGCCAATCTCCTTTCTGATATTACTGATCTTCTCTGAAAAGAAGGAAGCAAACTCATTGCATTTGCTGTCAGAGAGCATTTCACTGGGAATCTGACTTGGGGGGTTTGTCAGTCTCTCAACAGTAGCAAAAAGAGTGCGGGTGTTGTTTAAGTTACTGTTTATAAGGTTTGAGAAGAAGGTCTGTCTAGCTGTGGCTAGTTCCAAATTGAAAGCATGAAGGCTGTCTTTATAGATGCTATAGTGTATTTCAAGTTTCGTCTTCCGCCACATCCGCTCAGCTTTTCTGCATTGTCTTTTCATATTCTGAACTGCTGTTGATTTTCTCCAAACTGATTTTTGTCTGCCATTCTTCTTGCTGACTTTTATCGGTGCAATATCATCAATAACATTCTTAACTTTTGAGTTAAATGAATCCAGGAGAAGATCAACAGAATCTGCAGAAATGTTTGGTGTTAAAGATATTGCCTTCATAAATAGCACACTAGTGTTCTCATTAATGCATCTCTTTCTGACAGAGACAGATCTAGATTCAGTGGTGGCAGAGATCAATATATCAAAGAAAATACAGAAGTGATCAGACAGAGCTACATCCTTAATAACAATGGATGAAATGTTTAGACCTCTACTGATGAGTAAATCTAGAGTGTGTCCACGATTGTGTGTGGGTCCATGTACATGCTGAATCAGGTCAAAAGTGTTTAAAACAGTTATAATTTCTTTTGTAGTTTTGACTTCAGCATTATCTATGTGAATATTAAAATCCCCTGCAATAGCAAAACAGTCAAACTCTGAGGAAATCATTGATAACAGTTCTGTGAACTCTTCAACAAAGGCTGGAGAGTATTTTGGAGGCCTGTAAATGATGATAAACAGAATGCGTGGGGCACCTTTCAGCACAATACCTAGATATTCAAAAGACAAGTACTGACCAAATGACACTTGCTTGCATTGATAAACATCTTTTATAATAGCAGCTACACCTCCACCTCTCCTAACAGTCCTGCAGACACTTATAAAATTAAAGTTAGGAGGGGCTGTTTCAGTGAGGACTGTTGCAATGCAGTTGTCTTCTAGCCATGTTTCAATTAGAAACATAAAATCCAGGTTGTTTGTGGTTATTAAATCATTGATCACAAATTATTTATTTTTTAGTTAGCGACTGTTTAAAAATGCTAACTTGATGGAATTACATTTTGTCTCTACAGCAATCTTAGACTGATGCATTACAGGCCGCAGATTAGATGGGTCAGCTGTACGGCTTGAGAAGACCTTAGACCTTCTATCACGTGATAAAACAGAAATAGAGAAGGCTACAGGCATACTGGGTTCCCGCTTGTTTTGTAAACATTTGTGAATGTTGCTGCTAATAAAGCGGGGACCCGACACATATCACTGAGAGCTGTTATCAGTTGTTTTTGGTTCACCTACAGCAGATGGAGGAGGGTTTGGGCCCTGGCGTTGTGGCAGCGGTCGGAGAGCTCTCACAGGAGGAGGCAGGAGAGCTGAGCCTGCAGTCTTTGGTGGTTGGGGGGCCCGCCGTTTTTTAGTTGATATCTGGGGGCTTGCAGAGAGTTTGGTCCCAGCATACACCAATTCCTCCATTTTCTGTGAAAAGCTTAGAAGTGGAGATGCTGGAGAGAGGGATAGTGTGTCTGGTGAGCGGGGCTCTAGCTCTGGTGTTTCCGGTGACTGTGATGTGTTGTCCTGGCTTCCCAGGCTGTTTTCCAGAAAGTCGTCCTTGAGTGCTGAGTCTTGGAGCTGTTGTAATACGTCACAGTCTACATGTGATGAGCTCTGTGGGCAGGGCTCAGCCGGGATGTCCATGAGCAGTGCTTGTTTTGGCTGTGTGGTGTTATCAGTGTCCTTGTGGGATTCTTCAACCACATAATGACTTGGAAGATGACTTGGAAGTGTGAGTGGATTGGCACACACCACTGAAGGATGACGGAGGGAGAAATAGAAATTGTCCTTTAGCACTCTTGCACCAAGTTTGTTTGGGTGGAGGCCATCCAGTTTAAACAGTTGTCTGTGGCCCCAGAAAATATTGAAGTTGTCGATGAAGTTGACTCCTTTTGTACTGCAGGTTCTTTGTAGCCATGTATTCAGCCCAAGCAACCGTGAAAACATGTTAGTTCCCCTTGCTGGGAGTGGTCCACTGATGAACGACTGAACTTCAAGACTTTGAAGTGTTTCAAAGAGTTCATTGAAATCTTGCTTAAGCAGTTCTGACTGCCCTTTCCTAATATCATTCTTCCCCACATGGATGATGAATCGATTTGCAGTCTTGTGCTTCATCACAATGTTCTGAAGTTCCTTGTTCACATCAGAGACGGTTGCTTGAGTAAAGCAGCAGGTAGTTATAGTCCTGCTACTAATATTTCTAATAATAGAGTCACCCACTATAAGAGTCCTGGGCTCGGCTGCGCACTGAGCTGAATGCCGCTGTCTGCTCGACATTGAGCGCCTGTTAGTAGCAATGTAAGCTGCTGGCTGATTCGATCCAAGTTTTGTCACATTTTGGGATTCCTCATCCACATTCATCAATGCTTCAAATCTGTTCTCAAGATGTATAGGGGGTTGTAGAATACCAGTGTTTACAAGTCTTGTCATAGCCGTATCTGGGGTAGAGGATGCTACAGCAGCAATACGAGATACTCGTGACAATCTGATGTCTCGAGAGCCTTTGGGTCTCGCTCCTTGTTTGTGCCATCGATTAGTCTGTCGATCAGTTTTGGCTTGTTCCTCTACACTTGATATAAACTGTTGAGATTCACTAGATTCACAGGACTCACCGGCTGTATGCTGAGGGGGTCCGAGGTGATCATCTGCTGTATGTTCCGTCTGTTTTGGAAGTCCAGCAAGTAACTTTGTTTCAAGAACCGCAATCCTTTGTAGAATTTTGTGGCAGTTCATGCAGCAAGTAGATTCCACTAGAGGCATTTTCTCTCGTCTGTTTGAATGTAGACAGCTGTATTTTTCTGTCTCCGGAATGTAAACTGCTGGCAGTGGTAGGCAAAGAGTCCTCTTTTTCCAAAGAATGTGTTGTTTGAGCACTGTGCTGATCTGCTGAAGTTAAAATCTTGGAGAGATCTGAGAAAAGAACAAAAATAGTGAAAAAATAGTGAGCAAAGCGCAGAGCAATAAGCAAGAGCGTCCGAACAGTAGCAAAGCCGGAAGTTGACAGGAGATCCACAGAAGATTTTTGTTTCTGTAGTCACATGGGAAATCGAATCGAAGGTCCGCACTGCCTTACAAGGGGTAACGCCTCCGCCCGGATGCCCACCAGGTCGTTTGTTTGTGCCAGAGACGTTACGGTCCGATGTCATTCGATGGGGTCATTGTTCCAAGGTGGCTTGTCATCCTAGGGTGAGTCGTACTATGTTTCTTATTAAACAACGTTTCTGGTGGCCATCTATGGCTCGTGACATACAATGTTTTGTTTTGGCTTGCTCTGTTTGTGCCGTTTCTAAGAATTCCAGTCGACCCCCTGCTGGACTCCTTCAGCCGCTGTCAGTTCCTTCGAGACCCTGGTCCCATATTTCGCTAGATTTCGTCTCTGGTCTCCCGCCCTCGAGTGGGAACATGGTGGTTTTGACCGTGGTGGACCGGTTCTCGAAGGCTACTCATTTTATTGCTCTACCTAAATTACCCTCTGCCAGAGAGACGGCGGTTGCTGTCATTGACCACGTTTTTTGTATTCATGGCCTCCCGATGGACGTGATCTCTGACAGGGGGCCTCAGTTCATCTCCAAATTTTGGAGTGAGTTTTGTCATTTGTTGGGGCGACTGTTAGTCTTTCTTCTGGGTTTCATCCCCAGAGTAACGGTCAGACAGAGAGAGCCAACCAATACTTAGAACGTATGTTGCGATGTTTGGTCTCTCAGAATCCGTTCTCTTGGAGTCAGCAGGTCTCATGGGTTGAGTACGCACATAACTCATTACCAGTGTCTGCCACGGGCCTATCTCCGTTTGAGTGTAGTTCAGGGTACCAGCCACCTATTTTTCCCAGTCTGGAATCTGAAGTCGCGGTTCTCTCTGCTCACGCATTTGTCCAGAGGTGTCGACGCACCTGGAGCAGGGCCAGACAGACCCTCCTCCAGGTGGGGGCGTGCACCAAGGCCAAGGCTGATCGCCACCGGTCAAGGCCTCCCGTCTACATCGTCGGTCATAAAGTGTGGCTTTCATCTATGAACATTCCTCTCCGTACCGTATGTAATAAACTTGCACCTAAATTCATTGGCCCTTTTACTGTCACCAAGATCATTAGTCCGGTGGCAGTCCGCCTTAAACTTTCTCCAGCGTACAAGAGGATTCATCCCGTTTTTCATGTTTCCAAATTAAAGCCCGTTTTTCATGCTACCATTAACCCGCATACCCTGGTTCCCCAACCGCCGCAACTCGTAGATGGGGAACCTGTCTATTCGGTGAGTCGTATTCTGGGCTCTAGGCGGAGGGGACGCGGATTCCAGTACTTGGTGGAATGGGAGGGTTACGGTCCGGAGGAGAGGAGTTGGGTGCCCGCAAGAGACATATTGGATCAGTCTCTTATCGATGATTACAATCTTCAGGTAAGTTCCTCTGGAAGCACTAGGAGGCGCTCTTAGGGGAAGGGGTACTGTCACGGTTCATGGATCCGTGTGCTCATTTCTGTGTGTGTGTGGTGTGTGGGTCAGCTCGTTGGGCTTGTCAGCGTTGCCTAGTTACTATGCACCTGACAAGGTAATCAGAGCGGCCACAGGTGTAGCTCGTCTACACTGCCTATATATGGCTGGCGTTTCTGTGTGTGTGTTGTCAGATCGTTGTTGCTCATATCCTGTCTTGCTCTCTGTCGGTCCTCCTAGTTCCTGAGTCAAGTTTTCGCCTGCTTGCTGTCCTTGATTTCCTGGAGGGTGAGGACTGATCGGAGTACTATTCCTGCCTGTGCTGGAGATTCTTCACTGCCGGATATCTGTTCCTTTTCTGTGGCTGTGTTGTGGAGTAGTCTAATAAAGACTTATTTTTCACTCGCAATTGGATCCTGAGTTTCTGTTTCATGACAGTTAGTGTATTGTTATTGTATTTTTGTTTCCTTTTCTTTGTTTTAGTGTAGTTAGTTTCTCCCTAATAGTTAGAGGGTTTATATTTGTTATTTTGGCCTTGCCCCCTCTTGAAGCCTTGACATCCTCCCATATCTTTAAAATAAAAGAACTTGTTTCTTGACATTGAGTTGATTGTTGGCATTTGTTAAAGCACCGGTGTTGGGAATTGAAACTTGCAGCCTCCACACATCACCTTTTTATTCTGTTACTTGTTCCTCTAACCCTAGACTAACTGGGAACGTAACAATAGTGATTCACCAAAGATTTGTATTTTTAAAATAATTCAAATAATCGAAGAAATAATTTGGGTAACAGGACAGTATATTTATAATGATGCTCCCATCCACCATTACAATATCATCAAATATACAAAAACGAAAATAAGACCGCATGCTTCCAATCATTTCATTGCTTTCAGAAGATCCAGATGTTGAAATATTATGTTGAAAATGTGCCTTGTGGATTTCTCCCAGTTTTTTTAGAGGGAGAATGTGTTAGGATAACAGGACTAAGTAAAAACCTGGGGACACGGCTAAAATGTGTATTTTATCCAAAATATTATACATTTATTTTGAAATAAATGTATTTAAAGCACAGATGGGATATGGAGGTACACAAAAATGCAAAATAAAAAATATTTCTGAAGGATTTTAAACATATTTTATGTTAAAATGTATGGTTAGACACAGGGGACATGTACAAATGCTATATTTTCAGTGTTTCTGTCACGGTGCACACAGCAGGGAGAGACAAAGAACATGCAGACGAGGAGATACTTCAAAATAATAGCCTTTAATAACGACATCAAGGTAAGACAGGGCAAGGTAAACACACAGGACACCGGGAGTAACGAGTAGACCAGACGACATGGAACTCAACAAACAGGACTTAAATACAGCGAAGTAGAGGGAGCCGCGGACAGTGGGTTGGCCTTCCCCACGGACTGCGGCGTGATCTCCCGCGAACGGCGGGGTCGGAGAGCCACGGACGCCGGCGTGATCTGAGGGAGTGGTGGAGTAGCTTTCCCCGCAAACGGCGGCCAGCGGCATGAGTCAGCGGCAATCCGGCGAGCTTGAGTCAGCGGCGATCCGGCGAGCTTGAGTCAGCGGCGATCCGGCGAGCTTGAGTCAGAGGCAGGCCGGCGGGCATTGATTCAGCGGCGGGCCGGTGGGCTAGGGTTATCCGTGGACAGCGGCGTCATCTCCTGCGAACGGTGGGCTGGTTGATCCGCGAACGGCGGCGTGAACTCCCGCGAACGGCGGGATGGCTGAGCCACGAACGGCGGCGTCAACTCCCGCAAACGGCGGGATCGCTGAGCCGCGAACGGCGGCGTGAACTCCCGCAAACGGCGGGATGGCTGAGCCGCGAACGGCGGTGTAAACTCGCGTGAACGGCAGCCATGAGGGCTCGCGGCGAGCAGACTCGCTTGCCGCGAGGGACAAAACACAGGAACAAACCAAAGACTTGAAAAAAACATGTTTTAGTAATCTTAGCATGTGATTATTATGGTATAATAAACCTGGCATTGTGACTGACTTTGGAGTAATTTGTTCCCCTTTTGTAAGTTTTGGATAAAGGGTCATTCTATGGAAATGTCCATTTTTCTGTCCCTAGCCTTTACAGAAATATTACACTTGAAAAACACTTTAGGGTTACAATTTCTTTATATTTTAAAATGAAACAATATGTTATTTGAACAATTTCAACTCCTTGAGCCATCAATGTGGCAATATTTGTTTTTTTAATTAATTATAAAGAATTTCAAGCACCACAAAACTGCTTGTCCCCACAGCCATATACAGAGGGAAAGTGCTTTATTTTGACATCAAAAACAGGTTTTTATACCATTTAAAATACAATAATGCATTCATAACTATCAAATATATGATATAAAAGGCATAATAAAACAAAATGCAAAATAAATATTATGAAATATATAATGAAAGTAGTGGTCCCCTGGAGTTGTCCCTCACTGGTGTTACCATTTAACAAAAATCTGTTATTTTGAAATAAAAATCACACTGATGGCATCACTTGACTTCCTCCTTCCTATTTTCTGAAGATCTATGAAAAAAGGCCCATGTTTAGTCCACTGTCTCTTTTCAGTTATGATACATTTTCTCATTTATCTCATGATTTCATATGAAGCTTTTAGTTGACGTCACTGGTATGACCTATTTATTGTTAGGGAATTGTAAAAAAAACTATACTATAAATGGATTAAACTACTTATTTTAGTGAGTATACCATGATTGACAACATGTGGTTTGATACCTTGCAGCAGACGTTTTGTAAAATGCATTTTTGATGCTCGTGATGGCTCCGCAGATGGCAGCTACTGTGCTTTGCTCTCCAGTGTTTGTACTGTTTTTGTTTGTTCTTCCTGTTTTTTGTTTCTCAAACACGATCAGCTTTACCAGGGATGAACTGCTGAACATTCGGCAGAACACCACAAAATCTTTTACCGGATTTTGATTACTCGGACGCTTTGCTGAACATTATAGTTGGCGGAGCTGCAGTGTTGTTTAAACGCTACAGGTCGCGCAGACGGGGGAAGCACGCTGGCGCGCTTGTGAAGCTTCGTCAGCGCGGATTAAGAACGCCGTTGCCTAGCATCCATCTCGCGAATCTCCGCTCTCTACCCAACAAAACGGACAAACTTCTCCTGCTCTCCCGGACAAATAAGGATTTCTCAAACTCTGCTGCTCTGTGTTTCACGGAAACCTGGCTGAAGGATACTATACCGGACAAGTCAAGTCAAGTCACCTTTATTTATATAGCGCTTTTAACAATACAGATTGTGTCAAAGCACTTAACAGTATCAAGTTGGAGGATAGAGTGTCAGTAATGTATAATAATAAGATTAAACACTCAATTTTCAATTTTCAGTTTCAATTTCATTATTGAATTCAGAGATGTCATTGTCTAGCTCAGTATAGTTTAAATAGTATCTGTGAAATCCAATTGACGATAATCGCTAGAAATTAAGTGTCCCCAACTGAGCAAGCCAGAGGCGACAGCGGCAAGGAACCAAAACTCCCTCTGTGACAGAGTGGAGAAAAAAACCTCGGGAGAAACCAGGCTCAGTCGGGGGGCCAGTTCTCCTCTGGCCAGGATATTATTGTTTATTTATTGTTTTAATTAAGACTTTAAATGTTTTATATTTCTATTTTAATATTGTTGCAATTTCTAACAATAATAGTTTTATGTAGTTAGGTATTTTATTATATTTTTAGTTATTTGTTTTATTTTTAGTTTTATTGTATTTTAAGTCGAGGTCTTCACTGGGATTATGTCCCCGGGGCTCATCCAGGGGTCCGGCCTCCGCTGACAATCTGGGCCGCAGTCATCATCTCCCGGCGCCAATCCACCATCTGATCCAGACACGGACGGAGAAACAGAATAAGAAAGAAACAGACTAATATTAGCGTAGATGTCCATATTTTTACGATGTAACAAGTACATCATGTGTTATGGGAAGTGTTCCCGGTTCCGGTTGATCTAATTAATGCAGCCTAACAATCCTTTAACGGATTTGAATAATAGAAGTGTATTAGTGTGTTATGTGTACGCCAGGTTAAAGAGATGGGTCTTTAATCTAGATTTAAACTGACAGAGTGTGTCTGCCTCCCGAACAGTGTTTGGTAGATTGTTCCAGAGTTTGGGCGCTAAATAGGAAAAAGATCTGCCGCCCGCAGTTGATTTTGATATTCTAGGTATTATCAAATGGCCAGAGTTTTGAGAACGCAGCGGACGTGAAGGACTATAATGTGATAAAAGCTCGCTCAAGTACTGAGGAGCTAAACCATTCAGGGCTTTATAAGTAATTAACAAGATTTTAAAATCTATACGATGTTTAGTAGGGAGCCAGTGCAGTGTTGACAGAACCGGGCTAATGTGCTCATACTTCCTGGTTCTAGTAAGAACTCTAGCTGCTGCATTTTGAACCATCTGTAATTTGTTTATTAAGCGTGCAGAACAACCACCCAATAAAGCATTACAATAATCTAACCTTGAGGTCATAAACGCATTAATTAATATTTCTGCATTTGACATTGAGAGCATAGGTCTCAGTTTAGATATATTTTTAAGATGAAAAAATGCAGTTCTACAAATGCTAGAAACGTGGCTGTCAAAGGAGAGATTACTATTAAATAGTACACCTAGGTTCCTGACTGATGACGAAGAATTTACAGAGCAGCCATCAAGTGTTAGACAGTGTTCTAGGTTATTACTTGTGGGGGTTTTAGGTCCGATAAGTAACACCTCTGTTTTTTCAGAATTTAGCAGTAAGAAATTACTCGTCATCCAGTTTTTTATATCGACTATGCATTCCATAAGTTTCTCAATTTGGTGTGTTTCACCAGGCCGTGAATAAATATAGAGCTGAGTATCATCAGCATAACAGTGAAAGCTAACCCCGTGTTTCCTAATGATATTTCCCACGGGTAACATGTAAAGCGTGAAAAGGTTCGGTTCGGTTTACGTTCGTCGCGGGGCGCGGGGCCCGGTGCGACCGCACCAGTTGCACCGCCCAAAGGACGGCCCTGATTGTGAGGATACAATCTTTTCTAATATCTTTGACAGAAAAGGGAGATTCGAGATCGGTCTGTAATTAACTAGATCTTTGGGGTCAAGTTGTGTTTTTTTAATGAGAGGCTTAATAACAGCCAATTTAAAGTTTTTGGGGACATATCCTAATGACAATTCAATTCAATTCAAGTTTATTTGTATAGCGCCTTTTACGATACAATCGTTGCAAAGCGCTTTACAGGACATCCTCTGAGGTCCTCCGAGGGGTCGGCATCATCTCTTCTCAGGTGTTTGGTCATCTCAGATCATTTAAGGGCTGGATCCAGACTGAAGCTTGTGTAACTCCTAGTTACCACGGGATGTTAATCCCGTGGCAGAAACATAGAAACAAAGAGACATAATTAGCATAGCTGTTGTTCCATTCAAGCAAAAATTATTTGTTCAACCCAAGCTAAAGAATAATAATGTGCGTTTTGATCAGATATAACTGCAGTACAAGATTATAAGATGCATTATATGAATGCATTATGTGAATGCTTGGCTAAAGAGATGTGTCTTTAATCTAGATTTAAACAGAGAGAGTGTGTCTGAACCCCGAACGTTATCAGGAAGGCTATTCCAGAGTTTGGGAGCCAAATATGAAAAAGCTCTACCTCCTTTAGTGGACTTTGCTGTTCTAGGTACTACCAAGAGTCCAGAGTTTTGCGACCTTAGGGAGCGTGATGGATTGTAGCGAGATAGAAGACTAGTTAGGTAAGCAGGAGCTAAACCATTTAGGGCCTTATAGGTAAGTAATGATATTTTGTAACTGATACGGTACTTAATAGGTAGCCAGTGCAGAGACTGTAAAATTGGGGTAATATGATCATATTTTCTTGACCTGGTAAGGACTCTAGCCGCTGCATTTTGGACTACTTGTAGCTTGTTTATTGAAGATGCAGGACAACCACCTAGCAGTGCATTACAATAGTCCAGTCTAGAGGTCATGAATGCGTGAACTAGCTTTTCTGCATCAGAAACAGGTAACATGTTCCTTAGCTTGGCAATGTTTCTAAGATGGAAGAACGCTGTTTTTGTAACATTGGAAATATGTTTTTCAAAAGACAAGTTGCTGTCTAATATAACACCCAGATTTTTGACTGTAGAGGAAGTAACAGGACATCCGTCTAGTTGCAAATTGTAATCCAAGAGATTCTGTGTATTTGGTCCAATAAGTAATATCTCTGTCTTATCTGAATTTAATAGGAGAAAATTATTGGTCATCCAATCTTTTACATTTTTAACACACTCAGTTAACTTAGATAATTTAGAAGTTTCGTCTGGTCTTGTTGAGATATATAGTTGAGTATCATCAGCATAACAATGGAAACTAATCCCGTATTTTCTAATAATATTACCAAGGGGCAGCATGTATATTGAAAACAGCAGAGGACCTAGGACAGATCCTTGTGGTACTCCATACTTTACTGGTGATAATTGAGATGACTCCCCGTTTAAATAAACAAAGTGGTAGCGATCGGACAGGTAGGATCTAAACCATCATAAAGCCTGCCCTTGAATACCTGTATAGTTTTGTAATCGATCTATGAGTATTTCATGATCTATAGTGTCGAACGCAGCACTAAGATCAAGTAAAACTAGCAATGAGATGCAGCCTTGGTCTGACGCAAGAAGCAAGTCATTTGTAATTTTAACAAGTGCAGTTTCTGTGCTATGGCGGGGCCTGAAACCTGACTGAAATTCTTCACAGATATCATTTTTTTGCAAGAATGAGCACAATTGAGCAGACACAACTTTTTCTAAAATTTTAGACATAAACGGAAGATTTGAGATGGGTCTGTAATTTGCCAGATCACTAGGATCTAGTTGTGGCTTCTTAATAAGAGGCTTAATAACTGCCAGCTTGAATGGTTTAGGGACGTGACCTAAAGATAACGATGAGTTAATAATATTGAGAAGCGGTTCTTCTGCTACAGGTAACTCTTTCAGTAATTTAGTAGGTACAGGATCTAATAGACATGTTGTTGGTTTAGATGTGTTGATAAGTTTATTTAGCTCTTCCTGTCCTATAGTTGAAAAGCACTGCAGTTTTTCTTTGGGTGCGGTGAATGAGGCTGAAGTACTAGACGCCGTAGAATCTACATTAGTTATTGTATTTCTGATGTTATCTATTTTATCAGTGAAGAAATTCATAAAGTCATTACTATTAAACTGTGAGGGAAGATTTAGATCGGGTCACGTCTGGTTATTTGTTAGTCTAGCCACTGTGCTAAATAAAAACCTTGAATTATTTTGGTTATTTTCTATGAGTTTGCGGATATGCTCGGTCCTGGCAGCTTTTAGAGCATGTCTATAGCTGGACATACTGTTTTTCCACGCAATTCTAAAAACTTCCAAGTTAGTTTTTCTCCATTTGCGCTCAAGATTACGAGTTTCTTTCTTGAGAGAATGGGTATAACTGTTGTACCATGGCGCAGCACGTTTTCCTCTAACCTAATTTGATGGGAGCAACAGTTTCTAACGTATTAGAGAGGATAGTGCCCATGTTGCTAGTCATTTTGTCAAGTTCATTTGTATTTATGGGTACACAGAGCAGCTGAGATAAATCAGGCAGGTTATTTGTGAATCTGTCTTTAGTGGCTGGAACAATAGTTCTGCCCGGACGATAATGTGGGGCCCTACAGTTAATATCAGTTATAAGCAGCATGCACGATACAAGGAAATGGTCAGTAACATCATCACTTTGAGGTACGATATCTATATCAGTAAGATCAATTCCATGCGATATAATTAAATCTAGCATGTGATTATAACGATGAGTGGGCCCGGTGACGTTTTGCTTGACTCCAAAAGAGTTTATTAGGTTGGTAAACGCAAGTCCTAATGCATCATTTGGATTATCAACATGAATGTTAAAATCTCCGACAATTAGCGCTTTATCAGCATTAACCAATAGGTCTGAGAGGAAATCTGCAAATTCTTTTAGGAAATCTGTATATGGCCCTGGCGGTCTATACACAGTAGCCAGAGCAAGAGATAAGACAGATTTCTTTTGCATATCTGACAGTGTAACATTAAGCATAAGTATTTCGAATGAGTTAAACCTGTATCCTGTTTTCTGAGTAACATTGAGAATATCACTATATATTGTTGCGACACCGCCGCCACGACCAGTCTGACGGGGCTCATGCTTATAACAGTAGCTTGGTGGAGTAGACTCATTTAGACCAATATAATCATTTGGTTTAAGCCAGGTTTCAGTTAAACAGAGTACATCAAAACTATTATCTATGATCATTTCGTTTACAATTACTGCTTTAGGTGTGAGTGATCTAATGTTTAGGAGCCCAAGCTTTAAAAATAGTTTTTGTTCATTTATTTTGCATTTTTCTGGTTTAATCACGATCAGATTATTTCTAGATCCTGTGTTAAATTTATATTTTGACCTCACTATTCGGGGAACAGACACAGTATGTATAGATTGAACAACGCAATTACTTCTATCATTTAAGTGGGTAGAACAAAAGTCATCATAGCAGTTATTTGAGAATTGGCTTACTAGTCAGATTGAGCGTAGTGCCTTGGAGATGTTGTCCGACAGGAGTTCCACTCCGACTCTGCTGGGGTGCAGGCCATCAGCACGGAAAAGCCTAGGACGCTCCCAGAAAAGATTCCAATTATTAACAAAGAGCAGTTTCTGTTCTTTACACCATGACAATAACCATTCGTTTAAAGCAAACAGTCTACTGAACCTTTCGTGTCCTCGTCGGTACGTGGGAAGCGGTCCTGACACGATGATCGTCGTCGCGGGCGATGTGCTGCGTACCGTCTCGATCAGGCTCCTGAAGTCCCTCTTCAGTGTCTCTGTCTGCCGCAGCTTGGTGTCGTTGACGAATTAATAATAGCCAAAAGAGGATCTATGACTTCTGGAAGCACCTCTTTTAGTAGTTTAGATGGAATAGGGTCTAACATACATGTTGTTGGTTTAGATGAATTAACAAGTTTATACAATTCTTCCTCTCCTATAGTAGAGAATGAGTGGAATTGTTCCTCAGGGGATCTATAGTACACTATTTGATGTGATGATATAGCTGACGGCTGCATGGTTACAATTTGATCTCTAATAGTATCAATCTTGGAAGTAAAGTAGTTCATAAAATCATTACTGCTGTGCTGTTGGGAAATGTCAACACCTGTTGATGCTTTATTTTTTGTTAATTTTGCCACTGTATTGAATAAATACCTGGGGTTATGTTTGTTTTGTTCTAAAAGAGACGAAAAGTAATCAGATCTAGCAGTTTTTAAAGCTTTTCTGTAGGATAGGGTACTTTCCTGCCAGGCTAAACGAAATACCTCTAGTTTTGTTTTCCTCCAGCTGCGCTCCATTTTCCGGGCTGCTCTCTTTAGAGTGCGAGTGTGCTCATTATACCACGGTGTTGGACTCTTTTCCTTAATCCTCCTTAAGCGTAAAGGAGCAATTGTATCTAAAGTGCTAGAAAAGAGAGAGTTCATAGTTTCTGTTACATCATCAAGTTGTTCTGAGCTGTTGGATATGCTGAGGGATTGAGATAAATCAGGAAGATTACTTACAAAGCAGTCTTTTGTGGTAGAAGTGATGGTTCTACCATATTTATAAGAAGGAGTTGAATTTACAGCTTTAACTATATGGAGTTTACACAAGACTAGATAATGATCTGATATATCATCGCTTTGCTGCAGAATTTCAACACCATTAACATCAATTCCATGTGACAGTATTAAATCTAGAGTATGATTTCGACTATGAGTAGGTCCTGAAACCTGTTGTCTAACCCCAATAGAGTTCAGAATGTCTATGAATGCTGATCCTAATGCATCTTTTTCATTATCAACATGGATATTAAAATCACCCACAATTAGGACTCTATCTGCAGCCAGCACTAACTCTGATAGAAAATCAGCAAATTCTTTAATAAAGTCTGTATGGTGCCCTGGAGGCCTGTATACAGTAGCCAGTACAAATGTTACGGGGGATTTATCATTAATACTTTTTTCTCTAGATAATTTTATATGAAGCACCATTACTTCAAAGGAGTTATACTTAAAGCCTGTCTTCTGAGAAATACTGAGAATATTGTTATAAATTGTAGCAACACCTCCCCCTTTGCCTTTTGGACGCGGCTCATTTTTGTAACAGTAATCTTGGGGGGTGGACTCATTTAAAATAATGTATTCATCTGGTTTTAGCCATGTTTCTGTCAAACAGAGCAAATCTAGGTTATGATCATTAATCAAATAATTTACAAAAAGTGCTTTTGTAGAAAGGGACCTGATATTCAGTAAACCAAGTTTTATCAATTGTTTCTGTGTATTGTAAACATTTTTTATTTGTTGAACATCAATTAAATGGTTACTCATAAATATATTTTGACGTTTTCTGTATTTTCTAGTTCGGGGAACAGACACAATCTCTATAGTGTGATATCTACGTAGGTGAAGGAGTCTCTATGTGCTGAGAATTAACTGACTTCTGTGACGTGAGGCGGCTAGCAGACGGTCGGTTTAGCCAGTCTTAGGACAGCGCGTTACATCTTCCTAACTTCCAACTGATCAGAGCAGATCGCAAGGCAGAATCAACGGGGAAATCGCACGGCGGCGGGACGTGCTTCTACATCAATGAGAGGTGGTGTACAGATGTAACTGTGTTAAAGAAGATGTGCTGTTATGATCTAGAAACGCTCTTCATTAAATGCAAGCCGTTCTATTCGCCGCGGGAGTTCTGTTCGTTCATTCTCGTGAGTGTTTACATTCCACCGCACGCGTACGCGAGATCAGCTTTACAGAAACTCGCTGATCAGATCACAGAGACTGAGCAACAACACCCGGATTCTGTTTTAATCATCCTTGGTGACTTTAATAAAGCAAATCTCTCACGCAAACTGCCAAAATACAGACAGCACATCACATGTCCCACCAGAGACAGTAATATATTGGATCACTGTTACACAGCGATAAAGGATGCATATCACTCTGTCCCACGGGTAGCTTTAGGACTCTCTGATCACTGTTTGGTTCATCTCATACCGTCCTACAGGCAGAAACTCAAATCTGAAAAACCTGTATTAAAAACTGTTAAAAGATGGACTAATGAAGCAGAGCAAGATTTAAAAGCTTGTTTTGACCTCACTGATTGGAGTGTTTTTGAAGCTGCTGCCACCGATTTGGACAAACTCACAGAGACTGTAACATCATATATCAGTTTCTGTGAAGATATGTGTATTCCTACCAGGACTCGTTTAACCTACAACAACGACAAACCATGGTTCACAGCAAAACTCAGACAGCTCCGTCAGGCCAAAGAAGATGCTTACAGGATGGGGGATAAAGTCTTGTATAAACAGGCCAAATACACATTGGAAAAGGAGATCAGGCTGGCAAAGAGGAATTATTCTGGCAAGCTAAGGATTTCGTTCTCTTCCAGTGATTCTGCTTCAGTGTGGAAAGGTATGAAAGACTTTACAAATTACAAGACACCATCCCCCAGCACTGTGGAGAATCAATAACTAGCAGATGATGTCTTTTGCTGCAGGTTTGAAAAAACACCCCACACCCGCCCTGAACACCTCTCCACACAACCATTTACACAACCATTAACACCTCCAGCAACCCCCCTCTCCCCCACACCTGCACTGAAAATAAGTGAAGATGACGTGCGGCAGGTCTTCATAAAGAACAAAAGAAGGAAAGCACCAGGCCCAGACGGTGTGTCTCCAACCTGCCTTAAAACCTGTGCTGACCAGCTAGCCCCCATCTTCACACAGATCTTCAACAGATCACTGGAGCTGTGCGACGTCCCCTCATGCTTCAAACACTCAACCATCATCCCCGTTCCAAAGAAACCCAAAATTACTGGACTTAATGACTACAGACCTGTGGCTCTAACGTCTGTGGTCATGAAATCATTTGAAAGACTGGTTTTGGCTTATCTGAAGGCCTCCACTGGACCCTTACTGGACCCCCTGCAGTTTGCCCCACAGAGCAAACAGGTCTGTGGATGACACAGTCAACATGGGACTGCACTTCATCCTACAGCATCTGGATAGACCAGGGACTTATGCGAGGATCCTGTTTGTAGACCAGCTCTGCTTTTAACACCATCATCCCGGACACCCTTCAGAATAAACTGACACAGCTCTCCGTCCCCACCTCTGTCTGTCAGTGGATCAACAGCTTCCTGACAGACAGGCAGCAGCTAGTGAGGCTGGGAAAATTCTCATCCAGCACCCGCACCACCAGCACTGGAGCCCCTCAGGGCTGCGTTCTCTCCCCACTGCTTTTCTCCCTCTACACGAATGACTGCACATCTAAAGACCCCTCTGTCAAGCTCCTGAAGTTTGCAGATGACACCACACTTATCAACCTCATTCAGGACGGTGACGAGTCTGCCTACAAACAGGAAGCTGTCTGGTGCAGTCTTAACAACCTGGAGCTTAACACGCTCAAAACAGTGGAGATGATCATGGACTTCAGGAGAAACCCCCCTGCTCTCCCCCCACTCACCATCATGAACAGCACGGTGACTGCAGTGGAGTCATACAGGTGTAAACATACCTGGCCAATAAAGCTCATTCTCATTCTGATTCTGATTCTGATTTTTCATGAAAATTGTCACTGGTGTTACTGTCACTGGTGTTACCTTCCTTATGGATAACAACAGTAAAGATCAGTATAACAGGTCTTATGTATGTCACTGGTGTTACTGTCACTGGTGTTACCTTCCTTCTGGATAACAACAGTGAAGATCAGTATGTCACTGGTGATTCATTGTGTCACTGGTGTTACTGTGCTGTGTTACTGTACTGTTTTTTTCTGTCACATTAAATAAATAAAACATAATCTCCTTATTTCGTGCATTTTCATTATTTTTCTGTAACTCTGACTACATGTGCTGAAAAAAAATTGAGAAATAATATTTCATAAAAACTTTTAATATTGCTAAAGAAGGTAACACCAGTGACAAAAAATAGTATATGTGGTCTTGAAATAATTGCACAAAAGAGCTAAAAAAAAAATGTTTTTTTAAATTAAGCTGTCATTTATATGTATTCATAATCTAATAATGTGGTCTAAGTTTAAATGTTAGAAAAAGAAATACATTTTAAGACATCCTGCCATACCAAAATGGAAGTTTCTGTAGAATGACCCTAAAAGCTTCTAAATGCATAAGTAACCTAAATGTATAATAATAACAATAATAATAATAATTATTATTATTATAAAATAATAGTTATTATTAGCCTATTATTATTTATAGGCTAAATAAATGAGTGCACTTAAGACAGTAAAATGTTTATCATAAAATAATTCATGAATGCTTTCTTTTTAAATAACCTTTTAGAGTTTTGAAAATGTGTTTGTATACTAGGCATATTCATTCTTAACATCTTATTTTGGTGATTTTATTATACTAAGCTTTTCCCCCCAGAGATAGATGCATGTTTCACTGTTAATATTATTATTAAATAACTAGGCCTATAATAACATTGCATTCAGATAGAGAGCAAAGGAATGACATCATAACCGGTAGGCCTACATTATTTGCTTTTTATTGCTTTTTACCTTCTCCTCTTGAAACTCTATAGTAATATTAATTCATGTGTTTATGACCTCAAGGTTAGATTATTGTGATGCTTTATTGGGTGGTTGTTCTGCACGCTTAATAAACAAACTACAGATGGTTCAAAATGCAGCAGCTAGAGTTCTTACTAGAACCAGGAAGTATGAGCACATTAGCCCGGTTCTGTCAACACTACACTGGCTCCCTACTAAACATCGTATAGATTTTAAAATCTTGTTAATTACTTATAAAGCCCTGAATGGTTTAGCTCCTCAGTACTTGAGCGAGCTCTTATCGCATTATAGTCCTCCACGGCCGCTGCGTACTCAAAACTCTGGCCATTTGATAATACCTAGAATATCAAAATCAACTGCGGGTGGCAGATCTTTTTCCTATTTAGCACCCAAACTCTGGAACAATCTACCAAACACTGTTCACGAGGCAGACACACTCTGTCAGTTTAAATCTAGATTAAAGACCCATCTCTTTAACCTGGTGTACACACAACAGACTAATACACTTCTAATATTCAAATCCGTTAAAGGATTGTTAGGCTGCATTAATTAGGTCAACCGGAACCGGGAACACTTCCCATAACACACGATGTACTTGTTACATCGTAAGAAGATTGACATCTATGCTAATATTAGTCTGTTTCTTTCTTATTCCAAGGTCACTGCAGTCACCAGATCAGATGGTGGATCAGCACCTAGAGACGACCTCTACAGCCCTGAACGTCAGCGGAGACCAGGACACCTAGATGAGCCCCAGAGACAGATCCCCAGTGAGGACCCCGTCACCTAGACAGCCATCGGGAAAAGACCACTGGAACCAGCTGAGCCCTTACAATCTGACTATGCAGCAGTTGGAATTGAACTGCTGGGTCGTCTGGCCAGAGGAGAAATGGCCCCCCGACTGAGCCTGTTTTCTCCCAAGGTTTTTTTCTCCGTTCTGTCACCAATGGAGTTTTGGTTCCTTGCTGCTGTCACCTCTGGCTTGCTTAGTTGTGGACACTTCATTTCCAGCAATATCGTCGACTTGATTGAACAGAAACTTTTTGAACTGAACTGAGCTGGACGATGCCATCACTGAATTCAATAATGAAATGCCTTTAACTGAAAATTGAGTGTTTAATCTTGTCATTTTACATTATTGACTCACTATTTTCCTATTTTGATATTGTGCAGTTGCTTTGACACAATTTGTATTGTTAAAAGCGCTATATAAATAAAGGTGACTTGACTTGACTATAGTTTTTTTTTTTAGAAAATTCAGGAAATTTTCTATTCTTTTTTTTAGCATTTATTTTAGGCTATAGGATAAAACACAGGCGGCTGTGTTTTATCCTATTGGTGATTAATGTACAATAAACGCTAAAAAGAAGACTTTTGTGAGTGCGGATCATGGTCTCACTATGAAAAATAATGTTTAATAAACACAATAGTGCATCCCGCACCTAAATGGCCGGGTTGAATCTGCCGGTGGGGGCGGGGCCACAAATCCATGAGTTTACAAACCCGCGGGAACGGATTGCGAAAGCGTACGCACAGATTATGAATTTGTGGGTACGGATTGAAAAACCAAGGGTACGGTTTACAAAATCTGAGCGCACGGATTGGAAGTTTGTGTGTACGGTTTATTAATCCGTGGGCACGATTTGTTAAACCGAGGGAACAGTTTAAGAATTCGTGAGTACGGTTTATAAACTGAGGGGACGGATTGCAAAACCGTCGCCACGTATTGTTTTTTTTTTTCTCCTACAGGTGACGTGCCGGGCTCCATAGTAAACACGGGTTTAAATAAACATGCTGACTAGACATACCTGGGAACCATCAGACAGTAATAAGTGAAGCCAAAAGAACTACAAAATGACTACACATCAGACAGGAAGCAACTTAAAAGTCCACATGAATAACAGGGCACGGTGTGACAGTTCATACAAAAATCTCACTGGGTTATTTCAATAAATGGAAAAAGGAATGTTTGGACACTGATATTTTCTACTTGAACACTAAAGCAAAAGGTATAAATAAACATCTTAAAAAAAATTATACAAACAACCCTGTAATTAATCTGTGAAACAACAGATCATTTGGAAACAGTGGACTATAATTTGCAATGGCTACAATTATATACTTTTGGAAGATCCTCTGTAATCAGGGATGCAAGTTAAGTTTTCTCACCTTGAACACGAATTACCCCTTATGAAACAAAAATATATGTGAATATATTGGAAGATATAATGTGATATATGAAATAATATATTTTGATATATGGAACTCTAGTGCTTATATTTTTCAATATTCTGCAATATATGCAGGAACCATGTATAGCCATATATTGATAAATATAAAATATATATTTAGCAATAAGTCAGAAAAAATACAATACTACATAGTTTTATTGAAACAATCTTTCCTTTTTATTAACACATGGGTTTACATACAAAATTAAATGTCTCAAAAATACATTCCCAATATGCATACAAAGGTCCCCAATTCTATACATATTCAGGCAAATTAACGTCCACATTTAATCATTCAGCAGACACTTTTATCCAAAGCGACTTAAATGAGGACAACAGGTTGTTTGCACATGACGTCATTGCTGTGGCGCGAAATGCAGCTGGAGGGCAGGAAGTGATTTTTCTCCATAGGAATCAGTAGCAGAAACTCAAGATGCCTGTGTTTTGAATGAATGCTCAAATCGGTCAAACCGAGAAAACACAAGGAGCTTTTATCGTGTACGAAAGTGTGTTGTTCATAAGAGGCTAAAAGTCAAGAAATTGACCGCAAAACGCAGGAACAAGTGACTTGAAAATCTGCGTCTGCGGTGAGGAGGAGCCGAGTCGGATAATGTCATGTGTCACACATACAACCCCAAATCAGAAAAAGTTGGGACAGTATGGAAAACGCAAATAAAAAAAGAAAGTAGTGATTTCTAAATTTACTTTGACTTGTATTTCATTGCAGACAATATGAACACAAAATATTTCATGTTTTGTCTGGTCAACTTCATGTCATTTGTAAATATACATCCTTTCCTGTCATTCAGACCTGCAACACATTCCAAAAAAAGTTGGGACAGTAAAGCATTTACCACTTTGTAATGTTGCCATTCCTTTTCACAACACTTAAAAGACGTTTAGGGACTGAAGACACCAAGTGATGAAGTGTTTCAGGTGTAATTTTGTCCCATTCTTCCTGCAAACAAGTCTTAAGGTGGGCAACAGTACGGGGTCTTCGTTGTCGCATTTTGCGCTTCAAAATGCGCCACACATTCTCTATTGGAGACAGGTCGGGACTGCAGGCAGGCCAGTCAAGTACCCGTACCCTCTTCCTCTGCAGCCAGGACTTTGTAATGTGTGCAGAATGTGGTTTTGTATTGTCTTGTTGAAATATGCATGGACGTCCCTGGAAAAGATGTCTTCTTGAAGGCAGCATATTGTGCTCCAAAATCTCTATGTACTTTTCAGCATTAATGGTGCCATCACAGAAGTGCAAGTTACCTTTGCCAAGGGCATCGACACAACCCCATACCATGACAGACCCTGGCTTTTGAACTTGTTGCTGGTAACAGTCTGGATGATCCTTTTCTTCTTTGGTCCGGAGCACACGGCGTCCATTCCTCCCAAAAAATACCTGAAATACTGATTCATCTGACCACAGTACACGTTTCCAAACATGCAGTATTTTCAATTGTGCTTCTGTAACATTTACAGTCTTATAGTGGTTATAGTCTTATATAGGACACTCGATTGCTTCAGTCTGAGTCACAGTTCGATTGCTTCAGTCTGTTGTGCTGCTGTGCGGTTTGTGATTGTAGCTCTGCTTTTTTATTGAATCTTTACCTTACTTTCACTCTGTTGTTTAAAGTGATAATATATAACTTAATTCCCACCATATTTCTGGTATTATCTATCAAACTAATCTGATCGTTCGCTTTTAAAACTGCGAGTGCAGCGCGTTAGCATTCGCTAGCCGGTTAGCTTGTCACTCGCGGTTCCATTTGCGTTGCTATTCGCGCCTATTATTATTTTTATTTTATTTATTTTTTTCTCACTCTGTTTTCACTTCTCTCTCGCTCCGTTTTTCACGAGTTCATCAAACAACAGTGGTAAGTGGTAAGTGGAGTGGTAAGTGGTAAGTTAAGTTGGTATCATTCATCAATCACGGTGAGTAATGGCTTCTTCTCCTGCTATTGTTATTTGCACAGTCTGCCACATGTATAGTTTATCTCTCTCTGTCAGCGATGAGGGATTCACATGTGATAAATGCAGGGAAATAGTTAGGCTGACAGAGAAGGTTTTAGAACTAGAGACACGCATCCAAACTTTAGTTGAGGACAGTAAGAATGTGAGGGCTGTAGATATTGCTTTGGATGTGATTAGCTCAGGGATTCCTGTACATGGTTCGGTTCCGGCATTAGTGCCCCCGCAGCAGGGCAACTGGGTGACTGTGAAGCAGCATAGTCGCGGGTCAAAACGCCGCTCTTCCGTTCCGATCAGAACATCAAACAGGTTCTCCCCACTCAGTGATGCACCCACTGAGAAACCTGGTGAAAGTGCTCTAGTTATTGGCGATTCTATTGTACGGAACGTGAAAATAGAGACACCAGCCACCATAGTCCATTGTTTACCGGGAGCCAGAGCGCCTGACATCTTGGCAAATTTAAAAGTGCTGGCTAATGCTAAACGTAAATTCAGTAAGATTGTTATCCACGCCGGCGCTAATGATGTTCGACTTCGCCAGTCGGAGATCACTAAAAATAATGTTAAAGAGGTGTGTGAACTTGCAAGTACGATGTCAGACACTGTAATATGCTCTGGCCCGCTCCCTGCTTACCGGGGTGATGAGATTCATAGCAGACTCTCATCATTAAATGGCTGGATGTCTAAGTGGTGCCCGCAAAACAACATAGGTTTTATAGACAATTGGACGAGTTTTTGGGGCAGACCTGACCTGTTGAAAAGAGATGGTGTTCATCCCTCCTGGGGTGGTGCCGCTCTTCTCTCTAGAAATTTGGCACATAGTCTTAGAGTTCATACTTGACTAACTGGAGCCCAGGTCAGGAAGCAGACAGACTGGCTAAACCGACCGTCTGCTAGCCGCCTCACGTCACAGAAGTCAGTTAATTCTCAGCACATAGAGACTCCTTCACCTAGATATCACACTATAGAGACTGTGTCTGTTCCCCGAACTAGAAAATACAGAAAACGTCCAAACCAATTTACGAGTAACCATTTAATTGATGTTCAACAAATAAAAAATGTTTATAATACACAGAAACAATTGATAAAACTTGGTTTACTGAATATCAGGTCCCTTTCTACAAAAGCACTTTTTGTAAATGATTTGATTAATGATCATAACCTAGATTTGCTCTGTTTGACAGAAACATGGCTAAAACCAGATGAATACATTGTTTTAAATGAGTCCACCCCCCAAGATTACTGTTACAAAAATGAGCCGCGTCCAAAAGGCAAAGGGGGAGGTGTTGCTACAATTTATAACAATATTCTCAGTATTTCTCAGAAGACAGGCTTTAAGTATAACTCCTTTGAAGTAATGGTGCTTCATATAAAATTATCTAGAGAAAAAAGTATTAATGATAAATCCTCCATAACAATTGTACTGGCTACTGTATACAGGCCACCAGGGCACCATACAGACTTTATTAAAGAATTTGCTGATTTTCTATCAGAGTTAGTGCTGGCTGCAGATAGAGTTCTAATTGTGGGTGATTTTAATATCCATGTCGATAATGAAAAAGATGCATTAGGATCAGCATTCAGAGACATTCTGAACTCTATTGGGGTTAGACAACACGTTTCAGGACCTACTCATAGTCGAAATCATACTCTAGATTTAATACTGTCACATGGAATTGATGTTAGTGGTGTTGAAATTCTGCAGCAAAGCGATGATATATCAGATCATTATCTAGTCTTGTGTAAACTCCATATAGCTAAAGCTGTAAATTCTACTCCTTCTTATAAATATGGTAGAACCATCACTTCTACCACAAAAGACTGCTTTGTAAGTAATCTTCCTGATTTATCTCAATTCCTCAGCATATCCAACAGCTCAGAACAACTTGATGATGTAACAGAAACTATGAACTCTCTCTTTTCTAGCACTTTAGATACAATTGCTCCTTTACGCTTAAGGAAGATTAAGGAAAAGAGTCCAACACCGTGGTATAATGAGCACACTCGCACTCTAAAGAGAGCAGCCTGGAAAATGGAGCGCAGCTGGAGGAAAACAAAACTAGAGGTATTTCGTTTAGCCTGGCGGGAAAGTACCCTATCCTACAGAAAAGCTTTAAAAACTGCTAGATCTGATTACTTTTCGTCTCTTTTAGAACAAAACAAACATAACCCCAGGTATTTATTCAATACAGTGGCAAAATTAACAAAAAATAAAGCATCAACAGGTGTTGACATTTCCCAACATCACAGCAGTAATGATTTTATGAACTACTTTACTTCCAAGATTGATACTATTAGAGATCAAATTGTAACCATTGTAGCCGTCAGCTATATCATCACATCAAATAGTGTATTATAGATCACCTGAGGAACAATTCCACTCATTCTCTACTATAGGAGAGGAAGAATTGTATAAACTTGTTAATTCATCTAAACCAACAACATGTATGTTAGACCCTATTCCATCTAAACTACTAAAAGAGGTGCTTCCAGAAGTCATAGATCCTCTTTTGGCTATTATTAATTCGTCATTGTCATTAGGATATGTCCCCAAAAACTTTAAATTGGCTGTTATTAAGCCTCTCATTAAAAAACCACAACTTGACCCCAAAGATCTAGTTAATTACAGACCAATCTCGAATCTCCCTTTTCTGTCAAAGATATTAGAAAAGGTTGTATCCTCACAATTATATTCCTTCTTAGAGAAAAATGATATCTGTGACGATTTCCAGTCAGGATTTAGACCGTATCATAGTACTGAGACTGCTCTCATTAGAGTTACAAATGACCTGCTCTTATCATCTGATCGTGGTTGTATCTCTCTATTAGTTCTACTGGATCTTAGCGCTGCGTTCGACACTATCGATCACAACATTCTTTTGAATAGACTAGAAAACTTTGTTGGCATTAGTGGAAGTGCATTAGCATGGTTCAAATCGTACTTATCTGACCGCCATCAATTCGTAGCAGTGAATGAAGAGGTATCATATCGATCACAAGTGCAGTATGGAGTTCCTCAAGGCTCAGTACTAGGACCGTTACTTTTCACGCTTTACATGTTACCCTTGGGAAATATCATTAGGAAACACGGGGTTAGCTTTCACTGTTATGCTGATGACACTCAGCTCTATATTTCTTCACGGCCTGGTGAAACACACCAAATTGAGAAACTTATGGAATGCATAGTCGATATAAAAAACTGGATGACGAGTAATTTCTTACTGCTAAATTCTGAAAAAACAGAGGTGTTACTTATTGGACCTAAAACCCCCACAAGTAATAACCTAGGACACTGTCTAACACTTGATGGCTTCTCTGTAAATTCTTCGTCATCAGTCAGGAACCTAGGTGTGCTATTTAATAGTAATCTCTCCTTTGACAGCCACGTTTCTAGCATTTGTAGAACTGCATTTTTTCATCTTAAAAATATATCTAAACTGAGACCTTGCTCTCAATGTCAAATGCAGAAATATTAATTCATGCGTTTATGACCTCAAGGTTAGATTATTGTAATGCTTTATTGGGTGGTTGTTCTGCGCGCTTAATAAACAAATTACAGATGGTTCAAAATGCAGCAGCTAGAGTTCTTACTAGAACCAGGAAGTATGAGCACATTAGCCCGGTTCTGTCAACACTGCACTGGCTCCCTACTAAACATCGTATAGATTTTAAAATCTTGTTAATTACTTATAAAGCCCTGAATGGTTTAGCTCCTCAGTACTTGAGCGAGCTCTTATCGCATTATAGTCCTTCACGTCCACTGCGTTCTCAAAACTCTGGCCATTTGATAATACCTAGAATATCAAAATCAACTGCGGGCGGCAGATCTTTTTCCTATTTAGCGCCCAAACTCTGGAACAATCTACCAAACACTGTTCGGGAGGCAGACACACTCTGTCAGTTTAAATCTAGATTAAAGACCCATCTCTTTAACCTGGCGTACACATAACACACTAATACACTTCTATTATTCAAATCCGTTAAAGGATTGTTAGGCTGCATTAATTAGATCAACCGGAACCGGGAACACTTCCCATAACACATGATGTACTTGTTACATCGTAAAAAGATTGACATCTACGCTAATATTAGTCTGTTTCTTTCGTATTCCGAGGTCACTGCAGTCACCAGATCAGATGGTGGATCAGCACCTAGAGACGACCTCTACTACAGCCCTGAACGTCAGCGGAGACCAGGACACCTAGATGAGCCCCAGAGACAGACCCCCAGTGAGGACCCCGTCACCTAGAGAGCCATCAGGAAAAGACCTCGGGAACCTGTTGAGCCATCCAATCTGACTTTGCAGCAGTTGGAATTGAACTGCTGTGTCGTCTGGCCAGAGGAGAAATGGCCCCCCGACTGAGCCTGGTTTCTCCCAAGGTTTTTTTCTCCGTTCTGTCACCAATGGAGTTTTGGTTCCTTGCCGCTGTCGCCTCTGGCTTGCTTAGTTGGGGACACTTCATTTCCAGCAATATCGTCGACTTGATTGAACAGAATTTTTTTTTAATTTTTTTTTTAACTGAACTTAGCTGGACGATGCCATCACTGAATTCAACAAGGAAATGCCTTTAACTGAAAATTGAGTGTTTAATCTTGTCATTTTACATTATTGACACTATTTTCCCATTTTGATATTGTGCAGTTGCTTTGTCACAATTTGTATTGTTAAAAGCGCTATATAAATAAAGGTGACTTGACTTGACTTGACTTATAGTGTATTAAAGGTAAACAATTAATCACTTCTATGTTTCCTGGAAATGGACCCTACAAACTTGTCATTCTTAGATCTGCCAGTTGAAGTATAGGAATAAAAACCAAACAAACAATAAAAAAAACAAAATAAAAAAAAACAATTTAATCACACATTTTGTAGTCATTTTCCAATGTTTATTGATATGTCAAACTTTTCCCAGATAAACATAGTGCCCAGAACAGCATTCTCTCTCCAGTTTGTGGCACTATGGAAAAAAAATGAAAACAAAAAATGCTGTTGATTATAAAAATGTATTTGCATAGAGGTAACTAAGAAATAGAAATACTAGGAATAGAAAACCCCTTTTAAAAACATTGTCTAATATTCAAAAATAAAAAGAGAATTTGTTTACAGAAAACGTTATAAGATGCCAAATAATATTCAAGGCTGATCTGGGTCCGTGCACTTTTGTGTCCATTCGTTTTTCGTTTTTTAACCCAGACGAAAAACATGAAAAAATAATGGTTATTGTATTTTTAAATGCTATGCTGAAAACCAAAATTGAAATTAGAACTGTACACACAAAATTCTTCACGAAAAGGTCAAATATTGACTTCTTTTCAGATTTTTGTTTATGAATTTTTGTACTTTTAATAAACATTTGAAAAATGCACAAATTAATATAGAAAATTGTCGATTTTATCAGGTTTTCTTTGGCCAAATTTAGTAATGCAGAAATATGCATGGACGTCCCTGGAAAAGATGTCTTCTTGAAGGCAGCATATTGTGCTCCAAAATCTCTATGTACTTTTCAGCATTAATGGTGCCATCACAGAAGTGCAAGTTACCTTTGCCAAGGGCATCGACACAACCCCATACCATGACAGACCCTGGCTTTTGAACTTGTTGCTGGTAACAGTCTGGATGATCCTTTTCTTCTTTGGTCCGGAGCACACGGCGTCCATTCCTCCCAAAAAATACCTGAAATACTGATTCATCTGACCACAGTACACGTTTCCAAACATGCAGTATTTTCAATTGTGCTTCTGTAACATTTACAGTCTTATAGTGGTTATAGTCTTATATAGGACACTCGATTGCTTCAGTCTGAGTCACAGTTCGATTGCTTCAGTCTGTTGTGCTGCTGTGCGGTTTGTGATTGTAGCTCTGCTTTTTTATTGAATCTTTACCTTACTTTCACTCTGTTGTTTAAAGTGATAATATATAACTTAATTCCCACCATATTTCTGGTATTATCTATCAAACTAATCTGATCGTTCGCTTTTAAAACTGCGAGTGCAGCGCGTTAGCATTCGCTAGCCGGTTAGCTTGTCACTCGCGGTTCCATTTGCGTTGCTATTCGCGCCTATTATTATTTTTATTTTATTTATTTTTTTCTCACTCTGTTTTCACTTCTCTCTCGCTCCGTTTTTCACGAGTTCATCAAACAACAGTGGTAAGTGGTAAGTGGAGTGGTAAGTGGTAAGTTAAGTTGGTATCATTCATCAATCACGGTGAGTAATGGCTTCTTCTCCTGCTATTGTTATTTGCACAGTCTGCCACATGTATAGTTTATCTCTCTCTGTCAGCGATGAGGGATTCACATGTGATAAATGCAGGGAAATAGTTAGGCTGACAGAGAAGGTTTTAGAACTAGAGACACGCATCCAAACTTTAGTTGAGGACAGTAAGAATGTGAGGGCTGTAGATATTGCTTTGGATGTGATTAGCTCAGGGATTCCTGTACATGGTTCGGTTCCGGCATTAGTGCCCCCGCAGCAGGGCAACTGGGTGACTGTGAAGCAGCATAGTCGCGGGTCAAAACGCCGCTCTTCCGTTCCGATCAGAACATCAAACAGGTTCTCCCCACTCAGTGATGCACCCACTGAGAAACCTGGTGAAAGTGCTCTAGTTATTGGCGATTCTATTGTACGGAACGTGAAAATAGAGACACCAGCCACCATAGTCCATTGTTTACCGGGAGCCAGAGCGCCTGACATCTTGGCAGACAGCACGTTCAGTTGAGAACTAGAATCTTTGGAACAATGCAGAGACTTAATAAAAATATAGTTTTTAAAAGAGACATAGGCAGAATCCTGGGAACTTTATCGTCATGAAATTATATACTGGGATATAATTTTGTCAATTTTGTGTGCTATCTGGGTCACGGTATCGGAGAGGACCATGCATGGCATGTACCTTACATCATGTTAGAGTGCTACACACGGTTTAATATATGGGGTAAAAATAGAAATATATAAAGTTGTAATCTGATACAGGCAGGCCGGTTCCTGAATCAAATCACTGAGAGTGCTTCTGAAATCAGTGACGGTACTCTAGCTTTAATATACATGTTGACATATTTTTGCCCTGTTAATTAATGCCGCATTTATATGCAGATGTCACTCCCGAAACATTGCAGCGTGCAGATGTCACTGGTCCAACAGCATCATGAAAAACAAAACTTATTCAAATTCTGAATGGATTAGCCAAGAAAGCACGCAAAGCGCTCTGCGCTCCCTATAATAATTATAAAACTGTCATTCATTTCAGTTTATCAAGATCTCACAAAAATCTGTTATAATCAATGAGGATCTACACTGCACAATGAATCT
>CM041813.1:36381059-36438559 GCA_023376895.1 Aspiorhynchus laticeps
GTCTCTTCACGTCTCAGCTCTTCAGCCAGAGTCTCTTCATGTCTCAGCTCTTCAGCCAGAGTCTCTTCACGTCTCCGCCGAACTGCCAGAGTCTGTCACACCCAGAGATTTAAGGTCAGTCCTTCGAGTTCCCTGTCTGGTGTCCAGCGTGAGGGATGCACCGCTGGTGTCTGCACGCGCAGCTGGTATCCCCAAACCCACTCACTTTAGACCTTCTGTCCCTGAACTGATTCCCCTGCCTGTAGTGCTTCCCACATTGGGGATCGCTTTATGGTGTATTTGGGCTGCATACACCACCACTGAAACTCTAGAGACGGTGGCGGCCACCGAGATGTCTCCAGAGGTGGCGACTGACGCTGCAGAACCTCCTGGCGTAGTGGTGCACGCTGCCGTGTTCCCCGAAGCGACGCCCACTGCAGTTTCTCCAGAGGTGGCGGCTGATGCTGCAGAACCTCCTGAAGCAGCGGTGCTCTCTTTAATTCCTTGCATGGTGGTGGCGCCCAGTAATGCACTCGCAGCCTGTCATGTCACGGTCAAAGGTACCATTACTGAACTCTCTGTATTTGTTGAAACTCCTGATGGTACTGCTGTAGAACCTCTAGAGTTGGCGGCATCCGCTGCAGAATCTCCAGAGGTGTCAGTGGTATCCACTTATCAGCTCTCACCGTGTCCTGTCACGACTAAGGAGGCTGTATGTGAGCTCTCGCCCTGTCCTATCACGGCTAAGGAGGCCGTCTGTGAACTCTCGCCCTGTCCTGTCACGGCTATGGAGGCCGTTTGCGAACTCTCACCGTGTGTTGAACCTGCCACGGAGGCCATTAATGAACCGTCCCTTGCCCATGTCACACCCAGTTATGTACTACTGTCCTGCCCTGAGTTAGCCACGGAGGCTAGTTGTGAATTACCCGTACCATCATTCACCACTGAGGGGGTTAACGGTGAACTTCCTGACTGTTGCATTGAGTCTCTAGAGGCCGTTCGTGAACTCTTAGCCCTGCCTGTCATGAACCCAGAAACTGTAAATGCACCCCATATCTGCCCTGTTAACCCTGTCATTGCCAAAGAAAACATTAGTGAGCTATCTGTCTGTCCAGTTTCAACCAATGAATCTGAGTTTGCCTGTTCAGTTGTCACTAATGCTCCTGATTTTGAATTGCCTGTCGGTCCAGTCACTGTCAATGAGTCAGGTCTTAAGCTGTCTTCCTGTCCAGTTCCAGTCAATGAGTCAAATTTTGAATTGCCTGTCTGTCCAGTCACTGTCAATGAGTCAGGTCTTAAGCTGTCTTCCTGTCCAGATCCAGTCAATGACTTAAATTTAGAATTTTCTGCCTGTCCAGCTTCGATCAGGAAGTTTCCTTATGGACTGTCTGCCCTCTCAGTTGCCACCAGAGAAAATATTAATGGACTTCCTATGTTCTCTGCTTTGGTTCTTGAGTCTGTACATGCTTTCTCTGTCTCTCGTGTCTCAGTTTTCCCTAGATCCCAGTCTCTACCAGGGGTTGCTATTCCGTCTGCTCCGCCGTGGTGGTCTTCTGCTCCGGTCTGGTGGTCTTCTGCTCCGCCCTGGTGGGCTCCAGTCCCATCCGCTCCGCCCTGGAGGGCTCCTGTCCCACCTGATCTGCCCTGGTGGGCTCCTGCTCCATCTGCTCTGCCCTGGTGGGCTCCTGTACCGTCTGCTCCACCCTGGTGGGCTCCTGTTCTGTCCTGGTCTCCGGTTCCGCTCTGGTTCCCTGCTCCGCCTTGATTCTCTGCTCTGCCCTGGTTTCCTGCTTCGCCGGTTCTGCCTGGGTGTCCTGCTCGGCCGGCTCAGCCTCAGTCCCCGGTCTTCCCGCTTCCACGTGGACCTGGCCCACCGTCCCTCCCCCTGTTCCGCCTCCGCTCCACCTCCCTCCTGGATTGTATTAAGGTAGGAGTGTCTGGAAGCCTCTCCTGGGAGGGGGGGCTATGTCACAAATCCTGGCCATGAACTTCTGTTCACTCACCACCAGAGGTCACTCCTTCATCACATTGACTTTCACACCACACAGACAGTTACATATCACCCAAAGACTACATTTCCCATCATCCATTGCACTGACAATGCACACACAACTGATTGCACTGATCACACACATCTGATTCCCATTTGCACACTCTTTATAAGCCTTGGACTTTCTCTCTGTGATCGCCGAGTATTGTAAGCAGATATCGTTGCCCTAGCTGATAGCTACTCTATGGAGCCCACTCAGTTGTTAGTCTTTCCTTGATAGTTTTCTCGTGTTTTGATTCCTGCCCGTGTTTCCTGGATTAACCCTTTGCCTTGCTGTTCGGACTCTGTTCGCACCTCGTTTGGATTATTGCTCGTGTACCTGGATTATCTCTCTGCCTTGCCCTATTGGATATTGTTCGCCGATCGTCGACCCACGCTTGCCCTAGGATTACTCTGTGTCTTGCCCTTACTATACCTGTTTGCTGATGTTTTTGACCCTGCTTGTTTTGTGACCATGTCTATGAATAAAAGCCTGCAAATGGATCCGCACACCTCTCGTCTCGTCGGCTCCTTAACAATTAGTCTGTTTGCTTGTCATTCACATTTCCATTTGCGTTTCGCGTTTCCTACCGCTTCTTTTCTCTCCGTCTCGCTCTGTTTCTTTTCTCTCTCACACCGTTTTTCACGAGTCCATCAAACAGCTTCTTCCTGTTATTGTCACTTGCGCTGCTTGCCATTTGTATAGCATAGCTTTCTCTGTCAGCAGAGAAAATGGCAGGGAAATAGTAGGCTGACAGAGAAAATTTCTGAACTAGAAACACGCATCCAAACTTTAGTTGAGGATAGTAAGAATGTGAGGGACTTAGACACTAAGACTAGTTTAGCGAGTCATGTACATTGTTCGGTTAGGGTTAGTCGTGGGACAAAACACAGCATTCTGATCAAAACATTAACCTGTTAACATGCACCAGTACGCGGGCGCACTGAAAGCTATTTGAAAGCTCTTTGTTTGCACACGTCATTGTTTTCAAACAGATTAAGTAAAACAGGACAAAATGAATCTTGACAAACTATATATCATTTTGAAGGTCTAAGCCTCTAGCATCGACGACAGATCGCTGTTTTTCGATAGAAAGCTTATACAGAATGTATTTGCTAAATTTGTGTAAGCAGTACACATCAAAACATGTATAAAAAACCCCGCAGTACATACCATTTTCATCCTGATAACGACTCTCAAATGTATCCACTGCTGTAAATCCTGGTTTCATTTGAAAGATAAGGGTCCATGGAACAACATTCCATCGAGCACTTTTAGTCCAAAGAAACAACAACGTTGTAATTTAGATCGTTAATCCTTTGTTTACGTCTCATCTCTTGAGGGAGAGTTATTGTTTGTGTCCGTTATGGAACAAATTACGCTCAAAAACAGCGTCTTGGTGGTAAAAAAAACAGCACGATTTTGTAGCAGACAATGTCCCAAACAGAATGAAATCATCCAAAAAAAAAAAAGTCAAAGATACACGGAAGATTGATTATTTGAATTCTGGCGCTCCCTCGCGACAGCGCGTGACGCACGCTGTGACGCACCTGTCATCTGATCGGGGCGTAACTTAGCGATCTTTTTAGCACAAATAAACATTTCTTTTTTTTTCTTCTTCAACAGTTTTCATATATGTTTGCGTGTTTTGTGGGGAATTGCCTGTATCTGTGTGATTAACATCCGTATGGCTGATAATCAGCGTGTAATTACTGACTGTTCACAGATATCAGTGTGAATGCAGTCTATATAAAAGGCCATTATAATGTGAATATTGACTATATTGGGCAGCCATCAGTATGATTAGCATCTGTATGAATGATCGTCAGCATGTGATTACCTAATGTATGAGCAGGAGAGCATCTGTTTGTCAGGACATCAGTATGTAATTAAGTTATTTTTTTTTATTATTATTGTTTTTTTTTCATCACTCAAATTATTATTATTGTATTTTTCTAGTGCTCAAATAAATCACTTATACAATTTCTAAGATTCTGTCTACTGTTTTATAATTGAAAAACTGCAGTGGCATGTATAAAGACTAAATAGTATGTAGTAGAACTCTTCAATAATTTGGTAAATATTTTTCCTCAAACGGGGGGGGGGGGGGGCTAGAAAAATGTCTGCAGGAATCTCATTGTTCATGGTATCTTCTTCAGATTTGAAATATAAACTCATGAGACATGTGACTTTCAACCCATTACTTTTCTAGATTGCTCCAGGACTGATTTAATGTATGTTTATATGAAATAAAAAAGAAATTCAGTGTGGTACAATTTTTATCAAGGCACTTCAGTGTCTATAACTTTTTATATTTTTGAGCATCATCAACTCTGGATGATGGATAGTAAAGGCCAAAGGGTCTTCTTTCCAAAGACACCACAATTGTGTGTGTGGCACACTGAAGTCAGGAGCTGTGACCATTTTAAGTTAGTTAGTCATTTTCAGCTGTGATTCCCAATATGGGGGGTGCAGGTTAACAGGTTAAACAGGTTCTCCCCACTCAGTGACACAGCCACTGAGAAACTTGATGAAAGTGCTCTAGTTATTGGTGATTCTTTAGCTGTGTGTTTCTAAGCTTTCTAAGCTGTGTGTTTCTAAGCTGGAAATGTTAAATGTTCTCCCTGATACGGCTGCATCAACACTACTGCGGTTACTGAAACCACGCTTTAGATCGGATTACTTACAGTCTCTATAAGAAGAAAACAAACACAATCCCAGGTATTTTTTCAGTACAGTGGCTAAATTAATGAAAAATAAAGCCTCAACAGACCTTGACATTTCCCAACAGCACAGCAGTAATGACTTTATGAACTACTTTACTTCCAAGATATTACCATGCAGCCTGTCAGCTACAGTATCGCATCAGATAGTGCGCTATAGATCCTCTGAGGAACAATTCCACTCATTCTGTGCTATAGAAGAGGACGAATTGTATAAACTTATTAAATCATCTAAACCAACAACATGTATGTTAGACCCTTTACCATCTAAAAGAGGTGCTTCCAGAAATCATTGATCCTCTAATGAATATTATAAATTCGTCATTGTCATTAGGATATGTCCCAAACCCCTTCAAACTGGCTGTTATTAAGCCTCTCATCAAAAAATCACAACTTGACCCTAAAGAATGAGTTAATTACAGACTGATTTTGAATCTCCCTTTTCTTTCAAAGATACTAGAAAAGGTAGTATCCTCACAACTATGTTCTTTCTTAGAGGAAAATGGTATCTGTGAGGATTTCCAATGAGGATTTAGACCGTATCATAGTACTGAGACTGCTCTCATCAGAGTTACAAATGACCTGCTCTTATTATCCGTTCATAGTTATTTCTCTATTAGTGCTATTGGATCTTAGTCCTGCGTTCGACACTATCGATCACCACATTCTTTTGAATAAACTAGAAAATTATGTTGCCATTAGTGGAAGTGCAATGGCATAGTTCAAATATTAATTATCTGTCCACCATCAATTCGTAGCAGTGAATAATGAGGTATCATATCGATCACAAGTGCAGTATGGAGTGCCTCAAGACTCAGTACTAAGACCGCTTTTTTTATGCTTTACATGTTACCCTTGAGAGATATTATCAGGAAACCTGGTGTTAGCTTTCACTGTTATGCTGATGATACTCAGCTCTATATTTCTTCGCGGCCCGATGAAACATACCAATTGACAAAACTTCTCGGTTACGTACGTAACCCTCGTTCCCTGATGGAGGGAACGGAGACGTTATGTCGTGACGACATAGGGGATTTACCTGGAAGCCCCAATCATCTCTGTAAAGAGAAAACGCCAATGAATATTGGCTAGTGGAATTTGCATACCTGAGCCCCTCCCCGTGCATACGGGTATAAAAGGGCGACAGGTGCATCCACTGATCAGGTTTTCCACTGAGGAGCCGAGACCGAGTCCCAGGCAGAATACACGTATGGGATTACCCGAAGGGAATCAAGCCATACGGACACCTAGCCGAGTACAGGGGCTGACCGGAGATCCGGGCGAGCAAGCACAAGTACTGGGCCTGGCGTCAGACTGCTCCGCCCAGTCTGACTGCCGGGGGTGCTGGAGGACTCCACCAGGGTTCGCCGTCCAGGGAACTGAACTGGAGGAGAAAACAGGCGCTCGTATCCCCGGGTGAGGGGGAATGGCGCAGCAAGCATGACACCGGCCAGTTCTTTCCGCTACTTACCGGTTCCCTAATACGCGGGAAGAAACTGGTTCAACTCAAAGATTGTAAAATCTTGCGAAGGTGTTCGGTGTCGCCCAGCCCGCAGCTCTACAGATGTCTGCCAGAGAGGCGCCGTGCGCCAAGGCATAGGAGGAGGCAACACTCCGTGTGGAGTGAGCCCTCACCCCTATGGGGCACGGCTCGCCTTGGGATTGGTACACCAAGGCGATGGCATCCACTATCCAGTGGGCCAACCTCTGCTTGGAGACAGCCTTCCCTTTCTGCTGACCTCCGTAACAGACAAAGAGCTGCTCGGAGCTTCTGAAGCTCCGGGTGCGGTCCACGTATATGCGTAAAGCTCTTACGGGACACAGCAACGCCAAGGCTGGGTCTGCCTCCTCCGAGGGCAGTGCTTGCAGGTTCACCACCTGATCGCGGAAGGGCGTGGTGGGAACCTTGGGCACGTATCCAGGCCGGGGTCTCAGGACAACGTGAGAGTAGTCCGGCCCAAACACAAGGCACTCTTCGCTCACCGAAAATGCTTGGAGGTCCCCGACCCTTTTGATGGAAGTGAGCGCGGTCAGGAGCGCTGTCTTAGCCGACAGGTATCTTAGCTCGACTGAGTCCAGCGGCTCACAGGGACCCCTCTGAAGTCCAGCCAGGACGATAGAGAGGTCCCAGGAGGGCATCAGGGGTGGCCTAGAGGGGTTCAGTCTCCTGGCACCCCTCAGGAACCTCACGATGAGATCATGCTTTCCCAGGGACCGGCCGTCCACTGCATCGTGATGGGCCGCGATAGCGGCCACATACACTTTCAAGGTGGAGGGTGACAGCCTACGCTCCGATCTTTCTTGCAGGAAAGAAAGCACTACTCCAATCGTGCATCTTCGGGGGTCTTCTCGGCGAGAAGAACACCAGTTCGCGAACAGACTCCACTTCAGGGCGTAGGCTTGCCTTGTAGAAGGAGCTCTAGCCTGAGTGATGGTCTCTACCACTGCCTGTGGGAGACCGCTCAAGTCTGCCGCGTCCCGTCCAGGAGCCACACATGGAGGTTCCACAGGTCTGGACGCGGGTGCCAAATGGTGCCGAGCCCCTGAGAAAGGAGGTCCTTCCTCAGAGGAATGCGCCTGGGAGGGGCTGTCGCGAGGAGAATGAGTTCGGGAAACCAGGTCCGGGTGGGCCAGAACGGCACGACCAGCAGGACCTGCTCCTCGTCCTCCCTGACTTTGCATAGTGTCTGTGCGAGCAGGCTCACTGGGGGAAATGCATACTTGCAAAGAGCCTGAGGCCAGCTGTGTGCCAGTGCGTCCGTGCCGAGGGTGCCCTCGGTCAGGGAGAAATACCACTGAGGACTCGCGGGAAGCAAACAGGTCCACCTGACCTTCCCCGAATCGACTCCAGATCAGCCAGATCGTCTCGGGATGGAGTCGCCATTCTCCGGGGAAAGTGAGCTGTCGTGAGAGTGCGTCGGCTGCACGATTGAGCTCCCCCGGAATGTGGACAGCGCGCAGCGATTTGAGCCGCGTGTGACACCAGAGGAGGAGATGGCGGGCGAGCTGTGACATGCGGAGCGATCGTATACCCCCCATCCGGTTGATATACGACACAGCCGCAGTGTTGTCCGTACGGACCAACACATGCTTGCCTAACAGCAGTGGCCGAAACTGCCGCAAGGCTAGATGCACTGCCAACAGCTCTAGGCAGTTGATGTGCCAAAGCAGCCGAGGCCCCGTCCAGAGCCCCGAGGCTGCCTGCCCGTTGCATGTAGCGCCCCAGCCCGTGCTGGAGGCATCTGTTGTGACAACAACGTGCCGAGACACTTGTTCTAAGGGCACCCCGGCCCGTAGAAAGACAAGGTCCGTCCAGGGGCTGAAGGAGCGGCGACACTCCTGTGTGATATTCACCCGAAGTGCCCCGCGGCGCCATGCCCACCTCGGGACTCGGGAGTGTAGCCAGTGCTGAAGTGGTCTCATATGAAGCAGTCCGAGCGGCGTGACCGCGGCTGCGGATGCCATATGCCCCAGGAGCCTCTGAAACTGTTTCAGTGGAACCACAGTCCTGCCTCCGAAGGAACTCAGGCAGTTCAGCACCGACTGGGCACGCTCCTCTGTGATGCGCGCCGTCATACTCACCGAGTCTAACTCCACACCAAGAAAAGAGATTCTCT
This sequence comes from Aspiorhynchus laticeps, assembly GCA_023376895.1. Lineage (NCBI taxonomy): Eukaryota > Metazoa > Chordata > Actinopteri > Cypriniformes > Cyprinidae > Aspiorhynchus > Aspiorhynchus laticeps. Next base: position 36,389,409 of record CM041813.1, read on the forward strand.
GCGCAGGGGAGAGCTTGCTCTTTTCCCAGTTGACCCGAAGCCCCAACTGGCTGAGGTGCCGAAGCACCAGATCCCTGTGATCGCACAACTGTTCTCGGGACTGGGCCAGAATGAGCCAGTCGTCGAGATAGTTGAGGATCCTGACGCCCACTTCCCGTAACGGGGCAAGGGCGCCCTCTACGACCTTCGTGAAGACACGGGGAGAGAGGGAGAGCCCGAAGGGGAGGACCCTGTACTGCCATGCCCGACCTTCGAACGCAAACCGTAGGAACGGTCTGTGTCGGGGAAGGATCGAAACATGAAAGTAAGCATCCTTCAGGTCGATCGCTGCAAACCAATCCCGGGGCTGTATGCATTTGATCATACGCCTGTGCGTCAACATCTTGAACGGGAGCCTGTGCAAGGCCCGGTTCAGGAGTCGCAAATCCAGGATTGGTCGAAGACCACCGCCTTTCTTGGGTACGATGAAGTAAGGGCTGTAAAACCCCTGCCTCATCTCGGCTGGAGGGACCGGCTCGATTGCACCCTTTGCCAGGAGGACAGCAATCTCCTCGCGCAAGACAGGAGCGTTCTGAGCTCTCACCGAGGTCTCGAGAACGTCGCTGAACTTGGGAGGTCGCCTGGCGAACTGAATCGCGTAGCCGAGTCGAATTGTGCGCATGAGCCAGCGAGACGGGCTGGGCAGCGCAAGCCACGCTTCCAGACGCCGTGCAAGTGGCTCCAACGGTACAATCGACGTACCTGCAGTGGTGCAGCGAAGGGGAGTAGAGCTGGATGGTACAGAAGGCAGTGCGTTCTGTAGCATCCACGCGGAACTCCCTGGGTCCCAAAGGGGACTGGCTAGAGGTGCGTGGGGAGGCACTGCGTCCCCGAATCGCGCTCTCTTGGCCGCTGGCAAAATGGGTCGCGGGCGAGAGTGAGGAGGCAATGCGTCGCACACTGTCGACCCGTGGACCTGAAAACCCGGAGGAAAAGGAAATTGCTCTTTCTTTGAAAATGTGGGTGCCGCTGGCCCAGCGGCAGAACAGAAATAAAGGGGAACATAGGATTCTCCACCCGGCCCTCCACCGGGGGAAGGAGCGACGCTGTCCTCGTCGTCTCCTGAGAAAGAGCAAACTCCAACATCTCCGGGTTGCCCGCGTCAGGGCCATCTCGCCGACTTCCTGGACGACTTGGGGCCCGGATGGGACGCGGGGGACGCCGCGCTCCTGCGAGAGGCTCGACGCGCCGGCCTAACTTCCGCCTCAGCACGGGGCGGAGCAGCTCTGGAGGACGCAGGAGGGCGTCCACGGCGATGAGCAGACGGAGGTCTGGTCCTGGGGGCAGCCGCCGCTGCCGGAGCATCCCGCCGGGGCAGGATGTGCTGGATCGCCTCGGTCTGCTTCTGCACTGCCGAGAACTGCTGGGCAAAGCCCTCGACAGTGTCGCCGAACAGCCCAGCCTGGGAGATGGGGCCATCGAGAAAGCGTGCTTTGTCGACGTCCTTCATCTCCGCCAGGTTGAGCCAGAGATGGCGCTCCTGGACCACCATAGTGGACATCGCCTTCCCGAGGGACCGCGCCGTGACTTTCGTCGCTCGTAGAGCGAGGTCAGTCGCCGTGCGCAGCTCCTACATCAACCCCGGGTCGGGACTACCCTCGTGCATCTGTTTGAGTGCCTTGGCTTGGTGAACCTGCAGGATCGCCATGGCATGCAGGGCAAAGGCTGCCTGACCCACAGCACTATAAGCCTTGGCTGCCAGAGCAGCCGTGAGCTTACAGGCTTTGGACGGGAGACGCGGACGGTTCCTCCAAGTGGCGGCGTTTCGCGGGCACAAGTGCACCGCGACCGCTCTCTCCACCTGGGGAATGCCCGCGTACCCCCTGGCAGCCCCGCCGTCGAGGGTAGTGAGGACGGAGGAGACAGACGAGTGGCTTCTGGCCTTGAAAGGGGCCATCCACGACTTCGTCAGCTCCTCATGCACCTCCGGGAACAAAGGCACCGGAGTACGGCGCGGTTGTGAGCCGCGTCCCGCTCCGAGAAACCAATCATCCAACCGCGAGGGCTCAGGACTGGGTGGTCTGTTGACCTCCAGCCTGATGCTCGCGGCTGCCCGGGCAAGCATGGCCGTCAGCTCTAAGTCCGATGCGGCGGAGGCGACCACACCCGAAGGGGGCAGCCCCACCGCACCTTCATCCTCAGAGGACGTAAGCCCATCCCCCGATGCTGCGATCGACATCCTATCTTCAGGTGGCGCACCGAATGATATGCTGGCCATCCCGTGGGAAGAACCAGCAAAATCACCCAGGAGCCGGACGGGACCCTCGCTGCGTGAGGAGTAAGAGGTCCGCGGGGACGTGCCCGGCGGAGAAGCTCTTACTGTGGCCCTCGGATCTCCCAGAGCGCCAACCGGTGGTCCTCTGCTCGAGTCAGAGAGACCAGGGCGGGTGGCGGCAGAGGGTGCCAATCCTTTCAGAAAGGAAAGGCGAGATCGCAGCGATGTCATGTTCATACGCCCACAACAGGCGCATGAATCATCCACGAGCGCAGCTTCAGCGTGCTGAATGCCCAGACACTGAAGACAACGATCGTGTCCGTCATCCACAGACAGAAAACGACCGCAACCAAGAGGACACGGACGAAGCGGCATCTCGAAAAAGACGCGATCGTCCGTGATTTGCTCTTTTAGAATTTGCTCTCTTAGTTTAAGTGCCCAGGGGAATCGCTGGTGAAAGGGACTCCGCTGACTGCACCGTGACGCCAACCAGGAACAATTTCAAGATGAAAGGCTTCGTGGAGATCAGCGTGCTTCTCATCCACTCGGCTCCGAAGTAAAAATCTGATCAGTGGATGCACCTGTCGCCCTTTTATACCCGTATGCACGGGGAGGGGCTCAGGTATGCAAATTCCACTAGCCAATATTCATTGGCGTTTTCTCTTTACAGAGATGATTGGGGCTTCCAGGTAAATCCCCTATGTCATCACGACATAACTCGTAGTGACCGACAGATAGGGAACTAACGGAATGCATAGTTGACATAAACTGGATGACTAGTAATTTCTTACTGCTAAATTCTGAAAAAAACGAACAAAAAAAAAACCAGAGGTGTTAATTATCAGACCAAAAACCTCTGCATGCAATAACCTAGAACAGTGTTTAACACTTGATGGCTGCTCTGTTAATTCTAGAAACCTAGGTGAAACCAAGTTTCAACCATTTGTAAAACCTATTTTTTCCATCTCAAAAACATATCGAAATTATGACCTATGCTCTCAATGTCAAATGTAGAAATGTTAATTCATGCGTTCATGACTTCAAGGTTAGATTACTGTAATGCTTGACTGGATTGTTGCTCAGCGCACTTAATAAACAAACTCAGCTGGTCCAAACTGCAGCAGCTAGAGTTCTTACTATAACCAGGAAGTATGACCATATTAGCCCGGTTCTGTCAACACTGCACTGGCTCCCTATTGAACATCGCATAGATTTTAAAATCTTGCTAATTACTTATAAAGCCCTGGATGGTTTAGCTCCTCAGTACTTGAGCGAGCTCTTGTCGCATTATAGTCCTTCACATCTGCTATGATCTCAAAAGTCTGGCCATTTGATAATACCTAGAATATCAAAATCAACTGCGGGCAATCCTTTTCCTATTTAGCGCCCAAACTCTGGAACAATCTACTTAGCATTGTTTGGGAGGCAGTCACACTCTGTCATTTTAAATCTAGATTAAATACTCAATCTCTTTAACCTGGCTTATACATAGAACAATATCACATTTATATTATTCAAATCCTTTAAAGGATTGTTAGGCTGCATTAATTAGGTCAACCGGAACCGGGAACACTTCCCAAAACACCCAATGTACTCATTACATCATAAGAAGAATGGCATCTATGCTAATATTAGTCTGTTTCATTTTTTTTCCAAGGTCACCGTAGCCTCCCAGATCCAGTTTGTATCCAGATCAGATGGTGGCTCAGCACTTAGAGACAACCTCGACAGCCCTGAATGTCAGCGGAGACCATGACAACCAGATGAGCCCAAGAGACAAATCCCCTCTGAAGACCTCGTCACCTAGACATAACCAGACGAGTCCTCTGCACAATCTGACTTTGTTGCAGCCTAGAATTAAACTACTGGTTTTGTCTGTCCAGAGGAGAACGATGGAGTTTCGGTTCCTTTGACACTATTTTCCTGGTTAATACTGTAAAGCTGCTTTGACACAATGTGTATTGTTAAAAGCGCTATATAAATAATCGTGACTTGACTTGGTTGCTTTGTGATTGCTCGGGTGCTCAGGGTAATGCCCACATACAGACATTCCTACATTTGTTAAGAAGTCTCCGAAATCTTAAATGTCAGTGTTTCTATATCTGGGCTATTCTTTCTAGCAAATTCAAAAGCTTTTGATGCGCTTAAACTTGATGCACTAAAACTTGTGATTTATATAACATTCAGACTACATGATTACATTCTTCTTTACAATTATGGCAGACCTACTCTAGTGAGTTTAGAAACATTTACAACATGTTGAGTGTTTAACAAACAGTGTCTTGGTGCCCTTGATGTTGACATTTTGTTATTAGGGGTTCAAGTATCAAAAATGAATTGGATCTCTAATGAATATATGATGCTATCTGTAAATTCTAAACTAACAGCCATTTAAATATAAAGAAGAATGCTGTGATATTAATGTTAAAATAATTTTCTAGATCCGTCCCATAGACATAACACATAGGAGAATGAAATAATGTTTACAGCTAGGGGGTGTAACAATACACTAAAGTCACAATTCGATACAAATCAAGATACTAAACTCACAATAGGATTTTATCACAATATTTTAAGTCAAAATAAAGAAGAGGGTTTATTTTTATTATTATTATTATTATTATCACTTATAAGACATGGTAAAAAGTTAACAAAAATGTACTGTTGATTACAATGCTAAATTTGGATTGGATTTGGGGTGGTGGGCTTAAATAGACTTGAACTTCGTCCTGGTCCCCAATTCACAGGGTAATGTTCATCCTGGTCCCCAATTCACAGGGTAATGGTGACAAAAAAAAACAAAAAAAAGATTATGAAGCTGAAAATACAGAATTATATTAGACAAATATGCTTGCACCCTGTCACAGACTGCATATAAATAGTAGCGGTGTAACGATACATCATTATATCGAGATATCGCAAAATTATATAACTATATAAATCAGGGTTCCTCAATAGGCAGCTTGCTGGCCACAACCGGCCCGTGAGAGAAAAATGTTGGCCCGCACTAATTTCAAACAATGTTGTCAAGATAAGGTCAGTGTAAGCAAGTCACTGCCACTGGCATTAAATTCAACTGCAGCAGCTGACAGACAGATGCGGCGTGACACAACAAATCCCCGACAGGTAACTAATGCCTCGTTCTATTTTTGACGTACTGACACAAAGTTCAAATGATTTTCAACAGTCACTTTGTCGCATCCAGTGTAGACAGCCTCTAGCTGTTGCAGAGCGTCAACTGTCGCGCCCGGTGACAGTGGTAGTCTTACTGCGAAAACATGGCAAAAGTGAGGAAAATAAAAGTGATCATGAAAAATAAACGATTCAAATGTGAATAGACTGAACAATTTTGAGTGACTGAGTGAATGATTGATACCTTCATTTGTGGAATAAATGTGTTGGTTTACACTGAGTTCACAGTTTTAATGTACTACAAGTTTGCTTAAATTTATTTTCAAAATCTGAGGTAAAATAGCTATAGTTGCTTTCAGTATAGCTATAAAGGTCACCAAATAATATTTAAATTCACATTAGACACTTTTAACATTGCACAAAGCACATAATCATCAGGGGCCTCATTTATAAAGAGTGTATGCTCAGATTTGATCTTAGAGTGTGCCTATGCCTAAATCCACGCCAGCGCTCATATTTATAAAGACGGTCTTTGACGTGGAAAAGTGCTTAGCGTCTGCAAGCACGTGCATTGAACAAAACACTGGCGTTTCAGTAATGACTCATCTAAATGCCTATGATTGGGCATTGCATTCATAAGCTCAACAGAATCGTGTGTGATTGGTTATGATGTGAAGTGCTTTGCTCAGCGCCAGCCAAAGCACGAATGCAGATTTGAATTTGGCAGCTGATACTGTAGCCTGACTACGTCAGACTTCGTACTTCCGCTCAATTTCAGTTCGCTTCTGTACTCAGTCTGATATAGCAAATCTGTACCCAGATTATCTCCGGCTCCGCACCAGCCGTCCAACCAACGAACAGAGGGCGGGCTGAGAGCCGTGACGTAGACGTTAAGCGTGTTTAGGTTAGGGAAATCTAAAACGACAGCGGACATGGAGACACGCTCTGTTGTGGAGAATATTCCCGGCATTTGCCAACTGAAGCCCGAACAAGAAGAGTGTTTGGTTCACATTTTGAATGGAGGTGATGTTGTGGCCCTACTCCCGACAGGTTTTGGGAAAAGTTTAATTTATCAACTGTTACCGATCGTCAGCGAGAAACTGGATAACATACGTCATAACCAAACGTTATGTGATTGGCTTACGGGTACACCAATGATTTTAAACTTCAGACAAGCGCCCCCCACTAGAAAGTAAAAGCTTGTCAATTATGCCCTTCCAGACTCTGTCTACGAAACAAAGCGAAGTAGCACAGTTTGGTATTACCAGGCTACTGATACTGTTCCACACTGAATGATCAAATCACATCTAATCATATATGAAATATAAAAAAAGATTATTCAGATATTTTTTGTATTTTGGAAGCTGCATTCAAAATCCACTTAGCTCAAAAATCTGAGAGGACATGGTTGAAATCGCATTCCGGGAGGAGCGGTATTTTGGCTGGGCCCCCCTCTGGTGTAGTGCCCTGGGCAAATCTGTCCCCAATAATCAGTACCTGAGATCATTGTTGTTCCAACCGCGGCGTTGCAGAATAGAAACTTCGGTAACACTTTAGAATAGGGAACACTTATTCTCTATTAACTATGACTTTTCCCTCAATAAAATCCTAATTTGCTGCTTATTAATAGTTAGTAAGGCAATTGTTAAGTTTAGGTATTGGGTAGGATTAGGGATGTAGAATAAGGCATTAATATGTGCTTATACTATACTAATATTCTAGTAATATGCATGCTAATAAGCAACTAGTTAAGAGACCCTAAAATAAAGTGTTACAGAAACTTCAAAACTTTTATAGCATCACGTCATGTCTGGTTAGCACACGATGTTACAGTTTTATCCCCCCTGCCCCCCCAAAAAATTGAGAGCAGGAATGTTGAGAGTAGTGATCCAGTCTGGAGATGAGCTGGAAGAGTTGACTTGTATGGCAGACATGGAGATCCAGATATTTTGTTTGATCATTTGTTTTTAATAGTCAACAATCCAACTTTTTAGTTTTCTGTATCTGAATACAATTTTTTTTATAATTGTTTGAATCAAAAACATACTGCTGGGGGAAAAATCTGAATATTTATCTTGTGACTCTTTTATCAAAAAATGTGTCCCTCTCTCAAAACGAATTGACGAACCCAGATATAAAGCATTTGACTAACCATCTAAAACACTTTATATCAGGGTTCGTCAATTAGTCTTCACTGAGGACCAAAATTCTGCCAACAAAACCAAGCCAAGGGCCATGACCAAAATGTTTGCTCTTATAATTATTGTTGTTGTTGTTGCTGCTGGTTTTTTTGGGGGTTTTTTTTGTAATTTTATTTTGCATCTCCCCGCACTGCATCACCAAACACTGCCTATACAAGGGTATCGGCTCTGACTGTAAGAAGATATTAAATAAATGTTATAGTCATACATTTTTATTTTATTTTAGTTAAATACGGCATATTTGTTCAGTGATAACTACGATTAAGATAGGCTATAAAGGTACGTTCACGCCATATTGTCATAACTGTAATTACGAGATACCAACTTGTAAAAAGCGTTCAAGTCCTCGTAGAACTCGTAATTACAACTTGTGAACTGGGAGCTTTCTGAGAGCTACAGCTTGTACCCTGCTTGTACCACGTGGCCACTGCACCTCACGCTGAACCAGAGAAAAATGGTGGCGCTTTCAAAGAAAGCTATTACTGCTCTAAAAAGGGGAAAAATAGATGCATATATAGATACTATAATGTACTATAATATATATATATATATATATATATATATATATATATATATAAACATATGTAAATGTTAATACTGTTGTTATTTTGTTGTTGTTCTAAACATTCTTTTACGCTGGTTCATTTTGTTGACTGTCACTATTGAAATGGATAATCCCCAGTCCGAGGACGTGAACAGCACCGAGTTGAACATCACGTGTTGACATCTTGGAATTACGGTAATTACGACATGGCGTGAACGCAGCATAAAACCATAGTCATAAAAGTAACTGTACAAAGTTCTGCCTACTTCCGGTTTTATCCGAATACAGATATTAATAATTTTGTGATTGTTACAGATACAAATACAGATACAAATATTGGCTTCGCTGCACACCCCTATCTATAATGCTATATATTATTACAATTGTGGAATACTAACTAGAACCATACTATACCCTGTACGACTCTCCACAGAGATGTAAAAGCCTTCTGCTGTTCTGGGCTTGAAGTCAATACATGATTTCAGTCTGAACTGTTCAAAGGCTCTCAAAATAACTCCTTTATAGTTCAAACCTATAACCACAATCAGAAATACATGAAGGCTGGAAAACAATATAAAAGATAAATTATGTGTTTAAAAGCTGATTGAGCTGTAAGCAAGAAATCCTTGTTTTCTTACTGAGATTCGCAGTCAGCACATAGGGGACAGGAATATCCCACCGATTGCCAAGAATGGCACTCCTTTCATTAGGCTTTAAAGCAGAATAAGTATCTCTATAAAACAACTGAATTATGCAGTATTGTAATTATACAGTACATTGCACAACAAACAGAACTCACCATCATGATGTCTCCTTCTGTGAGATTTAAACCTAATACCACAAGAGTGTTCAGTTCACAGAAAACATGCTTGAATAAAACATATATATATATATATACATACAGGTGCATCTCAATTAATTAGAATGTTGTGGAAAAGTTCATTTATTTCAGTGATTCAATTCAAATTGTGAAACTCGTGTATTAAATAAATTCAATGCACACATACTGAAGTAGTTTAAGTCTTTGGTTCTTTTAATTGTGATAATTTAGGCTCACATTTAACAAAAACCCACCAATTCACTATCTCAACAAATTAGAACACTTCATAAGACCAATAAAAAAAACATTTTTAGTGAATTGTTGGACTTCTGGAAAGTATGTTCATTTACTGTATATGTACTCAATACTTGGTAGGGGCTCCTTTTGCTTTAATTACTGCCTCAATTCAGCGTGGCATGGAGGTGATCAGTTTGTGGCACTGCTGAGGTGGTATGGAAGCCCAGGTTTCTTTGACAGTGGCCTTCAGGTCATCTGCATTGTTGGGTCTGGTGTCTCTCATCTTCCTCTTGACAATACCCCATAGATTCTCTATGGGGTTCAGGTCAGGTGTGTTTGCTGGCCAATCAAGCACAGTACCACCATGGTCACTGAACCAGCTTTTGGTACCTTTGGCAGTGTGGGCAGGTGCCAAGTCCTGCTGGAAAATGAAATCAGCATCTCCATAAAGCTTGTCAGCAGAAGGAAGCATGAAGTGCTCTAAAAATTTCCTGGTAGATGGCTGCGTTGACTGTGGACTTCAGAAAACATTGGACCAACACCAGCAGATGACATGGCAGCCCAAATCATCACTGACTGTGGAAACTTCACACTGGACTTCAAGCAACATGGATTCTGTGCCTCTCCACTCTTCCTCCAGACTCTGGGACCTTGAAATGAAAATTGACTTTCATCTGAAAAGAGGACTTTGGACCACTGAGCAACAGTCCAGTTCTTTTTCTCCACTGCCCAGGTAAGATGCTTCTGACGTTGTCTCTGGTTCAGAAGTGGCTTGGTAGCCCTTTTCCTGAAGACCTCTGAGCGTGGTGACTCTTGATGCACTGACTCCAGCTTCAGTCCACTCCTTGTGAAGCTCTCACAAGTGTTTGAATCAGCTTTGCTTGACTGTATTCTCAAGCTTGCGGTCATCCCTGTTGCTTGTGCACCTTTTCCTACCCAAATTCTTCCTTACAGTCAACATTGCATTTAATATGCTTTGCTACAGCACTCTGTAAACTGCCACCCCTTTCAGTAATGACCCTCTGTGACTTACCCTCTTTGTGGAGGGCGTCAATGTTCGTCTTCTGGATCATTGCCAAGTCAGCAGTCTTCCCCATTATTGTTGTTTCAAAGAACAAGAGATACCCATAATTTATACTGTATGGATGGTCATTTATTGAAACTCAAATGTAAATATTCTAATATTTTGAGATACTGATTTTTGACTTTCATGAGCTGTAAGCTCTAATCATCAAAATTAAAACAAAAAACACTTTTGAAATGTTTTACTTTACATTTAATGAATCTAAAATATTTGAAAGTTTCACTTTTTGAAATAAGTTACATGAAAAAATGAACTTTTTCATGACATTCTAATTTATTGAGATGCACCTGTATATACATATACATATACATATACACACACACACACACACACACATATTACTATATAGCACCTTAATCACCCCAAAGAACCACTGAAGAACCGCTGAAGAACCATACAGGAGCTTAACAGGTTCTGTATATGGTAGCGGTGCTATATAGCCCCCCAGTCATGCCAAAGAACCGGTGAAGAACTGCTGAAGAACCACTGAGGCACCAATATTTGGTGCTATATAGCACCAAATGTGGTTCCCCTATGATTACGAGCCAAAGAACCACTTTTATTGCTATATAGCACCATATTTTTTAGAGTGTATATATACATACATACATACATACATACATACAGTGTGTGTGTGTGTGTGTGTGTGTTTGTGTGCATTTAAGATCTTGAGATAATTTTACCTTTGTTTATGTCTGGAATATCCTTCCATTCCTCATTAATTCCTTTGAGGAAAACATAATGAAGAAAACAAAAGAGAGTGGGGGGATCAGAATTCTGCTTACTGAGTGCTAGGCAAAAATAAATAAATAGTGAAACAGTCTTTAAGTAAACTGACAAAAGAGCAAACACATCATCAGTTAGTAATGAGCAGTTAAAACAGTGTACAAAACAGAATCTTTCAACCTGCACACTGTCAACATTATCCAGTAACTATACGGTTTAATTACTTTTTTTTTATTTTGTTAACAAAAACTATAATGAAAAATGTTCATTGACAATCTTTTTTCCCCCTGACTAAAATGAGACGACGATGAGACAAGGTCAATAAACAATAACTGTCTAGATCAACATGCAATATCCTTGACAATAAATAAAAACACTTAATTTTATCTAAATTTACCTAAATCTCATTTTATTTTTAAGACACAATGTTACAGACTGCTGTACATGCCTCTAAAACACAAGTTTTCATGTTTATGGTTGCCAGATATCAAGAGTTCTGCTATTTACTATCAACCACTATTTACACTTATTGCAAAGAAAATACTGCTATTTTTACATAGTGTAAATAGAATCTATTGCCAAGAACATATGCTCATTTCATTTAGTGTAAATAGAATCACTTTCATAACTTTCATAATTTCATAACAGAATAATGCTAGTGACTGTGCTGTACTTACCAAGAAATACATGATTGGGTTGACAACATGAGAAATAAAAAATATTGTCAGGCATTTACAAAAATACATTTAGCATTAAAATCCACAGATATTTATCACTTTAACAATGCCAGTGTATTATAACATAATCTGTCAACTATCCAACTTACTATAGGTGATGCAAGACACAGATCCAAAGCCAAACTTAGCAGAAGAAAAGTGCATAAATGCATTGTCACTGGAAATGATAAAGATCACATTTGATGGTTAATTAAAGTTTACAAGGTTTACAAGACCATTAAAATGCGATTAACTCTCAAAACTAAAAGATGGATACATACCAGTTTCCAGTCAGTATATTAAGGCTAAAGGTTTCAAAATGTAAAACCAAGTTTAAGTTAATAGCTAGTAAGTGTCCTCAAGTTTTTATACTATAGCCGTGCAGTGCTACACTAAACCATGCCTTTAAGCCGAGTAGAAAGACTGGCTAGACTGCAAAATGAACGTCACAGATGATGCGTTTGCTTCTTTTGGTTTCTGTTTAAGTAAAGATTGTCTGTGATGTTCATTTTGCAGTCTAGCCAGTCTTTCTACTCGGCTTAAAGGCATGGTTTAGTGTAGTGATGCAGGGCTTCAGTATAAAAGACTATAGTATAAAAGACTATAGTGTATTAAAAGATTATAGTATAAAAGACTATAGTGTATTAAGATTCTAGCACTGATATTTGACCAATTTTATTGGTCAAATATTGATGCCTGATATTTGACCAAATGTTATAGTGAAAGTAATTTATTAATTTTTGTCAGTAATGCACAAGAATCATGCTGAATCAAACTGGTATCATTTCGCATGAAGGAGGAAAAAGTATACAATCTTTATACATTCTCATAAAGAAATGTCACATTTCTTTAGAAAGAATGATCATTTCTATTAAATTTTAATTAAATTATAGTCAAGTCAAGTCACTATTATTTGTATAGCGCTTTTAACAATGCAAATTGTGTCAATTGTCAAGCTGGGTGGCTTTACATCAGCTTTACAGTATTCAGACGGGGAAATAGTGTCTAAATAGTATCATTCTCCTCTGGCCAGACAAAATCAGCAGTTTAAAGGGGTGGTTGATTGCTATTTCACTTTTTTTCATTTTAAATACTGTGTAATGTTGCTGTTGGTGCATGAACAGTATCTGCAAAGTTGCTGCGCTGAAAGTTCAACGTAAGCGGAGATATCGTCTTTTAAAAATCAGGAAGTTTAATGCCTACAAAAATGACTCATATGGGACTACAACGAGATACTTCCCGGGTTGCATACGTAACAAACCCATAAATTTACATCAACCCCTCCCTCTGGAACATGCAAAAAAGGGGGCAAGGCCATGTTCTGCGGCTTTGTCGAAGAGGAAGAGTTATAGTGGAGAGTTGTAGCTATGACGTCGAAACGGTGTTATTTTCACCCAGCTGTCAGGTCTTCTGTGTTCGGGCTTCCTACGGACGCTGTAGTTCGTCAACAATGGTTAAAATTTATGTTTGATTATGTTCCTGACAATTACAATCCTAATTTAGCTCTCTGTGCTGCGCATTTTACGGAAGACAGCTTCCAGAATCTACACGAGTTCAATGCCAGATTCACACAGAAACTATTACTAAAACATGGAGCAGTTCCAACTTTAAAACCAGAGGCAGCAGTTGTTGGGCCACAACCTGTAAGTAAGATTTAATCATTTTAAATGTATTTGCATGTATAATTTCAGACGTAATGTTTTAGTTTTATCAAGGATGTAAACAAATGCCAACGCTGGCTTTAGTAGCCACTTAGTTAAATGCTATTTCGTGTGTCTATGACAAACGCGTACAAACATTTTGGACCCGAATTTGTAATTATGTAATAATTTTGTAAATGTATTTTCCATGTATACTTTATGACGTAATTTTTCGATTTGATCAATAACGTAAACAAATGCCAACGCTGTTTGGTTATAGTAGCCAGTTAGTTCGATGCTATTTTGTGTGTATAAGACAAACGTGTACAAACTTCCAAAAAATTATATGTAATCACAACAGCAAACTTCATCTGCTGTTATCAGTGTACAGTATGGTTTGTTTACAGGTTTTATGTATTGTTTATCCACATACTTATTACTGTTATAGATATAAAATGTACATTTAGCTATAAATTATCATTAATTACACATGGTCATTTGTTACAGTCTACATCTCAGCAAGGTCCAAGTACCCAAGAGTTTCCCAGTATATCTGCAGGTGTTGAAGTTGGATGTCAGACAGACCCTATGAAGTCAGAAAGTGTGGCCACAGAGATATCGGCAAACATGCGATCAGTGGCCACGCAAATTTCTACTGGCACATTGAGGGATTTTCACGTAAGGAGCAGAGGTATGAAGTACACATTATGTGTTTATGTATTATTTTATCAAATTCATTATGACAACATTTTATTTTATTATAAGCTGCTGTGATGTGTATTAAAAATTGCAAACATGAAAATTGTCTCCATGTACAATTTATTTGTAATAGCATGACATGTGGTTTATACTATTTTTGGTTTTGTCACTTGTAGGCATTCAGGCAACAGTTTCTAGTCAAGATGTTGGTACTGAAAAAACGGTCATGTTGCAAGATATGCATCTGTCTTCGACACCAATAAAAGGCTCAATGTTTAGACCAAGCAAGAGACCTCGTCTGGTATTGCAGGAGGAGGAGGAAAAGGATGACACTCAATCAGAAGTACAAGTGGAATCACATGACTCGACATATAACGCCGAGAGTACTGCCACTGAGGAATCTGAATTGTTGTAAGTTATAAAAACAACAGTTTCATATAAGTTATAAATTTAACAGTTTTTAATATTAATTACTGTTTAATTCTTTTTTGAAAATTTTATATATTTTTTAGGATAGATCCACAGACTATCTCGGGTGAAAAAAATACATTGTTTTTGAAAGTTGCCTAAGAGAGTTATTTGGGTCCTGTCCAATTTGTAAGACAAAATGTACAGACCAAAGCAGGCAAATGGGGACTTTTGTGGCATTAACTCAGCTGTGTGAGAAGTGTCAGTACCACAGACAGTGGCAGAGCCAGCCCATAGTAGGAAGTACACCAGTTGGTAACCTGTTACTGTCTGCTGCAACATATTTTACCGGTGGCTCCTTTGTTCAACTGCAGAAGGAATGTAGACCATAATACAAGTACAAACCCGATTCCAAAAAAGTTGGGACACTGTACAAATTGTGAATAAAAAAGGAATGCAATAATTTACAAATCTCATAAACTTATATTTTATTCACAATAGAATATAGATAACATATCAAATGTTGAAAGTGAGACATTTTGAAATGTCATGCCAAATATTGGCTCATTTTGGATTTCATGAGAGCTACACATTCCAAAAAAGTTGGGACAGGTAGCAATAAGAGGTCGGAAAAGTTAAATATACATATAAGGAACAGCTGGAGGACCAATTTGCAACTTATTAGGTCAATTGGCAACATGATTGGGTATAAAAAGAGCCTCTCAGAGTGGCAGTGTCTCTCAGAAGTCAAGATGGGAAGAGGATCACCAATTCCCCCAATGCTGCGGCGAAAAATAGTGGAGCAATATCAGAAAGGAGTTTCTCAGAGAAAAATTGCAAAGAGTTTGAAGTTATCATCATCTACAGTGCATAATATCATCCAAAGATTCAGAGAATCTGGAACAATCTCTGTGCGTAAGGGTCAAGGCCGGAAAACCATACTGGATGCCCGTGATCTTCGGGCCCTTAGACGGCACTGCATCACATACAGGAATGCTACTGTAATGGAAATCACAACATGGGCTCAGGAATACTTCCAGAAAACATTGTCGGTGAACACAATCCACCGTGCCATTCGCCGTTGCCGGCTAAAACTCTATAGGTCAAAAAAGAAGCCATATCTAAACATGATCCAGAAGTGCAGGCGTTTTCTCTGGGCCAACGCTCATTTAAGATGGACTGTGGCAAAGTGGAAAACTGTTCTGTGGTCAGACGAATCAAAATTTGAAGTTCTTTTTGGAAAACTGGGATGCCATGTCATCCGGACTAAAGAGGACAAGGACAACCCAAGTTGTTATCAGCGCTCAGTTCAGAAGCCTGCATCTCTGATGGTATGGGGTTGCATGAGTGCGTGTGGCATGGGCAGCTTACACATCTGGAAAGGCACCATCAATGCTGAAAGGTATATCCAAGTTCTAGAACAACATATGCTCCCATCCAGACGTTGTCTCTTTCAGGGAAGACCTTGCATTTTCCAACATGACAATGCCAGACCACATACTGCATCAATTACAACATCATGGCTGCGTAGAAGGATCCAGGTACTGAAATGGCCAGCCTGCAGTCCAGATCTTTCACCCATAGAAAACATTTGGTGCATCATAAAGAGGAAGATGTGACAAAGAAGACTTAAGACAGTTGAGCAACTAGAAGCCTGTATTAGACAAGAATGGGACAACATTCCTATTCCTAAACTTGAGCAACTTGTCTCCTCAGTCCCCAGATGTTTTCAGACTGTTATAAAAAGAAGAGGGGATGCCACACAGTGGTAAACATGGCCTTGTCCCAACTTTTTTGAGATGTGTTGATGCCATGAAATTTAAAATCAACTTATTTTTCCCTTAAAATGATACATTTTCTCAGTTTAAACATTTGATATTTCATCTATGTTGTATTCTGAATAAAATATTGAAATTTGAAACTTCCACATCATTGCATTCTGTTTTTATTCACAATTTGTACAGTGTCCCAACTTTTTTGGAATCGGGTTTGTACATTTATAGTAAATAAACTGTGTTAATTCAGTTTGTATGTAAATGCATGTTTCTGTATTTGTTCTTTCAGAGATTTTCAAGGCCATGAACCTCCAGATGACGAAATATAGCACTTTCAGGAAACATGCCAGGAATTTCATTGAGCCTACCATCATACATAAATGGAACAGAGATCAATTGCATATTATTACACAGCTGCAACAGCAGGGAAAGGTTCCATTAGCTGGAGATATGCGTGCTGACACACCAGGTATGCTTACAACAATATTAATATGTAGTCAGTTTATTTAGAAAGCATTGTAGTTGTCATAAAAAAATCTATTAGTGGTATCATTTATGGTCTACTTTGGATTATGTGTGCCATAGGACACTCTGCCAAATTCGGTAGCTACACTTTGATGCATGTGGAAACCAACAAAATTCTGGATCTTCAACTAATTCAGGTTAGTAAGTACTACATTTCTATAATCATGTTGTGTGTTTCTGCAATCTGTTACTGTTAACATTTACATATTTTAAATATGCTTTTCCTCAAAATAGAGCAACGAGGTGGGAGGCAGTTACCACATGGAAAAGGAGGGATTAAAGCGTTGCCTGGATAAACTGGAGTCTAATGGTTTAGCTGTTGACTACATAATCACCGATAGACATCCACAGATTCAAAAGTACCTGAGGGAACGCAGTATCACTCAGTTCTATGACGTGTGGCACTTTGAGAAAGGTAAATATTCTTTTTTGTATTTAATTAATGATAAACATGATTACAGGCTTGTAAATGTACATTTCGCTTGATATTTGGTTAAGTAAAAGTAATGATTTTACAACTGACGTATGTGTTGGTATAGGGTTGTCAAAGAAACTAGACAAACTGTCACAGAACAAAGACTGCAAGGTGCTGAAGTCATGGTTGCGCAGCATAAAAAATCACATATACTGGAGTGCGAGTTCCTCTGTGTCTGGCCCAGAAAAGCTGGCTAAGTGGACCTCACTGCTGAACCACATTCAAAATGTGCATGTTCACGAAAACCCCCTGTTCCCTAAGTGTGAACACCCGGACAGAGTTTCCAGGGATCAAAAGAAATGATTCCAATCAGGTATGACTATATAAAAAGTATAATTACAGATTTACAGTTAATTTTTATAGTTTCATGTCTGTGCTGCTACAGGATCAGTGGAACTCCACAAGTTGGGAAAGGTACTATACAACAAGAGAGTACTGAAGGATGTAGAAAAACTCAGTCACCACTTCCAAACATCGTCACTGGAGGCATTTCACAGCCTTATTCTGCGTTTCGCCCCAAAGAACGTTGTTTTCCCTTTCATAGGGATGTTGTGCAGGTAAAAGGCATAATGTCATATTTAGCAATATTACTAAAATAAAAACAAAATTCTTACTGTCTACAAATGTTCCATATTTTATGTGTTGTTCTCCGTTTAAAGGTTGTATATCGCAGCCATGCACTACAATGGAAATTCTGACCGTGACCAGGCAACAACTGCAGGACAGGCTGTGTTCAAATTAATTTTTCCTAATTCCAAAAAGGGGGAATGCACAGCAAAGCCAGTGAAAACCGACCCAATATACAGTAAGATGAACAGAATCCAACATACTGGCCAGTTGGATTTGGAAACTGCTGGCAGATCCGGTCAACAACACATGACAGGATGACAACTCTCATATCTCGTCCTAGGTTTCTGAGGGAGTGGTTTCTTAGAATCAGGAAGTCAACCAGTCGTTCAAATGACGAGAGGAGAAAGCGGCTTACAATAAAGGTGAAATATATGAAAAATAAGGCGTTTTTTAACAAACGAAACACGAAGACATGTTATATTGCACCCCATAAACACAATCAAGCAAAGAAAATAGGCAGTAAACCACCCCTTTAAATCTAGGCTGCAGCAGAGTCAGATTGTGCAAAGGACTCATCTGATTTCTGTGGTCTTGTTCTGATGGCCATCTAGGAGACAGGGTCTTCACTGGGGATCAGTCTCTGGGGCTCATCTAGTTGTCCTGGTCTCTGCTGGTGTTCAGGGCTGTAGAGGTCATCTCTAGGTGCTGATCCACCATCTGATCTGGTTACGGACTGGATCCAGGTGGCTGCAGTGACCATCTGATCTGGATACAATCTGGATCTGGGAGGCTACGGTGACCTCGGAATAAGAAAGAAACAGACTAATATTAGCGTAGATTCCATTCTTCTAACGATGTAACAAGTACATCGGGTGTTTTGGGAAGTGTTCTGTCATGGGTTAGGGTGCATTCCTGACTCCCTCTGCTGTCTGTGTTGTCATGTCTTTTTCAGCAGCTCGTGACAGGTGCAATCAGCACTGATCTGGCGGTGGGGCTGCGCCTGTCACAAGCTGCTTCTATTCCACCTGTCGCTCATTACCCTCTCCTTTATATTTCTCTTCTGACCAGTCCTTGTTGTCAGTAGATTGTTTTGTGTTCTGTGATCGTGTTGTGCTCTGGAGTTACTCACGTCTATTTTGTCTGTACCCCAGGACGCGTAGAGAGAAGGACTGCCGCTCTCTGCCTCACTCCACTCTTAGGTGGTTTATCCTGTGCTAGTGCTGGGTCTTGGTCAGTGATCAGCTCGTTGGGTCCACATCTCGTTGCCGACCGTTGCTGGATTACCCCAGAGACTTGCTCGCTGTTTTTTGTTACAGTTTTATTTGTTTTGTTCACCTTTGGGAAATAAACCTACTGTTTACATCTATCCTCTGCATTTGAGTCCTCTGTTCTCCTCGTCCCGTCACAGAATCTACTGACCATATCATGCACACAGCAGAGGATGAGATGCGCCGAGCCCTGATGCAGCAGGGCGTTCTTCTGGGTCGTCATCAGGAGGAGATCGCGGCTTCCCGCCGCGCTTACTCGGAGATCTCTCTCTGGCTCAACCAGCTGGTTGAGTGGTTTGATCAGCTGCACACAAGCCCTCCCGCGGCTCCTGTGGCAACCCCTCCTCCCGATCCCGATGGAACGAGTAACCGTCACGCTGAACCATGGCTCAATCCTCCTGCCACTTACTCGGGTGAGCCCAACACATGTCGCTCCTTTTTGTCTCAATGCTCTCTGACTTTCTCGCTGCAGCCGTCCTGTTTTCCCACGGTGCGGTCTAAGGTAGCTTTCACCATCACGCTCTTGGTGGGGCAAGCGAGAGAGTGGGGAACGGCCATGTGGGATAACGAGCAGGACTGCTGTTCCTCCTTTGACAGTTTCTCTGAGAAACTACGCAAGGTGTTTGATCACTCGGCTCAGGGAACTGAGGCGGCACGAGCCTTGGCCCTGCTACGACAGAGAGAGGGTTCAGTTTCCAGTTATTCGATTGAGTTTCGCATGCTCGCGGCGTCCTGTGGCTGGAACAACAAGGCTCTTTGGGATCACTTTCTTCACGGTCTGGCCGAGCACATCAAGGATGAGATCTATTCCCTTGAATTACCCTCGAGCCTGGATGGGCTCATCGACCTCGCCATCCGAGTGGATAACCGGATTTCCCTCCGTTCTCGTCATCGGAGGAGCAGGTTTCCCCCTGAGTTTGTCACTAGAGCTGTGTCAGGAGCGGCGAATGACACGCCTCCCCAACATCTCGTTTTTTCCGAGGAGGAGCCGATGCAGGTCGGGAGAGCACGGTTGACTGTCAGAGAGCGGCGTTATCGCCTAGACAACCAACTATGTCTCTACAGCGGGGAAGCAGGTCACGTGGCAGCGTCGTGCCCGGCAGCAAGGCGGCGCTCACCGCTCAATTGAGCACGTTTTGTGAGCGTCACTAGTACTCAACTGCCCTCTGGTGGTCGTTGTGAGTTCCAAGCCTCGTTACTGTTTAAAGGGACTGTTTATCAGGTTGTGGCTTTGATTGACTCGGGAGCGGAGGGCGATTTCATGGATTCTGGGCTGGCCACACGCTTGGGACTTCCGTCTGAGGCCTTGGCTGAGCCTATATTGGCTCGAACACTTTGCGGCACCCTTCTCACCAGGATTACTCATGCCACTAAGTTTGTCACACTCACACTTTCTGGCAATCATGCTGAGGAGATTCGTTTCCTCCTCATCCATTCACCCACCGCTCCTGTGGTTTTGGGACACACCTGGCTGGTTAAGCACAACCCCCACATTGACTGGGCTCTTAATAAAGCTGTTCACACCAAGAACAATAAATAATATAGCTGCAAGCAGCGATTACCAGGGTTCAAGCACTTTAAAGCCTTTAAGGTGGTCTTGGCCAACCTGGATGAATGGCTGACAGTACAACATATCCAATATGGAGAATAGGCTCACAGACACACACACACACACACACACACACACTGAAATGAAATTATTAAACTAGTATATTAATACTCAATAAGCATGCTTGCACACACACACACACACACACACACACACACACACATATACACAGATATACATGCACACACATTTTGTTGCAGATATCGATATTTGAAATAAATCATAGGTGACACAAAACATATTGCAAGTCTTCTCTTTTTAAGACTTTATATGTCATTTTCAGTTTTCACTGTAATCATACTCTGGCATAACTGCTTTCTGAAAACCTTTTAGCTTCGATATTTTTATGATCTTAATTTTTCACACCTAAAAACATGTATGAAATACTCATTACATATTTCTTTGCAAATAACTGTATCCTGGGCAAGTTATATGGAAGTGCTAGAGGGAATGAAACGAAAAAGCAAGAGAAGGTCAGTTAAAGCAAAGGGACTTTGGTTAAAGCTAGAAATAAGATGACTGATGAACTAACATTTTCTGTTGATTTCCTGAGTGGCCATGCTTTTAAGTTAGAATCAACTCCAAGACAGTTTTGTTCAGTGCTACACAATGGGGGGCCTGTTTCATAAAACAAGTTTACCAAATAAGCCAGGATTATTTCAGTTAGTCTGACTTATTGTCAGCTGATTTGGTTCAAAACTGAAAATAACTGAAATAAGCCTGGTTTATTTGGTAAACTTGTTTTATGAAACAGGCCGCAGGAGTCTCTCATTATAACAAACAAAGTGTAACATGATGTAAATAAGAGATTCATTGTGCAGTGTAGATCCTCATTGATTATAACATATTTTTATGAGATCTTGATAAACTGAAATGAATGACAGTTTTATAATTATTATAGGGAGCGCAGAGCGCTTTGCGTGCTTTCTTGGCTAATCCATTCAGAATTTGAATAAGTTTTGTTTTTCATGATGCTGTTGGACCAGTGACATCTGCACGCTGCAATGTTTCGGGAGTGACATCTGCATATAAATGCGGCATTAATTAACAGGGCAAAAATATGTCAACATGTATATTAAAGCTAGAGTACCGTCACTGATTTCAGAAGCACTCTCAGTGATTTGATTCAGGAACCGGCCTGCCTGTATCAGATTACAACTTTATATATTTCTATTTTTACCCCATATATTAAACCGTGTGTAGCACTCTAACATGATGTAAGGTACATGCCATGCATGGTCCTCTCCGATACCGTGACCCAGATAGCACACAAAATTGACAAAATTATATCCCAGTATATAATTTCATGACGATAAAGTTCCCAGGATTCTTCCTATGTCTATTTTAAAAACTATATTTTTATTAAGTCTCTGCATTGTTCCAAAGATTCTAGTTCTCAACTGAACGTGCGGGAGAAGCATTACTAAATTTGGCCAAAGAAAACCTGTTAAAATCGACATTTTTCTATATTAATTTGTGCATTTTTCAAATGTTTATTAAAAGTACAAAAATTCATAAACAAAAATCTGAAAAGAAGTCAATATTTGACCTTTTCGTGAAGAATTTTGTGTGTACAGTTCTAATTTCAATTTTGGTTTTCAGCATAGCATTTAAAAATACAATAACCATTATTTTTTCATGTTTTTCGTCTGGGTTAAAAAACGAAAAACGAATGGACACAAAAGTGCACGGACCCAGATCAGCCTTGAATATTATTTGGCATCTTATAACGTTTTCTGTAAACAAATTCTCTTTTTATGTTTGAATATTAGACAATGTTTTTAAAAGGGGTTTTCTATTCCTAGTATTTCTATTTCTTAGTTACCTCTATGCAAATACATTTTTATAATCAACTGCATTTTTTGTTTTCATTTTTTTTCAATAGTGCCACAAACTGGAGAGAGAATGCTGTTCTGGGCACTATGTTTATCTGGGAAAAGTTTGACATATCAATAAACATTGGAAAATGACTACAAAATGTGTTATTAAATTGTTTTTTTTTTATTTTGTTTTTTTATTGTTTGTTTGGTTTTTATTCCTATACTTCAACTGGCAGATCTAAGAATGACAAGTTTGTAGGGTCCATTTCCAGGAAACATAGAAGTGATTAATTGTTTACCTTTAATACACTATAACACTGTAAATGTTACAGAAGCACAATTGAAAATACTGCATGTTTGGAAACGTGTACTGTGGTCAGATGAATCAGTATTTCAGGTATTTTTTGGGAGGAGTGGATGCCGTGTGCTCCGGACCAAAGATGAAAAGGATCATCCAGACTGTTACCAGCAACAAGTCCAAAAGCCAGGGTCTGTCATGGTATGGGGTTGTGTCAGTGCCCTTGGCAAAGGTAACTTGCACTTCTGTGATGGCACCATTAATGCTGAAAAGTACATAGAGATTTTGGAGCACAATATGCTGCCTTCAAGAAGACATCTTTTCCAGGGACGTCCATGCATATTTCAACTAGACAATGCAAAACCACATTCTGTACACATTACAAAGTCCTGGCTGCGGAGGAAGAGGGTACGGGTACTTGACTGGCCTGCCTGCAGTCCCGACCTGTCTCCAATAGAGAATGTGTGGCGCATTTTGAAGTGCAAAATGCGACAACGAAGACCCCGTACTGTTGCCCACCTTAAGACTTGTTTACAGGAAGAATGGGACAAAATTACACCTGAAACACTTCATCACTTGGTGTCTTCAGTCCCTAAATGTCTTTTAAGTGTTGTGAAAAGGAATGGCAACATTACAAAGTGGTAAATTCTTTACTGTCCCAACTTTTTTTGGAATGTGTTGCAGGTTTGAATGACAGGAAAGGATGTATATTTACAAATGACATGAAGTTGACCAGACAAAACATGAAATATTTTGTGTTCATATTGTCTGCAATGAAATACAAGTCAAAGTAAATTTAGAAATCACTACTTTCTTTTTTTATTTGCGTTTTCCATACTGTCCCAACTTTTTCTGATTTGGGGTTGTATGTGTGACACATGACATTATCCGACTCGGCTCCTCCTCACCGCAGACGCAGATTTTCAAGTCACTTGTTCCTGCGTTTTGCGGTAAATTTCTTGACTTTTCGCCTCTTATGAACAACACACTTTCGTACACGATAAAAGCTCCTTGTGTTTTCTCGGT
The DNA here is from genome assembly GCA_023376895.1 of Aspiorhynchus laticeps. NCBI lineage: Eukaryota > Metazoa > Chordata > Actinopteri > Cypriniformes > Cyprinidae > Aspiorhynchus > Aspiorhynchus laticeps. Next base: position 36,413,236 of record CM041813.1, read on the forward strand.
TTGACCGATTTGAGCATTCATAAACAACGCAAAACACAGGCATCTTGAGTTTCTGCTACTGATTCCTATGGAGAAAAATCACTTCCTGCCCTCCAGCTGCATTTCGCGCCACAGCAATGACGTCATGTGCAAACAACCTGTTGTCCTCATTTAAGTCGCTTTGGATAAAAGTGTCTGCTGAATGATTAAACGTGGACGTTAATTTGCCTGAATATGAATAGAATTGGGGACCTTTGTATGCATATTGGGAATGTATTTTTGAGACATTTAATTTTGTATGTAAACCCATGTGTTAATAAAAAGGAAAGATTGTTTCAATAAAACTATGTAGTATTGTATTTTTTCTGACTTATTGCTAAATATATATTTTATATTTATCAATATATGGCTATACATGGTTCCTGCATATATTGCAGAATATTGAAAAATATAAGCACTAGAGTCCCATATATCAAAATATATTATTTCATATATCACATTATATCTTCCAATATATTCACATATATTTTTGTTTCATAAGGGGTAATTCGTGTTCAAGGTTAGAAAACTTAACTTGCATCCCTGATTACAGAGGATCTTCCAAAAGTATATAATTGTAGCCATTGCAAATTATAGTCCACTGTTTCCAAATGATCTGTTGTTTCACAGATTAATTACTGGGTTGTTTGTATAATTTTTTTTAAGATGTTTATTTATACCTTTTGCTTTAGTGTTCAAGTAGAAAATATCAGTGTCCAAACATTCCTTTTTCCATTTATTGAAATAACCCAGTGAGATTTTTGTATGAACTGTCACACCGTGCCCTGTTATTCATGTGGACTTTTAAGTTGCTTCCTGTCTGATGTGTAGTCATTTTGTAGTTCTTTTGGCTTCCCTTATTACTGTCTGATGGTTCCCAGGTATGTCTAGTCAGCATGTTTATTTAAACCCGTGTTTACTATGGAGCCCGGCACGTCACCTGTAGGAGAAAAAAAAAAACAATACGTGGCGACGGTTTTGTAATCCGTCCCCTCAGTTTATAAACCGTACTCACGAATTCTTAAACTGTTCCCTTGGTTTAACAAATCGTGCCCACGGATTAATAAACCGTACACACAAACTTCCAATCCGTGCGCTCAGATTTTGTAAACCGTACCCTCGGTTTTTCAATCCGAACCCACAAATTCATAATCCGTGCGTACGCTTTCGCAATCCGTTCCCGCGGGTTTGTAAACTCATGGATTTGTGGCCCCGCCCCCACCGGCAGATTCAACCCGGCCATTTAGGTGCGGGATGCACTATTGTGTTTATTAAACATTATTTTTCATAGTGAGACCATGATCCGCACTCACAAAAGTCTTCTTTTTAGCGTTTATTGTACATTAATCACCAATAGGATAAAACACAGCCGCCTGTGTTTTATCATATAGCCTAAAATAAATGCTAAAAAAAAGAATAGAAAATTTCCTGAATTTTCTAAAAAAAAACTATAGTCAAGTCAAGTCACCTTTATTTATATAGCGCTTTTAACAATACAAATTGTGACAAAGCAACTGCACAATATCAAAATAGGAAAATAGTGTCAATAATGTAAAATGACAAGATTAAACACTCAATTTTCAGTTAAAGGCATTTCATTATTGAATTCAGTGATGGCATCGTCCAGCTCAGTTCAGTTCAAAAAGTTTCTGTTCAATCAAGTCGACGATATTGCTGGAAATGAAGTGTCCCCAACTAAGCAAGCCAGAGGCGACAGCAGCAAGGAACCAAAACTCCATCGGTGACAGAACGGAGAAAAAAACCTTGGGAGAAACCAGGCTCAGTCGGGGGGCCATTTCTCCTCTGGCCAGACGACCCAGCAGTTCAATTCCAACTGCTGCATAGTCAGATTGTAAGGGCTCAGCTGGTTCCAGTGGTCTTTTCCCGATGGCTGTCTAGGTGACGGGGTCCTCACTGGGGATCTGTCTCTGGGGCTCATCTAGGTGTCCTGGTCTCTGCTGACGTTCAGGGCTGTAGAGGTCGTCTCTACGTGCTGATCCACCATCTGATCTGGTGACTGCAGTGACCTCGGAATAAGAAAGAAACAAACTAATATTAGCATAGATGTCAATCTTCTTACGATGTAACAAGTACATCGTGTGTTATGGGAAGTGTTCCCGATTCCGGTTGACCTAATTAATGCAGCCTAACAATCCTTTAACAGATTTGAATAATAGAAGTGTATTAGTCTGTTGTGTGTACACCAGGTTAAAGAGATGGGTCTTTAATCTAGATTTAAACTGACAGAGTGTGTCTGCCTCGCGAACAGTGTTTGTTAGATGGTTCCAGAGTTTGGGCGCTAAATAGGAAAAAGATCTGCCACCCGCAGTTGATTTTGATATTCTAGGTATTATCAAATGGCCAGAGTTTTGAGAACGCAGCGGCCGTGGAGGACTATAATGCGATAAGAGCTCGCTCAAGTACTGAGGAGCTAAACCATTCAGGGCTTTATAAGTAATTAACAAGATTTTAAAATCTATACGATGTTTAGTAGGGAGCCAGTGCAGTGTTGACAGAACCGGGATAATATGGCCATACTTCCTGGTTCTAGTAAGAACTCTAGCTGCTGCATTTTGAACCATCTGTAGTTTGTTTATTAAGTGTGCAGAACAACCACCTAATAAAGCATTACAATAATCTAACCTTGAGGTCATAAACACATGAATTAATATTACTATAGAGTTTCAAGAGGAGAAGGTAAAAAGCAATAAAAAGCAAATAATGTAGGCCTACCGGTTATGATGTCATTCCTTTGCTCTCTATCTGAATGCAATGTTATTATAGGCCTAGTTATTTAATAATAATATTAACAGTGAAGCATGCATCTATCTCTGGGGGGAAAAGCTTAGTATAATAAAATCACCAAAATAAGATGTTAAGAATGAATATGCCTAGTATACAAACACATTTTCAAAACTCTAAAAGGTTATTTAAAAAGAAAGCATTCATGAATTATTTTATGATAAACATTTTACTGTCTTAAGTGCACTCATTTATTTAGCCTATAAATAATAATAGGCTAATAATAACTATTATTTTATAATAATAATAATTATTATTATTATTGTTATTATTATACATTTAGGTTACTTATGCATTTAGAAGCTTTTAGGGTCATTCTACAGAAACTTCCATTTTGGTATGGCAGGATGTCTTAAAATGTATTTCTTTTTCTAACATTTAAACTTAGACCACATTATTAGATTATGAATACATATAAATGACAGCTTAATTTAAAAAAATTTTTTTTAGCTCTTTTGTGCAATTATTTCAAGACCACATATACTATTTTTTTGTTACTGGTGTTACCTTCTTTAGCAATATTAAAAGTTTTTATGAAATATTATTTCTCAATTTTTTTTCAGCACATGTAGTCAGAGTTACAGAAAAATAATGAAAATGCATGAAATAAGGAGATTATGTTTTATTTATTTAATGTGACAGAAAAAAACAGTACAGTAACACAGCACAGTAACACCAGTGACACAATGAATCACCAGTGACATACTGATCTTCACTGTTGTTATCCATAAGGAAGGTAACACCAGTGACATACATAAGACCTGATATACTGATCTTCACTGTTGTTATCCATAAGGAAGGTAACAACAGTGACAGTAACACCAGTGACAATTTTCATGAAAAATCAGAATCAGAATCAGAATGAGAATGAGAATGAGCTTTATTGGCCAGGTATGTTTACACCTGAATGACTCCACTGCAGTCACCGTGCTGTTCATGATGGTGAGTGGGGGGAGAGCAGGGGGGTTTCTCCTGAAGTCCATGATCATCTCCACTGTTTTGAGTGTGTTAAGCTCCAGGTTGTTAAGACTGCACCAGACAGCCAGCTCCTTAACTTCCTGTTTGTAGGCAGACTCGTCACCGTCCTGAATGAGGTTGATAAGTGTGGTGTCGTCTGCAAACTTCAGGAGCTTGACAGAGGGGTCTTTAGATGTGCAGTCATTCGTGTAGAGGGAGAAAAGCAGTGGGGAGAGAACGCAGCCCTGAGGGGCTCCAGTGCTGGTGGTGCGGGTGCTGGATGAGAATTTTCCCAGCCTCACTAGCTGCTGCCTGTCTGTCAGGAAGCTGTTGGTCCACTGACAGACAGAGGTGGGGACGGAGAGCTGTGTCAGTTTATTCTGAAGGGTGTCCGGGATGATGGTGTTAAAAGCAGAGCTGAAGTCTACAAACAGGATCCTCACATAAGTCCCTGGTCTGTCCAGATGCTGTAGGATGAAGTGCAGTCCCATGTTGACTGCGTCATCCACAGACCTGTTTGTGCTGTAGGCAAACTGCAGGGGGTCCAGTAAGGGTCCAGTGGAGGCCTTCAGATAAGCCAAAACCAGTCTTTCAAATGATTTCATGACCACAGACGTTAGAGCCACAGGTCTGTAGTCATTAAGTACAGTAATTTTGGGTTTCTTTGGGACGGGGATGATGGTTGAGCGTTTGAAGCATGAGGGGACTTCGCACAGCTCCAGTGATCTGTTGAAGATCTGTGTGAAGATGGGGGCTAGCTGGTCAGCACAGGTTTTAAGGCAGGTTGGAGACACACCGTCTGGGCCTGGTGCTTTCCTTCTTTTGTTCTTTATGAAGACCTGCCGCACGTCATCTTCACTTATTTTCAGTGCAGGTGTGGGGGAGAGGGGGGTTGCTGGAGGTGTTAATGGTTGTTTGGAGAGGTGTTCAGGGCGGGTGTGGGGTGTTTTTTCAAACCTGCAGCAAAAGACATTCAAATCATCTGCTAGTTGTTGATTCTCCACAGTGCTGGGGGATGGTGTCTTGTAATTTGTAAAGTCTTTCATACCTTTCCACACTGAAGCAGAATCACTGGAAGAGAACTAAATCCTTAGCTTGCCAGAATAATTCCTCTTTGCCACCCTGATCTCCTTTTCCAATGTGTATATGGCCTGTTTATACAAGACTTTATCCCCCATCCTGTAAGCATCTTCTTTGGCCTGACGGAGCTGTCTGAGTTTTGCTGTGAACCATGGTTTGTCGTTGTTGTAGGTTAAACGAGTCCTGGTAGGAATACACATATCTTCACAGAAACTGATATATGATGTTACAGTCTCTGTGAGTTTGTCTAAATCGGTGGCAGCAGCTTCAAAAACACTCCAATCAGTGAGGTCAAAACAAGCTTTTAAATCTTGCTCTGCTTCATTAGTCCATCTTTTAACAGTTTTTAATACAGGTTTTTCAGATTTGAGTTTCTGCCTGTAGGACGGTATGAGATGAACCAAACAGTGATCAGAGAGTCCTAAAGCTGCCCGTGGGACAGAGTGATATGCATCCTTTATCGCTGTGTAACAGTGATCCAATATATTACTGTCTCTGGTGGGACATGTGATGTGCTGTCTGTATTTTGGCAGTTCGCGTGAGAGATTTGCTTTATTAAAGTCACCAAGAATGATTAAAACAGAATCCGGGTGTTGTTGCTCAGTCTCTGTGATCTGATCAGCGAGTTTCTGTAAAGCTGATCTCGCGTACGCGTGCGGTGGAATGTAAAAACTCACGAGAATGAACGAACAGAACTCCCGCGGCGAATAGAACGGCTTGCATTTAATGAAGAGCGTTTCTAGATCATAACAGCACATCTTCTTTAACACAGTTACATCTGTACACCACCTCTCATTGATGTAGAAGCACATCCCGCCGCCGCGCGATTTCCCCGTTGATTCTGCCTCGCGATCTGCTCTGATCAGTTGGAAGTTAGGAAGATGTAATGCGCTGTCCGGTATAGTATCCTTCAGCCAGGTTTCCGTGAAACACAGAGCAGCAGAGTTTGTGAAATCCTTATTTGTCCGGGAGAGCAGGATAAGTTTGTCCGTTTTGTTGGGTAGAGAGCGGAGATTTGCAAGATGGATGCATGGCAACGGCGTTCTTAATCCGCGCTGACGAAGCTTCACAAGCGCGCCAGCGTGCTTCCCCAGTCTGCGCGACCTGTAGCGTTTAAACAACACCGCAGCTCCGCCAACTATAATGTTCAGCAAAGCGTCCGAGTAATCAAAATTTTGTGGTGTTCTGCCGAATGTTCAGCAGTTCATCCCTGGTAAAGCTGATCGTGTTTGAGAATCAAAAAACAGGAAGAACAAACAAAAACAGTAGAAACACTGGAGAGCAAAGCACAGTAGCTGCCATCTGCGGAGCCATCACGAGCATCAAAAATGCATTTTACAAAACGTCTGCTGCAAGGTATCAAACCACATGTTGTCAATCATGGTATACTCACTAAAATAAGTAGTTTAATCCATTTATAGTATAGTTTTTTTTACAATTCCCTAACAATAAATAGGTCATACCAGTGACGTCAACTAAAAGCTTCATATGAAATCATGAGATAAATGAGAAAATGTATCATAACTGAAAAGAGACAGTGGACTAAACATGGGCCTTTTTTCATAGATCTTCAGAAAATAGGAAGGAGGAAGTCAAGTGATGTCATCACTGTGATTTTTATTTCAAAATAACAGATTTTTGTTAAATGGTAACACCAGTGAGGGACAACTCCAGGGGACCACTACTTTCATTATATATTTCATAATATTTATTTAGCATTTTGTTTTATTATGCCTTTTATATCATATATTTGATAGTTATGAATACATTATTGTATTTTAAATGGTATAAAAACCTGTTTTTGATGTCAAAATAAAGCACTTTCCCTCTGTATATGGCTGTGGGGACAAGCAGTTTTGTGGTGCTTGAAATTCTTTATAATTAATTAAAAAAACAAATATTGCCAATGTGGCGAGGGGGGCGTGGTTTAGCGGAGTCTGCAGCGGGAGAGAGCATTGGGAGACGAGCGGGGAGAAAGTGGGTCAAGTGCAAATGATGATCACCTGTGTCTGATTGCAGTGATTGGTGGGGAGAGACCGCTTAAGAGGCGTGGGAGAGCGTCACAGAGGGAGAGAGAACTGGAGACTTGTGTGTGCCTGCTGACTGGACTGGGAAGTCTGAGCCGACTAGAAAGCTGTGTTTATTTGGACCGGTGCCTTTGTGGCCACCTTTATTTTTATGTGTTTTTGTGGAATAAAGCATACAAGTCTCCAAACGCCAACCTTGTCCTCTTCCTTCCTCACCCCGAAGCTGGGCCGTATCACACTGGTGCCGAAACCCGGGAAGGAAGAAGGAGAGCCGCTACCGTCATGTCATCTCCGTCGAGTTCGCCGTTTGCGGATGTCATCCATTCGCTCGCGGGCCTCCACCAAGAGCACCATCAGGCGCTGCTGGACATGAGGGAGGATCAGGAACGCCGTTTCCAGACCCTCGTCCAGGCGCAGCAGGAGGACCGCGAGCTGTTCCGGAGCTGGATGGACCGGGAGGTTCGGGCCGGGGGAGCAACACCGGCTCCGGCCCCGCCCACCCACATGCCATTGAACAAGATGGGTCCGCAGGACGATCCGGAGGCGTTCATCGACCTCTTCGAGAGGACCGCTGAGGCATGTGGGTGGCCTTCAGCGAACTGGCCCGTGCGCCTCATTCCACTGTTGTCAGGGGAGGCCCAGTTGGCGGCGCAACAGTTGCCAGTTCAGAACCTCCTGGTCTATGACGATCTCAAAAGAGCCATCCTACAGCGGGTCGGCTTGAACCCCGAACAGCACCGTCAACGCTTCCGGTCGCTGGAGCTGGGGGAAAACAGCCGGCCCTTCGTGATGGCTCAACAGCTCCGGGACGCGTGCCGCAGATGGCTGTTGGCTGGGGGAAACGATGTCGACCAGATAGTGGATCGGGTGGTGCTGGAGCAGTTCATCGCGCGGCTCCCCAAGAAGACCGCGCAGTGGGTCCAGTGCCACCGGCCGACATCGTTGGACCTGGCCATTCAACTGGCGGAGGACCAGATGGTAGCGTGCCATGGGGTTGGCGAGGCCCTTCCAGCGGCCTCTCTCTCTCTCTCTCTCTCCCCCCTCCTTCCTGTCCCAAACCTGTCCCTCTCCCTAGGTCGCGGGTGAATCCTCCTCGAGCCCCACCCCGCTGGAGGGGTGGGCCGGCACCGGAGTCCGGAGGTCTGAGGTCCTCGGCCCGGGGGGCGGGGCCTGCTGGACCGGCGGGTATCCCGGATGCTGGTCCCTCGTTCTCTCCTCGCCAAGACCTTGACCCGCTTCCCGCCACTAGGGCGGCGGGGAAGTCTGGGCCGGCCTGTTGGCGTTGCGGGGACCCGGGTCATTTTATTGATCGGTGCCCGGTGATGGAGGTAGGGGCACTGATCTGGGTTCCGGACTACCCGCAGGCCGCCCCCGATCAAGCCGGCCGGTACCAAATACCTGTGAGTATTAAGGGGGGTACTTATTGGGCTCTGGTGGATTCGGGGTGTAACCAAACCTCGATCCATCAAAGCCTAATTCAGCCCGCGGCATTGGATAAGAGCTGCTTGGTACAGGTGCGGTGCATACACGGGGATGTGGTAAAATACCCGATAGTGCTCTTAGCCATCCAATTTCGGGGGCAAAAGCATAATGTGGAGGTGGCTGTTAACCAGCACCTCAGACATCCGCTGATTTTGGGGACCAATTGGCCAGCGTTTAGTCAATTATTGGGGTATCTATGTGCGGATGTCGCTTGGGAAAAGAAGCAAGGGGGGAAAGTGGCCGTGCAGGCTGGGGAGGCGGAGCCTAGACCGGCTGAGCCAGGGGAACCGAGCGCAATCGAGAGGCTGATCCTTTCGGAACGCGATGACTTCCCCCTGGAACAGTCTCGGGACGAGACGCTAAAACATGCGTTCGAGCAGGTCTGTTCCATCGACGGGCAGCCCCTCCAGTCAGAGCGACCCCTTTCCTATCCCTATTTTGCTGTTTTGAAAGATCGGTTGTATCGAGTGACCCAAGACACTCAAACAAAGCAAGATACAACTCAACTGTTAGTGCCTAAAAGCCGCCGGGAAATGCTTTTCCAGGCGGCTCATTATAATCCCATGGCAGGGCATTTAGGACAGACAGCTACACTAAACCGTCTAATGACCCGATTCTTTTGGCCGGGCATTCACGAGAACGTGCGCAGGTGGTGCGCGGCTTGTCGTGAGTGTCAGTTAGTGAATCCCCCGGCCTCCCCAAAAGCGCCTTTGCGCCCCCTTCCTCTGGTGCAGGTCCCCTTCGACAGAATTGGTATGGACCTCATCGGGCCATTAGAACGGTCAGCACGGGGGCATCGCTTTGCATTGGTCCTGGTGGATTATGCAACGCGATACCCCGAAGCAGTGGCACTCCGCAGCATTTCGGCGAAAAGCGTAGCGGAGGCACTGTTTCGCATAATCTCCCGAGTGGGAATCCCGAAAGAGATTCTCACTGATCAAGGCACGGCGTTTATGTCACGCACGATTCGCGAGCTGTACGAATTATTGGGCATTAAGTCCGTTCGCACCAGCGTTTTTCACCCACAAACGGACGGCCTGGTGGAACGATTTAATCGCACTTTGAAAACCATGATTCGTAAGTTCGTTCATGAAGACGCAAAAAATTGGGATAAGTGGCTGGAACCCCTTTTGTTCGCGGTACGCGAGGTCCCGCAAGCCTCCACGGGGTTTTCCCCCTTCGAGCTCCTTTACGGACGCCAGCCCCGGGGGGTTTTGGATGTCCTAAGGGAAACTTGGGAGGAGGGACCTTCAGAAAGTAAGAACGAAATTCAGCATGTGCTGGACCTGAGAACAAAACTCCACACTTTGGGGCAGCTCTCGATGGAGAATTTGTTACAGGCCCAGGACAAGCAAAGCCAGTTGTACAATCGGGGTGCCCAGCTACGCAAATTCACACCGGGAGAGAAAGTGCTTGTATTGCTCCCAACTGCTAGTTCTAAATTGCTCGCCAAGTGGCAAGGGCCGTTTGAGGTCACACGGCAGATAGGGGATCTCAATTATGAGGTGATTAGAACGGACAGGAACGGGGCACGTCAAATATATCACCTCAACCTCCTTAAAAAATGGACTGAGGCGGAACCCGTGATGCTGGCGACGGCAGTGAGTAGAGAGGATGATCTCGGGCCAGAGGTGAACACCAAAACGCATTCTCTCCCTCTGGCTCCGGGCGGGGATCACCTCTCGCCCTCCCAGCTCACGGACGTGGCAAGGTTGCAAACTGAGTTTGCGGATGTGTTCTCGTCCCTGCCCGGTCGGACCAACCTCATTCAGCACCATATTGAGACCGAACCAGGCGTGATAGTGCGCAGTCGCCCGTACAGGCTACCTGAACACAAAAAACAGGTAGTTCAGACAGAGTTAGGGGCGATGCTAGAGATGGGAGTAATAGAGGAATCACACAGTGATTGGGCGAGCCCGATAGTTTTGGTACCCAAAACCGACGGCTCGGTGCGATTCTGTGTGGATTATCGGAAGGTGAATGCGGTGTCGAAATTCGACGCCTATCCAATGCCGCGTGTTGACGAGTTGCTTGATCGGCTGGGTACAGCTCGTTTTTATTCGACGCTGGATTTAACAAAAGGATATTGGCAGATCCCCTTATCGCCCTTATCTAAAGAAAAGACAGCCTTCACCACGCCGTTTGGGTTACACCAATTTGTTACGCTTCCGTTCGGGTTGTTCGGGGCTCCGGCCACGTTTCAGCGTCTCATGGACCGAATCCTCCGTCCGCATGCTGCCTATGCCGCTGCCTACCTGGATGACATCATCATCTATAGTCAGGACTGGCAGCGTCATATGGCACATCTGCGGGCGGTCCTGCGGACGCTGAGAAGGGCCAGACTCACGGCCAACCCGAAGAAGTGTGCGGTTGGGCGAGTGGAGGTCAGGTATCTGGGTTTCCACTTGGGTCATGGGCAGGTGCGTCCCCAAATTAATAAGACGGCGGCAATTGCGACCTGTCCGCGACCCAAGACCAAAAAGGAGGTGAGGCAGTTCCTGGGGCTGGCGGGATATTATAGAAGGTTCATTCCTAATTATTCGGACCTCACCAGCCCGCTGACTGACCTCACTAAAAAGGAATTCCCAGATCCGGTCCAGTGGACGGAGCTGTGTCAGCAGGCTTTTACCCAGGTGAAGGCTGCTCTGTGTGGCGGCCCGCTGTTACATTCTCCTAATTTTTCTCTCCCTTTCGTGCTGCAGACAGACGCGTCGGACAGGGGGCTGGGAGCGGTTCTGTCTCAGGAGATAGAGGGTGAGGAACGGCCGGTGCTGTACATCAGTCGAAAGCTCTCTAAGAGGGAGGCGATGTACAGCACCATTGAAAAAGAGTGCTTAGCCATCAGGTGGGCCGTGCTCACCCTCCGCTATTATCTCCTGGGACGGGAATTCACTCTCTGTTCGGACCACGCGCCTCTGCAGTGGCTCCACCGCATGAAGGATACCAACGCGCGGATCACCCGTTGGTATCTGGCCCTACAGCCCTTTAAGTTCAAGGTGGTCCACAGGCCGGGGGCGCAGATGGCGGTGGCTGACTTTCTCTCCAGGAATGGGGGGGGGGGGGGCGCCGGCCGGAGGGCTCCCCGGCCTGAGTCGGGCGGTGGGGGTATGTGGCGAGGGGGGCGTGGTTTAGCGGAGTCTGCAGCGGGAGAGAGCATTGGGAGACGAGCGGGGAGAAAGTGGGTCAAGTGCAAATGATGATCACCTGTGTCTGATTGCAGTGATTGGCGGGGAGAGACCGCTTAAGAGGCGCGGGAGAGCGTCACAGAGGGAGAGAGAACTGGAGACTTGTGTGTGCCTGCTGACTGGACTGGGAAGTCTGAGCCGACTAGAAAGCTGTGTTTATTTGGACCGGTGCCTTTGTGGCCACCTTTATTTTTATGTGTTTTTGTGGAATAAAGCATACAAGTCTCCAAACGCCAACCTTGTCCTCTTCCTTCCTCACCCCGAAGCTGGGCCGTATCACAGCCACATTGATGGCTCAAGGAGGTGTAATTGTTCAAATAACATATTGTTTCATTTTAAAATATAAAGAAATTGTAACCCTAAAGTGTTTTTCAAGTGTAATATTTCTGTAAAGGCTAGGGACAGAAAAATGGACATTTCCATAGAATGACCCTTTATCCAAAACTTACAAAAGGGGAACAAATTACTGCAAAGTCAGTCACAATGCCAGGTTTATTATACAATAATAATCACGTGCTAAGATTACTAAGACATGTTTTTTTCAAGTCTTTGGTTTGTTCCTGTGTTTTGTCCCTCGCGGCAAGCGAGTCTGTTCGCCGCGAGCCCTCATGGCTGCCGTTCACGCGAGTTCACGCCGCCGTTCGCGGCTCAGCCATCCCGCCGTTCGCGGGATTCAAGTCGCTGTTCACGGCTCAGCGATCCCGCCGTTCGCGGGAGTTGACACCGCCGTTCGTGGCTCAGCCATCCCACCGTTCGCAGGAGTTCACGCCGCCGTTCGCGGATCAACCAGCCCACCGTTCGCAGGAGATGACGCCGCCGTCCACGGATAACCCTAGCCCACCGGCCCGCCGCTGAATCAATGCCCGCCGGCCTGCCTCTGACTCAATGCCCGCCGGCCTGCCTCTGACTCAATGCCCGCCGGCCTGCCTCTGACTCAATGCCCGCTGGCCTGCCTCTGACTCAAGCTCGCCAGATCGCTGCTGACTCAAGCTCGCCGGATTGCCGCTGACTCAAGCTCGCCGGATCGCCGCTGACTCAAGCTCGCCGGATTGCCGCTGACTCATGCCGCTGGCCGCCGTTTGCGGGGAAAGCTACTCCACCACTCCCTCAGATCACGCCGGCGTCCGTGGCTCACCGACCCCGCCGTTCGCGGGAGATCACGCCGCAGTCGATGGGGGGAAGGCCAACCCACCGTCCGCGGCTCCCTCTACTTCGCCGTTCGCGGGGAAAGAAAACCCGCCGTCCGCGGTTCACTGGCTGAGTCTCCCTCCAGCCTGCCAGCCCCCGCCGTTGAGTGGTCAAGCCAGCCGGTTATGGTCTCACCAGCCGGCCGTGGCCGTATTTGACCAGACTGTGACCAAGGTCTTTTTAACATTGTGTTTTGTGTGTTTAGCCCCGGAGGGATCCTGATACCCCTGAGCTGCCCCATGGATTTTTTTTGGGGGGGTACAAAGGTCCTGGCTGTAGACAATGGACCACCTGCCTTGGCCTCCTGTGCTCCCTGCTCCACCTTGGCCTCCGTCTGTCTGTTCCGCTCTGGAGGCCCCTCTTGTGTATGTCTCTGTGTCGGTCCTGTGGGGTCTCCAGAGTGCCCACCCCCCCTCCCTGGTAGTACTGTTACAGCGCGGGACGCGCCTTCCGGAAGGGGGGAGTTATGTCAGTGTGTGTCTTGTGTTCCCGCCTCTTGTTTCCTTATATGGTTTGTTTCCTGTCCTCGTCTGATGTGATTATGAGTTAATTCGGTTCCAGGTGTGTGTTTGTGATTGTGTTAATTACCATGTGTATTTAAGTCCTGTTTGTTGAGTTCCATGTCGCCTGGTCTACTCATTACTCCCGGTGTCCTGTGTGTTTACCTTGCCCTGTCTTACCTTGATGTCGTTATTAAAGACTATTATTTTGAAGTATCTCCTCGTCTGCGTGTTCATCGTCTCTCCCTGCTGTGTGCACCGTGACAGAAACACTGAAAATATAGCATTTGTACATGTCCCCTGTGTCTAACCATACATTTTAACATAAAATATGTTTAAAATCCTTCAGAAATAATTTTTATTTTGCATTTTTGTGTACCTCCATATGCCATCTGTGCTTTAAATACATTTATTTCAAAATAAATGTATAATATTTTGGATAAAATACACATTTTAGCCGTGTCCCCAGGTTTTTACTCAGTCCTGTTATCCTAACACATTCTCCCTCTAAAAAACTGGGAGAAATTCACAAGGCACATTTTCAACATAATATTTCAACATCTGGATCTTCTGAAAGCAATGAAATGATCGGAAGCATCCGGTCTTATTTTTGTTTTTGTATATTTGATGATATTGTAATGGTGGATGGGAGCGTCATTATAAATATACTGTCCTGTTACCCAAATTATTTCTTAGATTATTTGAATTGTTTATTTTAAAAATACAAATCTTAGGTGAATTACAATTGTTACGTTCCCAGTTAGTCTAGGGTTAGAGGAACAAGTAACATAATAAAAAGGTGATGTGTGGAGGCTGCAAGTTTCAATTCCCAACACCGGTGCTTTAACAAATGCCAACAATCAACTGTTGTCAAGAAACAAGTTCTTTTATTTTAAAGATATGGGAGGATGTCAAGGCTTCAAGAGGGGGCAAGGCCAAAATAACAAATATAAACCCTCTAACTATTAGGGAGAAACTAACTACACTAAAACAAAGAAAAGGAAACAATAATACAATAACAATACACTAACTGTAATGAAACAGAAACTCAGGATCCAATTGCGAGTGAAAAATAAGTCTTTATTAGACAACTCCACAACACAGCCACAGAAAAGGAACAGATATCCGGCAGTGAAGAATCTCCAGCACAGGCAGGAATAGTACTCCGATCAGTCCTCACCCTCCAGGAAATCAAGGACAGCAAGCAGGCGAAAACTTGACTCAGGAACTAGGAGGACCGACAGAGAGCAAGACAGGACATGAGCAACAACGATCTGACAACACACACACAGAAACGCCAGCCAGATATAGGCAGTGTAGACGAGCTACACCTGTGGCCGCTCTGATTACCTTGTCAGGTGCATAGTAACTAGGCAACGCTGACAAGCCCAACGAGCTGACCCACACGCCACACACACACAGAAATGAGCACACGGATCCATGAACCGTGACAGTACCCCTTCCCCTAAGAGCGCCTCCTAGTGCTTCCAGAGGAACTTACCTGAAGATTGTAATCATCGATAAGAGACTGATCCAATATGTCTCTTGCGGGCACCCAACTCCTCTCCTCCGGACCGTAACCCTCCCATTCCACCAAGTACTGGAATCCGCGTCCCCTCCGCCTAGAGTCCAGAATACGACTCACCGAATAGACAGGTTCCCCATCTACGAGTTGCGGCGGTTGGGGAACCAGGGTATGCGGGTTAATGGTAGCATGAAAAACTGGCTTTAATTTGGAAACATGAAAAACGGGATGAATCCTCTTGTACGCTGGAGGAAGTTTAAGGCGGACTGCCACCAGACTAATGATCTTGGTGACAGTAAAAGGGCCAATGAATTTAGGTGCAAGTTTATTACATACGGTACGGAGAGGAATGTTCATAGATGAAAGCCACACTTTTTGACTGACGATGTAGACGGGAGGCCTTGACCGGTGGCGATCAGCCTTGGCCTTGGTGCACGCCCCCACCTGGAGGAGGGTCTGTCTGGCCCTGCTCCAGGTGCGTCGACACCTCTGGACAAATGCGTGAGCGGAGAGAACCGCGACTTCAGATTCCAGACTGGGAAAAATAGGTGGCTGGTACCCTAAACTACACTCAAACGGAGATAGGCCCGTGGCAGACACTGGTAATGAGTTATGTGCGTACTCAACCCATGAGAGCTGCTGACTCCAAGAGGACGGATTCTGAGAGACCAAACATCGCAACATACGTTCTAAGTATTGGTTGGCTCTCTCTGTCTGACCGTTACTCTGGGGATGAAACCCAGAAGAAAGACTAACAGTCGCCCCAACAAATGACAAAACTCACTCCAAAATTTGGAGATGAACTGAGGCCCCCTGTCAGAGACCACGTCCATCGGGAGGCCATGAATATAAAAAACGTGGTCAATGACAGCAACCGCCGTCTCTCTGGCAGAGGGTAATTTAGGTAGAGCAATAAAATGAGTAGCCTTCGAGAACCGGTCCACCACGGTCAAAACCACCATGTTCCCACTCGAGGGTGGGAGACCAGAGAGGAAATCTAGCGAAATATGGGACCAGGGTCTCGAAGGAACTGACAGCGGCTGAAGGAGTCCAGCAGGGGGTCGATTGGAAGTCTTAGAAACGGCACAAACAGAGCAAGCCAAAAAAAAACATTGTATGTCACGAGCCATAGATGGCCACCAGAAACGTTGTTTAATAAGAAACATAGTACGACTCACCCCAGGATGACAAGCCACCTTGGAACAATGACCCCATCGAATGACATCGGACCGTAACGTCTCTGGCACAAACAAACGACCTGGTGGGCATCCGGGCGGAGGCGTTACCCCTTGTAAGGCAGTGCGGACCTTCGATTCGATTTCCCATGTGACTACAGAAACAAAAATCTTCTGTGGATCTCCTGTCAACTTCCGGCTTTGCTACTGTTCGGACACTCTTGCTTATTGCTCTGCGCTTTGCTCACTATTTTTTCACTATTTTTGTTCTTTTCTCAGATCTCTCCAAGATTTTAACTTCAGCAGATCAGCACAGTGCTCAAACAACACATTTTTTGGGAAAAAGAGGACTCTTTGCCTACCACTGCCAGTAGTTTACATTCCGGAGACAGAAAAATACAGCTGTCTACATTCAAACAGACGAGAGAAAATGCCTCTAGTGGAATCTACTTGCTGCATGAACTGCCACAAAATTCTACAAAGGATTGCGGTTCTTGAAACAAAGTTACTTGCTGGACTTCCAAAACAGATGGAACATACAGCAGATGATCACCTCGGACCCCCTCAGCATACAGCCGGTGAGTCCTGTGAATCTAGTGAATCTCAACAGTTTATACCAAGTGTAGAGGAACAAGCCAAAACTGATCGACAGACTAATCGATGGCACAAACAAGGAGCGAGATCCAAAGGCTCTCGAGACATCAGATTGTCACGAGTATCTCGTATTGCTGCTGTAGCATCCTCTACCCCAGATACGGCTATGACAAAACTTGTAAACACTGGTATTCTACAACCCCCTATACATCTTGAGAACAGATTTGAAGCATTGATGAATGTGGATGAGGAATCCCAAAATGTGACAAAACTTCGATCGAATCAGCCAGCAGCTTACATTGCTACTAACAGGCGCTCAATGTCGAGCAGACAGCGGCATTCAACTCAGAGCGCAGCCGAGCCCAGGACTCTTATAGTGGGTGACTCTATTATTAGAAACATTAGTAGCAGGACTATAACTACCTGCTGCTTTACTCAAGCAACCGTCTCTGATGTGAACAAGGAACTTCAGAGCATTGTGATGAAGCACAAGACTGCAAATCGAGTCATCATCCATGTGGGGAAGAATGATATTAGGAAAGGGCAGTCAGAACTGCTTAAGCAAGATTTCAATTAACTCTTTGAAACACTTCAAAGTCTTGAAGTTCAGTCGTTCATCAGTGGACCACTCCCAGCAAGGGGAACTAACATGTTTTCACGGTTGCTTGGGCTGAATACATGGCTACAAAGAACCTGCAGTACAAAAGGAGTCAACTTCATCGACAACTTCAATATTTTCTGGGGCCACAGACAACTGTTTAAACTGGATGGCCTCCACCCAAACAAACTTGGTGCAAGAGTGCTAAAGGACAATTTCTATTTCTCCCTCCGTCATCCTTCAGTGGTGTGTGCCAATCCACTCACACACTCACCTGGACAGAATATGAGTGACCACAGGACTTCATATCAGCTTCCAAGTCATTATGTGGTTGAAGAATCCCACAAGGACACTGATAACGCCACACAGCCAAAACAAGCACTGCTCATGGACATCCCGGCTGAGCCCTGTCCACAGGGCTCATCACATGTAGACTGTGACGTATTACAACAGCTCCAAGACTCAGCACCCAAGGGCGACTTTCTGGAAAACTGCCTGGGAAGCCAGGACAACACATCACAGTCACCGGAAACACCAGAGCTAGAGCCCCGCTCACCAGAAACACTATCCCTCTCTCCAGCATCTCCACTTCTAAGCTTTTCACAGAAAATGGAGGAATTGGTGTATGCTGGGACCAAACTCTCTGCAAGCCCCCAGATATCAACTAAAAACGGCGGGCCCCCCAACCACCAAAGACTGCAGGCTCAGCTCTCCCGCCTCCTCCTGTGAGAGCTCTCCGACCACTGCCACAACGCCAGGGCCCAAACCCTCCTCCATCTGCTGTAGGTGAACCAAAAACAACTGATAACAGCTCTCAGTGATATGTGTCGGGTCCCCGCTTTATTAGCAGCAACATTCACAAATGTTTACAAAACAAGCGAGAACCCAGTATGCCTGTAGCCTTCTCTATTTCTGTTTTATCACGTGATAGAAGGTCTAAGGCCTTCTCAAGCCATACGGCTGACCCATCTAATCTGCGTCCTGTAATGCATCAGTCTAAGATTGCTGTAGAGACAAAATGTAATTCCATCAAGTTAGCATTTTTAAACAGTCGCTCACTAAAAAATAAATCATTTGAGATCAATGATTTAATAACCACAAACAACCTGGATTTTATGTTTCTAATTGAAACATGGCTAGAAGACAACTGCAGTGCAACAGTCCTCACTGAAACAGCCCCTTCTAACTTTAATTTTATAAGTGTCTGCAGAACTGTTAGGAGAGGTGGAGGTGTAGCTGCTATTTTTAAATATGTTTATCAATGCAAGCAAGTGTCATTTGGTCAGTACTTGTCTTTTGAATATCTAGGTATTGTGCTGAAAGGTGCCCCACGCATTCTGTTTATCATCATTTACAGGCCTCCAAAATACTCTCCAGCCTTTGTTGAAGAGTTCACAGAACTGTTATCAATGATTTCCTCAGAGTTTGACTGTTTTGCTATTGCAGGGGATTTTAATATTCACATAGATAATGCTGAAGTCAAAACTACAAAAATAAATTATAACTGTTTTAAACACTTTTGACCTGATTCAGCATGTACATGGACCCACACACAATCGTGGACACACTCTAGATTTACTCATCAGTAGAGGTCTAAACATTTCATCCATTGTTATTAAGGATGTTGCTCTGTCTGATCACTTCTGTATTTTCTTTGATATATTGATCTCTGTCACCACTGAATCTAGATCTGTCTCTGTCAGAAAGAGATGCATTAATGAGAACACTAGTGTGCTATTTATGAAGGCAATATCTTTAACACCAAGCATTTCTGCAGACTCTGTTGATCTTCTCCTGGATTCATTTAACTCAAAAGTTAAGAATGTTATTGATGATATTGCACTGATAAAGGTCAGCAAGAAGAATGGCAGACAAAAATCACCATGGAGAAAATCAACAGCAGTTCAGAATATGAAAAGACAATGCAGAAAAGCTGAGTGGATGTGGCGGAAGACGAAACTTGAAATACACTATAGCATCTATAAAGACAGCCTTCATGCTTTCAATTTGGAACTAGCCACAGCTAGACAGACCTTCTTCTCAAACCTTATAAAGAGTAACTTAAACACTCGTACTCTTTTTGCTACTGTTGAGAGACTGACAAACCCCCCAAGTCAGATTCCCAGTGAAATGCTCTCTGACAGCAAATGCAATGAGTTTGCTTCCTTCTTTTCACAGAAGATCAGTAATATCAGAAAGGAGATTGGCACATCTTCCTGTAATACAGAGGTCACACAGATTCGACCGCAATCTCAAAAAGAAGTGACTATGTCTGTTTTTAAAACAATTGATAGCAAAATGTTGGAAGAAATAGTACAGCATCTTAAATCGTCAACCTGCTATCTTGACACACTTCCCACATATTTTTTCAAAAGTGTGCTTAACTGTTTAGAAGCAGATCTCTTAGAAGTGGTGAACACCTCACTTCTTTCTGGGACTTTTCCAAACTCCCTGAAAACTGCAGTTGTTAAACCCCTTCTGAAAAAGCGCAATCTTGATAACACCATGTTGAGCAACTATAGACCAATATCAAATCTTCCTTTCATAGGTAAGATTATTGAAAAGGTAGTTTTTAATCAGCTGAACAACTACTTAACCTCAAATGGATACTTGGATAATTTTCAATCTGGTTTCCGCATGCATCACAGCACAGAGACAGCACTCATTAAGATAATAAATGATATTCGCTTTAATTCTGATTCTGGCAAAATATCAGTGCTGGTACTACTAGATCTTAGTGCTGCGTTTGACACTGTCGATCGTAACATACTTCTAGAGAGACTGGAAAACTGGGTCGGGCTTTCTGGGATGGCACTCAAATGGTTCAGGTCATACTTAGAAGGGAGAGGTTATTATGTGAGTATAGGAGAGTATAAGTCTAAGTGGACGTCCATGACATGCGGGGTCCCACAAGGCTCAATTCTTGCATCACTCTTGTTTAGCCTGTATATGCTCCCACTAAGTCAGATAATGAGGAAGAACCAAATTGCCTATCACAGCTATGCTGATGATACCCAGATCTACCTAGCCTTATCTCCAAATGATTATAGCCCCATTGACTCCCTCTGCCAATGCATTGATGAAATTATCAGTTGGATGTGCCAAAACTTTCTTCAGTTAAACAAGGAGAAAACTGAAGTCATTGTATTTGGAAACAAAGATGAAGTTCTCAAGGTGAATGCATACCTTGACTCTAGGGGTCAAACAACTAAAAATCAAGTCAGAAATCTTGGGGTGATTCTGGAGACAGACCTTAGTTTTAGTAGTCATGTCAAAGCAGTAACTAAATCAGCATACTATCATCTCAAAAACATTGCAAGAATTAGATGTTTTGTTTCCAGTCAAGACTTGGAGAAACTTGTTCATGCCTTTATCACCAGCAGGGTGGATTATTGTAATGGTCTCCTCACCGGCCTTCCAAAGAAGACCATTAGACAGCTGCAGCTCATCCAGAACGCTGCTGCCAGGATTCTGACTAGAACCAGAAAATCTGAGCATATCACACCAGTCCTCAGGTCCTTACACTGGCTTCCAGTTACATTTAGGATTGATTTTAAAGTACTTTTACTCGTTTATAAGTCACTCAATGGCCTAGGACCTAAATACATTGCAGATATGCTCACTAAATATAAACCTAACAGACCACTCAGATCATTAGGATCGAGTCAGTTAGAAATACCAAGGGTTCACACAAAACAAGGGGAGTCCGCTTTTAGCTATTATGCAGCCCGCAGCTGGAACCAGCTTCCAGAAGAGATCAGATGTGCTAAAACATTAGCCACATTTTAATCCAGTCTCAAAACTCATCTATTTAGCTGTGCATTTGTTGAATGAGCACTGTGCTACGTCCGAACTGACTGCATTGTATTTTATGTATAATCCTTTTCTATTTAACTGTTTTAAATTTCATTTTAAATCAATTTCTATATCATTTTAAAATTCCTTGTTTTATTATTTTTAATTCCTTGTTTTTATTGCTGTGAATGATTATTTCACTTTCTTTTATGTAAAGCACTTTGAATTACCACTGTGTATGAAATGTGCTATATAAATAAACTTGCCTTGCCTTGCCTATATCAAGATACTACGGATGGATTAATTAAACCTGTTACTCATATCTTTTAAGTTGTTGCGCTTGTAATAACGTCATAGGTCACATGATAACGTAAACATGGCGGATGTTACCCAAATCGCTTTCATTCTTAACGCAATCAGGCAGTAGAGTAAGTAGCCTACCTATTTAAGTGCCTATTCAGAGAGTATGCGGTTTCGGACGCAGCCCGACAACATCTCGTTTTGACATCTCGCGTGGTTCTGTGTGATTTGGACAACTTCAAGTTACACCCCCTTCAAGTTACGCCCCTCTCTTGCAGTCCGCAGACAGACCGCTCTCCTTTAATGCCCTTTACATAAAAACCCTTCACACTCATCCTACTACGTTGTTTTGTAAATGTATTATTTGTCAGTAAACTGTGTATCATTTTGCTTGTGAATTTATCATCTTATTAAAATCTGACTCATTGTTAATGATGGTAAATGAGGAACATTATTCACGAGACACTGAATTATTGAACATTAGAAGAACAGACTTTGGAAAACATTTAAGAACTTTGTCAGATTGTTTATAATCACACTGAAAGTTATAACCTCTTCATAATATAAATAAATATGTCAACACAGCCGTTAGTAAATAACTGTGTTCAGATGCAGGAGGGAAAAGCAAAAAACGAGTAAAAAAATTTAAAGATTTAGGTGGAAATTTTAATAATCATCATAAAAAATATGTAAATAATATAATTGTTTTACAGTGAAATCTTCACAGTGATTTGCTGATACGTTTACAATATCAATCTCATCAGTTGTCAGACTCTTGATTTCTCAAACTAAAACTTAACAAAGATTATATTGATACATGAATCCCATTATAATCAAAGCTGTCTGTATTACACAATAAATCTCTTATTTACACCATATGTTTATTAAAATGGGAGGTTTTAGTTTGATCACTCAGCATTATTGTTTGCAGTGTGTATTATTGAGTGTTACAGCATCTACATTGTAGTCAATATCTACTGAATCACTCAGTTTCATGAACCATTAGCTACAAAACAAGAGTGAAAGACGACACACATGACTGATGCTGTGTGTCTCTGTGTCTTCAGTCTCTGTTGATTGTGTGACTGTGACGTCTCTGTAGCGGCTCCTTATTCACCATCAGCTGATCCTGAGCAAACTGGACTGACGTCTCAATACTGAGAGTCCTACAATAAAACACACAGACAGTCACATATGAGTATGAGACATTACTGCTGTCACATCACATCAGCAGATCCAGCTCAGAAACAACACAGTATATTCATATTACAGACAGAGATATGAATGAACATCTGATCATAGATTAATAACAGTACATGATCAACAACTCTCGCTTACACACAGAGACACTGGAAGAGATGAAAATATTAATATATTCATAAATCAGTCACATCACAGAATTAAACTCTTATTAAACACGGTTTGAAATACAAAGATTAAAGTGGAGCTGAATTATTATCTTATATCCTCCAATTACACACATATGAGGCCTGTTACTGAACTTTAAAGATTTGAGTAAAAATACACTCACAATAGTATAATGTCTCCAGTTTATAATGTGGATCATTCTTCAGATCAGAGAGTAACTTCACTCCAGAATCTAGTAGTTTATTCTTAGACAGATCCAGGAGTCTCAGGTGTGAGGGGTTTGATCTCAGAGCTGAAGCCAGAGCAGCACAACCTTCATCTGTGACGCCACACTTCATCAACCTGTAGAGAACAATCACACACTCTTCACTCTCTCAGATCAGATCAGATCAGTTTAACAGGTTAAAACAGAGACTAACTTTGATTCACGAGTCACAATTCTATACAGACTATTAAATATTTCTCACAGGACATAAAAATAATAATAGGAAATTCAATGAGCTTTCAACACATTTGCTTAAAAAAATCCCAATTTACAGTGGATCTTTAATAATAAGAGAAAAGATGATCTTCATTTATGTGTCTATCAGCAGATATAACAGTTCTTTAACCCTTTCACTGCTGAGTTTAAAATATTGTAGCTGACCCCCAGAGTGACGGGTTTAGAACGTGTCCCTTTGTTTCCATGGCGACGCGTCATGCTTGTCACGTGACACACCCAGTGTTTCTACTTGAAGCAGAATGATCCGTGTATGACATCACAGTACCGCGTGAGCGATAAGAGAGCAGACAGATCCTGAGTGTGTGTGTGTGTGTGCGTACTGGTATTTATCACGTCCTGGGGACCAAATGTCCCCACAAAGATAGCAATACCAGTAAATCTTTATCTTGTGGGGACATTTTTTGGTCCCCATGAGGAAACAAGCTTATAAATCATACAGCATAAAGTTTTTTGAAAATCTAAAAATGCAAAATGTCTCCTGTGAGGGCTAAGTTTAGGTGTAGGGTAGGTGTAGGGCAATAGCACATACAGATTGTACAGTATAAAAACCATTACGCCTATGGAATGTCCCCATAAAACATGGAAACCCAACATGTGCGTGTGTGTGTGTGTGTGTGTGTGAGTGTGTGTGTGAGAGTGTATGTGTGAGTGTGTGTGTGTGTGTGTGTGTGTGTGTGTGTGTGTGTGTGTGTGTGTGTGTGTGTGTGTGCGAGTGTGCGGGTTTATGTGGTTTATGAGGACACAAATTTGTTTAATAACATGGGTATGACAGAGGTATTACAATTTGAAGGTGGTTTATGAGGACACTGCCTATGTCCCCGTAATTCAAAAGGCTTAAAAAACATACTAAATGGTGTTTTTTTGAAAATCTAAAAATGCACACAGTCTCCTGTGAGGGCTAAGTTTAGGTGTAGGGTAGGTGTAGGGCAATAGCACACACAGTTTGTTCAGTATAAAAACCATTACGCCTATGGAGAGTCCCCATAAACCACAAAAACCAACATGTGTCGGTGTGTGTGTGTGTGTGTGTGTGTGTGTGTGTGTGTGTGTGTGTGTGTGTGTGTGTGTGTGTGTGTGTGTGTGTGTGTGAGTGAGTGAGTGAGTGAGTGAGTGAGTGAGTGTGTGTGAGTGTGTAGCGCTGCTTCAAGTCGAAGGCGCCTAAAATATTAGATGCCCCCCCCCCCCCTTGAATGTCAAGTTAATTTTATTTAATTTTGTTTTCTCTATAGCACCAGATCAAAACAGAAGTCATTTAAGTTACATTTCCTATAGAACAGGTCTATACCTTGTTCTTTTATTAAACAAACTAAACAGCCTTATGTTATTTATCTTATTTACACGACAGCATGTCATTTCTGTCTCTACATGGTCGAGTGTTTATTCTCCTCTGCTCTCTGTATCGTGGCACACAGGTGAACACACTCTCACTAGTATTTGTAAATATTAAGCCACAAAAAGACTATTTAAATATGAATTCTGCGTGTCTCTGTGTTAATGAATGGTGCAGACGCGTGGTTTTGTTTACTACTGAAGCGCGAGATGCTTCCGGTGATATTAACATCTGCGTCTCACTAAATGAGGACATAAATACATGAACATCATCTCCAGAACTGCTCTGAGAGTCACTTCATGAGCATCTGACCGTTTCATTTGAGTAAAACTATCCTCATATCATATACACACGGCAACCCGTCAAAATAAAAGCTCTGTTTAACTTGTCTTGAAGACATTGTGGCAGAAATATATTACTATTGTTCAGTAGAATGTACGTAATACTACTACTACTAAAATTATTAAAACCTTATTTTTAAGGAATAATCATACAATATTTCTTAAGTGTTTTAATTGTAATATTAAATCCCCTTTATTTGCAAAAAAAATATATATTTTTAATTTTCATTAATTGAAAGATAATGTTTTATGCCTTAATTTGATAAACAGAAAAATGTAAATACACAACACAGAATTTCTGAGGAAAAAAAATCATAAGGCTATTGTAAGAATAAATTAAACTTGTTTTTATGCTTTCAAATAATTAGACATGCTGCTAAAACAGAATTTGTTAACAATAAAACATAAGGCTGGAAAAAATAAAACATTTAATACGGCCCTAAACATGTAATTTTTGTTTTAACTTTTCATAAATTGTTGTTAAATTGTTTAAGTTTCATGATTTTAATTATATTTTTAATTAAAAATATAATTGACAGTTGTTATAATTGACTGCT